>CM059192.1:64890286-64921219 GCA_030323885.1 Branchipolynoe longqiensis | reverse complement strand
TTCGTACAGGACAGGGGGAAGGGGGAGCGAGACAACTTAGTACAGGACAGGGGAGGGGTTGAAGGACAGGGGGGCAGGGGGACTGGTAAGGGGGGGGGGGGGCATCACTCACAGAGAAGCACACAGTGGTCGTCACTGACGGGCGGAGGGGAGGGAGGCAAGACAGGGGAGTGGAGGTGGGAGTGATTTAGTACCAAAGACCCTATAATACTAAAAAGGCTCAGTCAGCCTGTATTGTGTAATCACCACTTGGTGCGCTGGCTGTTCTCTTGGTTAAACAGGTGTTATATTATATGTATAAATGTATATATGAATGTGAAAGATGTGTGATGATGGCGATGCTGATGATGATGCTGATGAGGATGTGTATTTGTTCATAGCAATTTCATATTGATGTGTATTCATACTTACCTATCTTATGTATAATATAATTGTATGTGTTTACATGTGAAACACCAACCAGCAGCCGGGCTGATCAAACCCACCACAAGGTGGCACTGCAAAATTTACATTACCATGTGAGAGATAGGGAGTGAGCCGTCTTAGTATTATAGGGTCTTTGTTAGTACTCACCAGGCATTACAGAATGTCATCACTGACGGACGGAGGGGAGGGGGAGGGGAGGGGGAGGAGAGGGGGAGGGGGAGGAGGGGAGAGAGGCGTAGGAAGAGTGGGGTAGGAGGGTAGAGGGAGGAGGGGAGGGGAGAAGGGGATGGGGAGAAGGGGATGGGGAGGAGGGGATGGAGAGAAGGGGATGGGGAGGAGGGGAGAGTGCGGTGGTGGCCGAATCGGCAGAGTACAGACTTCACATCTGGAAAGTGGGAACTTTGAATCCGAGCCGAGTGGATTCAATGACTTTACAAAATTGATACTTGTCGCTATTTAGCCAGGCACTTTGCATTACTAGGATAGAACAATACCTGGTGAACACAGTATCAAGATAATGTGTTTGTGTGGTATATTGGGTCATGATACCAACGGCCTGGTCTCCCAGTGGGGCAGCACTATAAAGTCACCATGAGTGCATATTGTCCCAAGTCGGTACCTATCATCATGACCTGAGATGTTGCTAGGACGCAAAACAACAACAAACAACCTAATTTTGCATGTCTGCACCTTAAGTATCTCAAAAGGTAGCTCTTAAAAATAAAAGTTTCTTTAAACTAAAGTAAAATAGATTATACCGACCAAGCTGATATAATTATCTCAGAAAATGACAAACCCAAAACAATCGGACTACAGTAAAACCTTTCTAAATCGACCGACAATGGAAACGACTTAGCCCATTTAAGGAGATGGTCGGATTAGAGAGGTTTTTTTAAAAATCATTGCAATGCTATTGTGTGGTCAATCGTTTGGGATGCAAAAAAAGCAATCGATATAGGGGAGTGGTTGAACTGTGGAGGTGGTCGGTTGGATAGGTTTTACTGTATGCAACTTTAAAGAGGGGAACAAGACACAAGGGTTCGACTGTAAATCTCCGGTCAAGCCAGTCAGGAGTGAGTTCTTTGTTTTTGTTTGTTGTTTTACGTCCTAGCAACATCTAAGGTCATATCAGGACAGGTACCAACTTGTGACAGTGCGCACTCATGGCGACTTTATAGTGCTGCCCCACTGGAAGACCGGACCACCAGCACCATGACCTGATATCCCACTCAGTCACATTATCCTGATACTGAGCCAACCAGTCCTTGCCCTATCCTAATAATGCTGAGCGCCAGGCTAGAAAGTGACAAGTATACATTTTTAAGTCATTGGTTTGACTCGACCAGGGTTCGAACCCACGACCCCACGATCTACCAAGAGGGGGCACGCGGTGTACTGCAGTAGGAACAGTGTGAACAGTCATCACACTGCAGTAGAAACAGTGTGAACAGTCATACTGCATGGTAGTGTCTGCCTGTGAAGGTGTGGGTCATCCGATCGATCCTGCTCAGTGGACATATTTGCAGTTTGGGTTATTTTCCGTTCCAACCAGTGGTCCACAACTGGTTCGTCAAAGGCTGTGGTATTTGCTGTCCTGTCTGTGGGAAAGTGCATATAAAAGACCCCTTGGTGCGTATCGGAAAGAGTAGCCTATGTGGCGGCAGCAGGTTTCCTCCAAAGAAATATGTCAGAATGACCATATGTTCAACATCCAATAGTTGAGGATAAAAAGCAATGCACTCTAGAGGTGTACTACACAGTAGACACAGTCTGAACAGTCACCATACTGAAGAATCTACTGCTGGCCGTTGCAGTTACTCCTCTGGGCATCGCAGTTACTCACTACTATCAGGAGGATCCTGGCAACTGTCTGCCAGTGTCCCCCCCCCCCCCCCCCCCACTAAATACCAAAACACAACTCATAAGAAAGAAAGGGAGACAAGTCATGCAAGATTGACAGTGATAAGGTTGAGCTTTGTTGCTACAACTCTTGTCACCTACTAGTGACCTGCCACCCTGACTCACTTACAACCTGCTGCACAGAACCACATAGCTTCTGTTTGTTCAGTCTAATCAGTGCCTACAGCCCATTGAACCTAAGTCCTGTGGGTGTTCAGCTCAGTGGTGAACTGCTTCGTTTGGTATCTCTAGAGTGAGTGTGTGTCTGTCCAGGAAGTGCAAGGAGTTCAAGGGTGACTGGGCTCACACAGCCAGCCAATCAGACACCTCTGCAGCCTGGGAAGGGTGGCACCCAAGAGAGGGCACCTGTCACTCAACCCCAGTGCAGGTGGTGTCCTTAATGCGGAATGGCTGGGTGTGCTTACCCAGTGGTCCCGTGGTAACAAGTAGTCGCCATACAGTTACATTAAACAATACATGTCCCTCTCCTTTTTGCACTTTTCCTGGTGCATGGAGGGAACATTCCTGTAATTAGTAACAGTATCTTAATATCCGGACATCATACCACAATCCCGGTCACCGCGCGTCATAACATTTACACATAGTTATTTCCATGTCAGACAGCGAGTGGGCACACATTGCATCACTATTACATAACAATGGTCCCCAACTCTGTCGCCCGAGATATTGATATGATTCCAAGCTCGGCTATCATGACGGAAAGACCCTATGTTTTTACAATACTACATAGTAGAAACAGTATGAACAGTCATCATACTACACAGTAGAAACAGTCTGAAAAGTCATAACACTGCAGTAGAAACGGTCTGAACAGTCATCATACTACACAGTAGAAACAGTCTGAACAGACATCCTACTACAGTGGAAACGGTCTGAACAGTCATCATACTACAATAGAAGCAGTCTGAATAGTCATCATACTACAGAAGAAACGGTCTGAACAGTTGTCATACTGTACAGTAGAAACAGTGTGAAAGGTCATTATACTGCACAGTAGAAACAGTCTGAACAGTCACCATACTACAGTAGAAACAGTGTGAACAGTCATCATACTGCACAGTAGAAACAGTGTGAACAGTCATCATACTGCACTGTAGAAACAGTGTGAACAGTCGTCATACTGCACAGTAGAAACAGTCATACTGCACAGTAGAAACAGTCTGAACAGTCATCATACGGCAGAGTAGAAACAGTGTGAACAGTCAACATACTGCACAGTAGAAACAGTCGGAACAGTCATCATAGCTTACAGTAGAAGTCTGACTGTGGCTGTGTTGACAGTTGCTGAGAAGCGTCTGCAGCTGGTGTCACAATGAACGAAATGAGGGCTTGTCTTATTTTGGTAAAAAAGTCGATTTAACTATGCATGTAGACAGATGTGTTCCTTTTGTCATTATTAGATGATTCTTAGTGTATAATTGGGTTCCATTATTCTATTTGGTAACATTGAATAAGTGGTGGAAGTGGTTGCCAATACCACCACACGGCCACCACACCCACACACCCACACACCCACACCTCCCTCACACAGTAACATTAACAAGTCTCCATCATCATAGATCGTTCCTAACTGACATGCAATCATTATAATCAATTGAATTAGCATGAATCACGACTAACTCTCCATGGGGACCGTTGGCAATGAAGGGCGGGATGGCGGGGCGGGGCGGGAATGTGTGGAGCGGGTCGAAATGGTCATTTCTGTGGTGTCAATAAAGAAACTCAGAAACTTTAACTTGTTTGTTGGTGCTAGTACTGATTTAGTTTCATGTATGTAGAATCCTAGTTTTGTAAACATTTCACATAATTTATCTACTGCTGTCTGGCATTGTTGTTGTGTTTGTGTGACAATAAATGAATCATCAATGTATGGAAACATAATATGTCCTTCCCTAGCCATCAGGGAAAAATTTTGGTTTAAGTAACCTAGTGAAAACGCGTGGACAGCAAGCCAGTCCATTGCATCTTTAAGATCAACATTGGCTAGCCAGGCACTTTGTGTGACTAAGTCTCTTGCTGTGTCTAACAAAAACATTTTTAAATGTTTGTATTCTACGAATTTGTTAAATAATGTTAGATCTAAAATTAGTCAAACATCTCCATTTGGTTTCAGTCTCAAGAAAATATTGGAGATGAATTTGCCAGCAACGTGTAGTGCTGGTTCTATAATGCCTTTTTCACCAAATGTAAGGACTTGTTTGTCTAACGCTTCGTGTTCTGAACCGTGAAATCGGTAATGGAAAGGTATAATATTTTAAATAGGTTCTTCTATCAAAAGGATTCTTACCCCTTCGGCTAAGCTAAGGATAGTTAAATTATCTGTAACTTTATTCCATTCCGATAGGCAGTTATTGAGGTTACCAGCTTGAAATATTTTGCTTACTGGTATTTGCGTTGCCACTTCTATTTGTTCCCTGGGTGTGGGAATGGCTTCTGGGCATTGAACTCCCCCTTGAAGGGTCTGTTCCCATCATTCCAGCTGAACGACTGCCTCTGGCCCCTTCCACTGGCCTGGAAGCTGAAGTTTGTCCCGAACCGGCCTCCTCGTTGGCCGGTTTGCCGATTTAGAAAATCCTGCCTCATGTTCTTGAAGCGGTTAGGATTTGCATCCGACGACTTCTTTTTGTCTGTTTCCATGTGTTTGCCGCACTTAGAACTCGTCTCCACTTGTTTGAACAAGTACTAGAGCTGACCACCAAAAATCTTGGTCTTGTTGAGTGGCTTGCCCTTAATGGGCTTTGGTGCAAGGAATAGGGTGTATTCCTTCCCATCATTGTCCATAATCATTTTGGACCTAGCCACCTCCTTGCCTGTGTCAGTGCAGACCGCCTTAAAGACATTTTCGAATCTCCTGTATGAGAGGAAGTTGCTTGTAGCCGTCAGCAAGGCAATCCCCCCATTCATGTCATCACATAGCGATGAGAACTTGTTCTCGGCCATGATTCTATTTGCTATGGGCGCGATGGCTGTGAGCACCGAGAGTACCCCTTTTTGTACTGTATGCAGTGCAGCCTTGAACTTTTGACGCTCCTCTCTGAGCTTCACTTCCGGATCCATTTCTTTAATGCCAGAATCTGGGATACCTTTGATCCCATACCATGATTTGCTTACTGGTCTTTGCGTTGCCAGTATCGTGATTAATGTATGGATTTAGGGTAGGTATGTTGGTCTGGTTAGTAGTGCAGGGGCAGTGCGGGTGTTGCGGGAGGGTGTAGTGGTATCATGATTAATGGTTAGGGGAAGTTGGCTGTAAGCGGGATGGTGGCAATCCTCATGGCGTAAGCGGGTGCGTGGAGGATGGGTTGGATGGTTGGTTGTTGGAGTTTTATGTCCTGGCAACATCTAAGGTCATATCAGGACGTGTATAGAGTTGTGACAGTGCACACTCATGGCAACTTCATAGTGCTGCGCCACTGGGAGACCAGGCCACTGACACCATGACCCGATATCCCACACAATAACGTAATCCTGACACTGAGGTAAGCAGTCCATTGTCCTATCCTATTAATGCAGAGCGCCAGGCTAGGTAGCGACAAGTATCAATTTGATAAGTCCTTGCTTCGACTCGGCTGATCTGACTCGGCTCGACCTGCCGCACGGGAAGCCTGTGCTCTACCGATTCAGCCACTGCGTCTTGTAGAAGAGAACTATTTAGGTGAATAAATTATTAACTATAATTCCCCTCCCCTACTAAAAAAGAAAGAAATGGCGGAATTAGTCCGACCATTAAAATGTGCTCAGCTTATTTAAATATTGAATTATTTAATTATGTTGGGAGTCTAGTGGACTCAGCTTCCAGAAGGTCCACCTCCCACTACCGCCCTACTCCCCCCCCCCCACCCCCACACACACTGCTGGAAGCCATACTTGACTTCATTGTGCGTTAAAGTCGGTGATTGAGTAAGCACTGGGAGAATCACTACTGACCACTTTACAATGATTGCCAGACCACAAAGAACCCCCCCCCCCAGACCACAAAGAACCCCCCCCCCACACACACACACCCAGTGATTATTGATTTGGTAAATTGTTAGGGGAGTGTGTGTTTTTATTGGTATTTTCACAGCCTTTGTTCAATGTGGGTCAAATTTCTATTTGATAACAAAAAAGTCTATTAAAAAGGCTAAAAGTTACAGTTGCATAGCCCAATGTTTTTCAATTTCTGTTATTTTCTGAGATAAATATATTAGGTTGATCATTATAAATCTACCTTACCTTCCTTTGAAGTGACATGTGTCTTAGATGGCTAACTTCTGAGATATTTGAAGTGCAAACATGCAAAATTAATTTTGGCAAGCACGCCAAAACTCATCATCAGAGGCTTCTGCAGTAACAGGTCCTGTTGATTTGATTCAGTATCGCCATCTGTGTGGCAAGAAATGCTTCATAAGTGCAACAACATCTAAGTTAGATATGTAGAATATAATCTAGATAATTGTTTTGGTTTTGAAAATTTGATGGCTCAGGTGGGAGAGTGTCTACCTGTGAAGCTGTCGGTCATCGGGTCGATCCTTCTCAATGGATCCAATTGCAGTTTGGGGCTATTTTCCGTTCCAAGCAGTGGTCCATAACTTCTTCATCAAAGGCTGTGGTATGTGCTGTCCTGTCTGTGGGAAAGTGCATATAAAAGACCCCTTGCTGCTTATCGGAAAGAGTAGCCGATGTGGTGGCAGCGGGTTTCCTCCAAAGAAATATGTCAGAATGACCATATGTTTGACGTCCAATAGCCGATGATGAAAGTCAATGGGCTCTAGAGGCGGCATTAAATAAAACAAGCTTTTCTTTGAAAATTTAATATCTTCATTCAACTATGCAACTTTAAATAAATGAAAAAGCCTAGATTTATTTGTAATGGAAATAAAAAGATTAATCTCTCTCAAATGTGTTTCTGCTGAGTTGTAAATACACCCCCCCCCTTCATCCCTCACCAGTGACGTCACTAGAGTGAGAGTCCGGGGAGTGATAGCTCCACCAGAGCACATTCCCCAAAAGTAACACTTTTACATTTTAAATGCAATATAGATGATGTATGTGCTTCCTTTAAAACCACACCAGACACGATGACCGAATGAGTTGAGCGTCCACCTCCCGTTCTGGCAGCTCGTGGGATTCGAATCCCTGGGGTCGAACCCTGGCCGAGTCAAACCAAGCACTAAACAATTGACACTTTTCACTACCTACCCTGGCGTTCGACATTACTAGGATAGGGCAATGAGCAGTGCAATGAGGAAGACCAATTGTCCACGATTGGAATTTCCCTTGCTTCATCAACTAATGTACAAAAAGAACCCCCCAAACAAATCTGTATTTTCCCTGTGTTTCGATTTTAAATACAAAATAACAATTATGGACTTTTAAAAGTAACTATATGTTCTTTGTGTTTTGACACTTAATACAAAATAAAAATGTTTTAGGAATTTAAAATTAGTTCTATAAATCAATTTATCATCAGAATAAATCCATCAGGTGACACTACTGAACATTAACTAAACATCGGTGAACTAACTCTAGTGCAGAATGAATCCACCAGGTGACACTACTGAACATTAACTAAACATCGGTGAACTAACTCTAGTGCAGAATGAATCCACCAGGTGACACTACTGAACATTAACTAAACATCGGTGAACTAACTCTAGTGCAGAATGAATCCACCAGGTGACACTACTGAACATTAACTAAACATCGGTGAACTAACTCTAGTGCAGAATGAATCCACCAGGTGAAAACTAAACATCGGTGAACTAACTCTAGTGCAGAATGAATCCACCAGGTGAAAACTAAACATCGGTGAACTAACTCTAATGAAGAATAAATCCACCAGGTTTTTGGGGAGTTTTCAGTCGCATTGGTGCGCTGAAGGCTGCAAATCTGCAGCACTGAATGGGCACTGCTGAAAGCGGTCCCATGTGGTTAGGAGTTGGCTTCCGATGGGTAGTGGTCAGAGAAATTGGGGGGGGGGGCGTGGGGGTGGAGGGGGGCGGAAGAAGGAAGAAGGTAGCCGAAGAGCTCAGCCACAGTCCTCTGAGAGGGCCGGGGGAGGCTGGGTGGTTGGTGTAGTTTTACGCCCCAGTAACACCCTAGGCCATAACAGGACAGGACCAGGCCATACTTGTGACAGGGCGCACTCATGGCAACTTTATAGTGCTGCCCCACTGGGAAATCAGGCCGCCGGGTGATGCTACTGAACATTAACTAAACATCGGTGAACTAACTCTAGTGCAGAATGAAGCCACCAGGGGACGGACACTACTAAACATTATCTCAACAATAGTGAACTAACACTAGTGCAAAATAAATCCTCCTGGTGACGCTACGAAACATTAACTAAACATTGGTGAACTAACTCTAGTGCACAGTAAATCCGTCAGGGGACACTACTAAGCACTGAGCCCACTGCATCATGGGACCGGTGCACTAAAACAAAGCCGTCATGTAGTCACTAAACAAGTCACTAAAACAGAACTAACTGCGCCTTTCCAGTGACGCAGTTAGTTCTGTAGTAAACACGAAGGGGCGCCGTGAGCGGAGGCTGCAGGGGCCCGGCTATCTCAGTGGGGTGTGGGGGCGGAGGTGGGGGCGGGGGAGATACATGTACGTAAGGGGCGTGTCAGTCGTGTGAAGGCAGAGTGAAACGTTTTTGTGCTGAGGGGAGGAGTGTTCGCTGGGGTTTTCCGTCTTAGCAACATGTGATGCAGTGACCATTTGTTGTGATGTGAAGTGTGAGGTGAAGTGACCATTTTAGTTTATTGTAGTAACTGAGCATTTGTAGGTGGCATTCTCTGTGGCGGAGTGGTTAGAGTGTCTGACTTTTTTCCAGGTCAGACTCCTAATCTGAGGGTCGGCGGTTCGATTCCCCGTGCCCCCAGCTCTGCCAATTTGGATTTCCACCGCTGTGTATAACTTACAGCGTCATCAAAGGCCGGTTGCTCTCATACCATGTCTATGTGGTGTGGGAGGTTAAAAATCCCTTGGGTCGGTAAAAGTGTAGGCTCGGGCTTTCTATCGACCAGCAGTGGAATGGGGAAGACCAGTCGTCTGTGACTGGGATTTCCCCTGCTCGGGACAACTAATGTACAAAAAAAAAAAGAAAAAAAGAGAGACAAATAAGTGTTCACACTTCCTGTCTACCATTCGCTATATCGCTATATCGTAAGGTAATGTTGATTGTTGGAGTTTTACATCCTGGCAATATCTAAGATTCTATCAGGACGGGTTTTGTGACAGTGCACACTCATGTCGACTTTAAAGTGTTGCCTGCCTTGGAGATCAGGGCCCGTATGCAGGAGTCAGTGTTAGCGGGGTTTGGTGTTACAGCCTATTACCGATTAGCTATCGCCGATGTCAGGAACTGTGTCAAGTCGTATGCACGAGCGCGTAACACTTACATTTTAGCTAAACGTGAAATTATTTATAGATTTGGGAAATCCCTCTGCGTCTTTAGCGATATATTAGGCTTAAATCTATTAAATGCGATCATATTTAACACAATTAAATACGTAATAAGTGAAATTTGAGGAAATTAACCCTAAATTCGAAGCAATATTAACGCTGCCGCCGTAAAAGCGGCGATATTAATATTTATATGTTCGAATCGACGAACGTAAAGTAAACAAATCGCCGCAGCCGCCGCATCGACGTCGCTTTCCATACTGGCGGCGGCGGCGGTTTGTTTACTTTACGTTCGTCGATTCGAACATATAAATATTAATATCGCCGCCAATACGGCGGTAGCCTTAATAATGCTTCGAATTTAGGGTTAATTTCCTCAAATTTCACTTATTACGTATTTAATTCTGTTAAATATGATCGCATTGAATAGATTTGGGCCTAATAAACTCGCTAAACCTGATATTTTTTAGGGTTAAGGTAACACCAGTTAAGCATTTGGTGTTAGGCCTAACACTGACTCGTGCATACCATTTTATCGCCGCTAACCCGGAATTCCCGACAAACACCGTTTTGCCTCGCTAACACTGACTCCTGCATACGGCCCCAGGCCACCGGCCCATGAACCGATATCCTATTGAGTCACATTATCCTAACAATAAGCTAACCAGTCTTTGTCCTATCCTACTAATGCCGAGCACCAGGCTAGGAAATGATAAGTATCAATTTGTAAGGCATTTGTTTGACTCCACCAGGGTTCAACCCGGTGGGTTCGAATCCCACGATCTACCAAAACGGGAGACAGACGCTCAACTCATTCGGCCATCCCGGCTGGTCATATCTAGTCTGGTCATATCAAGTGCATTCATGGCGACTTTATAGGGAGTCCAGGCTGCCGGCATCATGTGCGATATCCAGCTCAGTCACATTATCTCGATACTGAGAAAACAAGTCCTTTGCCCTATCAGCCTATCCTAGTAATGCGGAGTGTGACGATAGGTAGCGAGAAGTATCAATTTAATAAGTTATTGGTTTGACTCCGCCTGGTTTCGAACCTACGGCATTCAGCCAACACTCACCTGCTCACACCGATTCGGCCACCCCGTCCGGTGAAGGGATGGAGTGACAGGAGTGTGTGATGTGGGGGTGGAGTGACATGAGTGTGTGATGTGGGGGTGGAGTGACATGAGTGTGAGATGTGAGGGTGGAGTGACATGAGTGTGTGATGTGAGGGTGGAGTGACATGAGTGTGTGATGTGTGGGTGGAGTGACATGCGTGTGAGATGTGAGGGTGGAGTGAAATGAGTGTGTGATGTGAGGGTGGAGTGACATGAGTGTCAGATGTGAGGGTAGAGTGACATGAGTGTATGATGTGAGGGTGGAGTGACATGAGTGTGTGATGTGAGGGTGGAGTGACATGAGTGTGAGATGTGAGGGTGGAGTGACATGAGTGTGTGATGTGAGGGTGGAGTGACATGAGTGTGTGATGTGAGGGTGGAGTGACATGAGTGTGTGATGTGAGGGTGGAGTGACATGAGTGTGAGATGTGAGGGTGGAGTGACATGAGTGTGTGATGTGAGGGTGGAGTGACATGAGTGTGTGATGTGGGGGTGGAGTGACATGAGTGTGTGATGTGGGGGTGGAGTGACATGAGTGTATGATGTGAGGGTGGAGTGACATGAGTGTATGATGTGAGGGTGGAGTGACATGAGTGTGAGATGTGAGGGTGGAGTGACATGAGTGTGTGATGTGGGGGTGGAGTGTCATGAGTGTGTGAAGTGAGGGTGGAGTGACATGAGTGTCGGATGTGAGGGTTGAGTGACATGAGTGTGTGGTGTGAGGGTGGAGTGACATGCGTGTGAGATGTGAGGGTGGAGTGACATGAGTGTGTGATGTGAGGGTGGAGTGACATGAGTGTCAGATGTGAGGGTAGAGTGAATGAGTGTGTGATGTGAGGGTGGAGTGACATGAGTGTGTGATGTGAGGTGGAGTGACATGAGTGTGTGATGTGAGGGTGGGTGACATGAGTGTGTGATGTGAGGGTGAGTGACATGAGTGTGTGATGTGGGGGTGGAGGTGGAGTGACATGAGTGTTGTTGTGGGGGTGGAGTGACATGAGTGTGTGATGTGGGGGTGGTGTGACATGAGTGTGTGATGTGGGGTGGAGTGACATGAGTGTGAGATGTGGGGGTGGAGTGACATGAGTGTGTGATGTGAGGGTGGAGTGACATGAGTGAGTGTGTGATGTGGGGGTGGAGTGACATGAGTGTGAGATGTAGGGGTGGAGTGACATGAATGTGAGATGTGATGGTGGAGTGACATGAGTGTGATATGAGGGTGGATTGACATGAGTATTTGATGTGAGAGTGGAGTGACATGAGTGTGATGTGGGGGTGGAGTGACATGAGTGTGTGAAGTGATGGTGGAGTGACATGAGTGTGAGATGTGAGGGAAGAGTGACATGAGTGTGTGATCTGGGGGTGGAGTGACATGAGTGTGATGTGAGGGTGGATTGACATGAGTATTTGATGTGAGAGTGGAGTGACATGAGTGTGTGATGTGGGGGTGGAGTGACATGAGTGTGTGATGTGGGGGTGGAGTGTGATGGGTGTGATGTGAGGGTAGGTGACTTGAGTGTGTGAGTGGGGATGGTGTGACATGAGTTTGTGATGTGAGGGTGGTGTGACATGAGTGTGTGATGTGGGGGTGGAGTGACATGAGTGTGTGATGTGAGGGTGGAGTTACCTGAGTGTATGATGTGAGGGTGGAGTGGCATGAGTGTGAGATGTGGGATTGGAGTGACATGAGTGTGTGATGTGAGGGTGGAGTGACATGAGTGTGTGATGTGAGGGTGGAGTGACATGAGTGTGAGATGTGAGGGTGGAGTGACATGAGTGTGTGATGTGAGGGTGGAGTGACATGAGTGTGTGGATGTGGGGTGGAGTGACAGAGTGTGAGTGTTTGTGGGGGTGGAGTGACATGAGTGTGAGATGTGAGGGTGGAGTGACATGAGTGTGTGATGTGAGGGTGGAGTGACATGAGTGTGTGATGTGGGTGTGGAGTGACATGAGTGTGAGATGTGGGGGTGGAGTGACATGAGTGTGAGATGTGAGGGTGGAGTGACATGAGTGTGTGATGTGGGTGTGGAGTGATATGAGTGTGAGATGTGGGGGTGGAGTGACATGAGTGTGAGATGTGAGGGTGGAGTGACATGAGTGTGAGAAGTGAGGGTGGAGTGACATGAGTGTGAGATGTGCAGGTGGAGTGACATGAGTGTGAGATGTGAGGGTGGAGTGAGGGCGATGTAAGAGGTGTGAGAGGTGTGACGTGTGAGTTAGGTGTGAGGTGTGAGTTAGGGGTGAAGGTGTGTGAGGTGTATGCTCTCTACAAGAGATGTGAGTGTGAATGAGACGTGAGTGTGGGTGTGTGGGTGTGAGGTGTGTTGGTAGGAGTGGCGGTGTGTGAGGGGTGTGGATGGGTGAGCTGTGTGGGTGTGTGTGTGAGTGGGGGGGTGCCATGTGTGGGTAGGAGTGGCGGTGTGTGAGGGTGTGGATGGGTGTGAGTTGTGTGTGGATGGGTGTGAGTTGTGTGAGTGTGTGTGAGTGGGGTGTCTGTGCGATGTGTGGGTAGTAGTGGCGGTGTGTGAGGGTGTGGATGGGTGTGAGTTGTGTCAGAGGTGTGGGTAGGAGTGGAGATGTGTGAGGGGTGTGGATGTGTGCGAGCTCTGTGTGTGTGGGTGTGAGAGGTGTGGGTATGAGTGGAGATGTGTGAGGGGTGTGGATGTGTGCGAGCTCTGTGTGTGTGGGTGTGAGGGGTGTGGGTAGGAGTGGAGATGTGTGAGTGCGTGTGAGGGGTGTGATTACGTGAAGGGTGTGACAGACGCGCGTGCGTCCCCGACAGACGCGCGTGCGTACCCGGCTTCACGGTGCGTGTACAGCGAGGTGTGAAGATGAGATCGACTGAAGTGTGAATTGAAGCATGTGGATGGACGAGGGTCAGTGGGTGTGTGAGAAGCACCAGAGACATCACAGACCACACGCACCACATCACACATCAAACGCCACACACATCACACACCACACACACCACACCACACACACCACACACACCACATCACACACCACACACACCACATCACACATCACATGCCATGCACATCACACACCACACACCACACACACCACATCACACACCATGCACATCACACATACCACATCACACACATCACACACCACACACACCACATCACACATCACACACCACACACATCACACACCACACACACCACACACACCACACCCACCATGCACATCACACATACCACACCACATACACCACACACACCACATCACACACCTCACACACCACATCACACATCACATGCCATGCACATCACACACCACACACACTGCACACACCACATCACACACCACACACACCACATCACACACCACACACCATGCACATCACATATACCACATCACACACCACACACATAACACCACATCACACATCACACACCACACACATCACATGCCACACACACCACACCATACACCACACACACCACACACACCACACACACCACACACCATGCGCATCACACATACCACATCACACACCACACACACACCACACACACCATGTCACACATCACATGCCATGCACATCACACACCACATCACACACCACACACACATCACACACCACATACCATGCACATACCACATCACACACCACAAACACACACCAACACCCGCACACACATCACACTCACACACTCACACACCCACACACCACATCACACCATGCACACACACACTACCACCACAATACACACCACACATACCATCACACCCAACACCACTCCACTCACACCACACACATAGCACACTGCACACACCACACACCCACACAACACACACCACACACCACACACCACACATACCAGATCACACACCACACACCATGCACATCACACATACCACATCACACATCACACACATCACATGCCACATCACACATCACATGGCACGCACATCACACCGCATAACACATCACACACACCATATCACACACCACACACACCACATCACACACCACGCACATCACACATACCACATCACACACCACACAACACACACACCACACACCACATACACACCACACCACATACCACATCACACCACACATACCACCTCACACACCACACATCAAGCACATCACACATACCACATCACACACCACACACCACACACACACCACACACCGCACACACCACATACACACCACACACCACATACACACCACACACACCGCATCACACACCATGCACATACCACATCACACACCATACACCACACACATAGCACACTGCACACACAACACACACCACACATACACCACACACCACACACCACACATACCACATCACATACCACACACCACGCACACAACACACATGACACATGACAGACATCACACACCACACATACCACATCACACATGACACACACCACACACACCATCACACCACATACCATGCACATCAAACACACCACACACCTCACACACCACATCAAACACACCACACACCCATCAAACACACTACACACCACACCACACATACCACGCACATCACACACCACATACCATGTCACACACCACACACATCACACACCACACATACCACATCACACACCACACATCACACACCACACATACCACATCACACCGTATACACACCATCATACCACACACCATGGACAGCAAACACACCACACACCACATACATCACACACCACATCACACACCACATCACATATCACATCACACACCACATCACACACCACATCACACACCACATCACACACCACATCACACACCACATCACACACCACATCACACACCACAGCACATACCACACACACCACACACCATACACACCACATCACATCATACATGCCACATCACACATCACACACCAGACCTACCATATACACACTGCACACACCACCACACACCACACACATTTCACACCCTGCACACACCACTGACAACGCACCACACACCATACCACACACCATACCACACACCATACACACAACACTGACAACACACTGCAACACGCCCACCATGACCACACACACCACACACACGACTGACAACGTACCACACACACCATACCACACACAATGCACACAACACTGACAACACACTGCACCACACCCACCACCACCACACAGACCACTGACAACACACCACACACACCATACCACACACCATATACACAACCCTGACAACCACACTGCACCCCACCCACCACCATCACACACACCACACCACACACCACACACACCACTGACAACACACCACACACACCACTGACAACACACCACACACACCACTGACAACACACCACACACGACACGGGCGGTTCTTGGCTATTCCCGGGCTGCCCACCTCCCAGGTCTTCCCGGAGTTATCTAGGTATGTAGGTCACGTGAGTGTTGGCAGCCTGCCAGGGATGAGTTGCGTTATGGGAGGAAGCTGTTGATTCTGGTTGTAATGCATTCTGGGTAATGTGATGGTACAGCCAGTAGGTTCGATAGGGTGCTTTCTTCAATGCCTGCCCTGCTTCCGGTTAGGTTTGTAGCACCAACAGAGCTGTTGTACAAAGTGCACAAACGACTTAACGCGTAACTTGTAACATTAAGAACGCATCACTAAATGTGTCACCAAAGGAGCTGTTGTACAAAGTGCACAAACGACGTAACGCGTACCTTGTAGCATTAAGAACGCATCACTAAATATGTCACCAAAGGAGCTGTTTTACAAAGTGCACAAACGACGTAACGCGTACCTTGTAGCATTAAGAACGCGTCACTAAATATGTCACCAAAGGAGCTGTTGTACAAAGTGCACAAACGACGTAACGCGTACCTTGTAGCATTAAGAACGCATCACTAAATATGTCACCAAAGGAGCTGTTTTACAAAGTGCACAAACGACGTAACGCGTACCTTGTAGCATTAAGAACGCGTCACTAAATATGTCACCAACAGCTGTCATACAAAGTGGACAAACCAAATAATGCACACCTTGTAACATTAAGAATGCGTCACTAATTATGTCTTCAACATCTGTTGTACGAAGTAGACAAACCACATGATGCACACCTTGTATCATTAAGAGTATGTCACAAATTATGTCATCAATACCTGTCCTACAAAGTAGACAAACCACATGACGCACACCTTGTAACATTAAGAACGCGTCACTAAATATGTCACAACAGCTGTCCTACAATGTGGACAAACCACGCAACCTGCACCTTGTAACATAAAGAATGCATCACTAATCATGTCACCAACAGAGCTCTCCTATAAAGTCGACAAACTACATAACACACACCTTATAACATTAAGAACGCATCACTAATCATGTCACCAACAGAGCTCTTCTATAAAGTCGACAAACTACATAACGCACACCTTATAACATTAAGAATGCATCACTAATCATGTCACCAACAGAGCTCTCCTATAAAGTCGACAAACTACATAACGCACACTTTATAACATTAAGAATGCATCACTAATCATGTCACCAACAGAGCTCTCCTATAAAGTCGACAAACTACATAACGCACACCTTATAACATTAAGAACGCATCACTAATCATGGCACCAACAGAGCTCTTCTATAAAGTCGACAAACTACATAACGCACACCTTATAACATTAAGAACGCATCACTAATCATGTCACCAACAGAGCTCTTCTATGAAGTCGACAAACTACATAACGCACACCTTATAACATTAAGAACGCATCACTAATCATGTCACCAACAGAGCTCTCCTATAAAGTCGACAAACTACATAACGCACACCTTATAACATTAAGAACGCATCACTAATCATGTCACCAACAGAGCTCTCCTATAAAGTCGACAAGCTACATAACCCGCACCTTATAACATTAAGAACGCATCACTAATCATGTCACCAACAGAGCTCTCCTATAAAGTCGACAAACTACATAACGCACACCTTATAACATTAAGAACGCATCACTAATCATGTCACCAACAGAGCTCTCCTATAAAGTCGACAAACTACATAACGCACACCTTATAACATTAAGAACGCATCACTAATCATGTCACCAACAGAGCTCTCCTATAAAGTCGACAAACTACATAACGCACACCTTATAACATTAAGAACGCATCACTAATCATGTCACCAACAGAGCTCTCCTATAAAGTCGACAAACTACATAACGCACACCTTATAACATTAAGAACGCATCACTAATCATGTCACCAACAGAGCTCTCCTATAAAGTCGACAAACTACATAACGCACACCTTATAACATTAAGAGCATCACTAATCATGTCACCAACAGAGCTCTCCTATAAAGTCGACAAACTACATAACGCACACCTTATAACATTAAGAACGCATCACTAATCATGTCACCAACAGAGCTCTCCTATAAAGTCGACAAACTACATAACGCACACCTTATAACATTAAGGACGCATCACTAATCATGTCACCAACAGAGCTCTCCTATAAAGTCGACAAACTACATAACGCACACCTTATAACATTAAGAACGCATCACTAATCATGTCACCAACAGAGCTCTTCTATAAAGTCGACAAACTACATAACGCACACCTCACACACCAGACCTACCACACATAACGCACACCTTATAACATTAAGAACGCATCACTAATCATGTCACCAACAGAGCTCTCCTATAAAGTCGACAAACTACATAACGCACTCCTTATAACATTAAGAACGCATCACTAATCATGTCACCAACAGAGCTGCCCTACAAATTGGACAAACCACATAACCCGCACCTTATAAGACTAAAACCAAGCAAGCGCTACCCAACCTGATGATTCAGATTGCAGCATCCAGAAGTCAGTCAGTGAGCCATGAAGGGTCCTACAAATCACCACACCTGGCCCTACCCACCTGTAACGTACACACAATACGCCACACTGAGTGAGGTACTGAAGCATTCCAACAGAGCAACACCTGGGCCGCATTCAAATGTGCGCCTCAGAGGCAACTCGGAGAAATTCCAAATGTTGCGCTAGTCTGAACAGCATTTAGCTGTCGGATGCCTCGAAAATGGGCGGCTTCCATAGCATGTTTTTCATGCAGCCATTTGCAATTGAAAGAACAGCTCTGATTGGCTGACACACACTGCCATTTTGGAGGCATTCTTGCCTCCTACTGGAAAAGCGCGACGTCTCGGAGTCAACTCCAAGGCGCACCCTGAACGCGGCTTTGGTCACATCAAGACCTGCACCCGACTGGTAAAAATCCACACGCATTGCCGGCTTTATAGTGCAGGGATCAAAATGCGGAAATGAGGCCGAGATCCTGGTGCCACCTAGTGGGTTCTGGCAGAACCACGTCATGGTTATTACAACAGTGGCAAACTTCCGTGAAAATGCGGATATTCCCGCATAGGATAAGCACCGTCAGGGAATCGCGAGCAAATTCACGAAGTCAAGTTTGAACTATCCTTTTTGTGATTGTATTATCACCCATGCCTAACATTTTCTTATTTGGGTTTATGTTCTAGCAACATCAAAGGTCATATAAGAACATTAATCGGTGAATATAAAAAAATCACAGAAATCTGAAAAATATCGGAGATCTTTCATCCTTGATAGTGTTGCCCCACTGAGATACAGTACTGTTGACACTATGACCTGATATCACACTCAGCTACATTGTCGTGGTACTGAACCAACCATGCATTGCCCTAGTATCACTTACACTTACACTTATTCTGCTTAAGAAATTAGGCAGCAATGCCTGTTAGCAGGTTTGGCCTGTCTCAGTGGGACCTAGTGAAATTATAGTTTTCATGCAGTGAGCGCTGACTGTAGCGGTAATTTACTACTTTTATGTTCTAGACTAGCTAACTCACGTTTTTCTCTACGTTCTTCTCTCTGATAGTCAGCTTCAGCACGTTCAGTAACCTCTAGTACTCTTTCTTCATTCTTTTCAGTTATGTTCTCTATGCTATCTGCCATAAACTTAGTCCATGCTTCTAATTTATCACAATCATCACTCAAAATTCCCAAATCTAGTTGGTTCTGCAACCACAATCCAAATTGTTCACGTAAAGCATCCTCCTTTAATCGTGTTCTAGGCATTGTGAATGTGTAGTGCGTAGTATCAGTACAAGTGTATTCAATAGAGTGAGTGTGTAGTGTATAGTATCAGTACAAGTGTATTTAATAGAATATATTCAACAATATATTAACTTACCACAAGTCAAATATTTAAATACAATATACCCAACAATATATTAACTTACCACAAGTCAAATATTTAAATACAATACATTCAACCATATATTAACTTACCACAAGTCAAACATTTTTCACGCCATTGAAATCCTCCTTGTAGCGGGTCAATGGGAAATTTAGTGTGTTGCGTAAAGCGCGGTAGAAATAGAGTCAAAGAATTATATCCAACCGATAGAATTTACCTGTAACGTAGTAGAAAAGTGAAAAGTCTCTCCGTATGTATTAATACGCTCAATTTACTCCAAGGTTAAAGAAAATTACCGAAAGTAGTCCGAAAATGAAACAATTCTAGCGGTGACACGAGGCTTCAGACAGGCGATAAAACTATAATATTACAGTAATATCAACGTCAAAGACTAATGTAACCCTTAAGAAAAGACACTTTCGTCGGAAATTCGTCGACAAAGTAATTTAATTTAATTTATGCCTTGCAAAAAGTAAAAAGAATAGAGAATCAAATAGAAGAAAACAACCTATCCACTCCAGCTACCCACCAGTCGTAGTCTATGTCTCAGTCCTTATATTTCTCAACCTCAAGAAATTTAGAATTTAAAATAGCATATCAAATTAAATGAAATAAAAATACTACGTATATAATATAGTTTCTATTAAATAATTGTAGTACTACCCCTAACGTCAAAAATGAAACAACACGTGTATTGAAGTCACACCACGTGCGTTCAAGTCACACCACGTGCGTTCAAAAATAACAGTAGTCAGCTAACAATTAAATAAAGAAATATAAATGTGTAGTATTATAAAACAAATAAAAAGAAAATGCTACCGAAACACACCGAAACTATTCAACAACTCTCTATAGTCAGTACTAACCAATTCTCGGTAGTTTCTCAAGTCGTGGTCGCCATTTTGTAAACGTAGCGGCTGGTGGGTGTGGGTGGTGTAAATAGGTCAAATGAAAGCACTACAGGTAATGAAGGAAACAGGGTTAGAGTGAAAGTAAGAGAATGAGACTCTTTAGTTTATTGGCTTATATAGGTTCTTCAAGATTCAAGATGGCCGTTGTCACATGATTCCATTCATCAATCACAGTACAATGCAGTGGTCACATGACTCACTCCTCCAATCAGAGTACAATGCAGTGGTCAATGATCATAACAATACCATGTGGGGGGGGAGGGGGCATGTGAGGTGACTCTTCCAAAGACTGTTCTTAGTCAAACTCGGAAGTGACACTCCCTCTAAAGACTATTCAATTATACAAATTCTATACTCAATGAATAATAGTTTACCAATTTCACACATCCCTCATATGCCTTTGGGTTTTTATATTTTAACATTTATCATTATATAGACAGTTTGTAATTTATTATAGTAACTTCACCTCGGTTCACATGTATTATATCGGACAATTTTACACAGTGCTTATCGGGGCATCCTTTGAAAGAGTTTAAGCTCGGGGCGTTCACTATATCAGCTGGTAGTCTGTTCCAAGTGTTCCCGGCTCTTTCAGTGAGGACATTTTGACGAACTCGCTTGTTAGTCCTGGGTTTGACGATCTTCTTATTATGCCCTCTGGTTATCAGACCGTGTGTTGGCTCGAGTATGATGTACCGGTTTTTGACTGCATATGTTCTGCTGAGGTGTTTGTAGTATCACCGTTATCCCAAGCGCCAGGAAAGCTACCGACAGGTATGTGGTTAGACTCGGCAAGGGATCGAACCCACGATGATAAGTTATCCGAAGTTGAGACACGTCACAGTGCTATGGTGGTTAGTTAAAGTTGCATAGTCTGATGGTTTTGAGTTTCTGTAATATTTCTGAGAGAAATATATTAGATTGATCACTATAATCTATTTTACTTTAGTCTAAAGTAACTTTTATTTTCAACGACTAAGTTTTGATATATTTGAAGTGCAAACATGTCAAATTAGTTTCGGCAAACAAGCCAAAACTCTGATCCCATATACTCTAGCCGTAACAGGTTCTATTAAATGGCCTCGGTATTCCCTTCTATTTGGCAACAAACGTTTAATCTAAATTAAATACATAGAATCAAATCTAGATAATCGTTTTGGTTTTGAAAATTTGATGTTTCATCGGACTATGCAGCTTTGACGGGACACCAGAACACCAGCATCTTTATGTTCATAAGAGACAACCACTTTTCTTTTAAACTCTCTAACTTTGAAGACAAACAAACAAGAACCCCTACCCCCACCCACCCCCGCCCCTAACCCCGAACTCCACTTTTGTTGGGGGTCACGCCCTCCGCCCCCTGGTGTCGAGATGTTGAACTGAAGTGCTTGGTGATGGAGGCGCGTAGGGCGGGTGGGTGGGTGGGGGTTGACCCAGATACTTCAGATGGAGGCTGCGCTGCGTAGAAGTGTCTCCAGGGTGTGGCAGGGACGGGTTCATCGACCTGGAGCTGGTTCTCGATGTCGGCATGACGTCATAACCCCGGAAACTAGCCCGCGAAGGGTAAAATACCGCCGTGATGTGTGCCGCAGCAATGCTATGTCTATGCGGAGCATTTATTTTTGCCAAATAAATTTTAAAACTTTCATCGGATCGATTAAAAATATCTTAATACGTGATTGAAGAGGAAGATCTGAGGTATTTAATTTAACCTAAGAGCAATTTTCTCTGAAAGTATTAAAAACAGAGATAATAGTGAAAGTTGGGATATTCTGAGTGTGAGTGCCAGTGTTAGCCTTACCAGATCATGGCCTCAAAAACCATTTTCGCCAAATAAATTCAAGAACTTCCAATTGGCTGATAAAAAAAAGCTGAATGTGAAATTATAGAGAAAGATCTGAACTATTTAATAGAAACAAGAGAAATTTGCTTTCAAAGCACCAAAAAGCAGAAATCACTGTGATAGATAGGGTAGTTTTAATGTTGTTTCTATGAGAGTGGCATTTGTTTTACCCTTCGCGCGCCGTGAACCCCAAAAGTGCCTGGATGTCCGACATCGAGAATGCTTGCAGGGGGAGAGGTCAGAGGTCAGGGGGGCTGATTGATTGATTGATTGGTGGTTGCTTTACGCCGTGTCGGCAGCATAGACCATATTCACGGCGAGAAATGTTTGTTTTTTGTTCAAACCATCGCTTTTACATGTAAAAGCAGACAATCAATTATGTGCCAATAGACACTCATTAAATTAGAAAGCTCACAATCATATATTTGTGGTCAAGGGAAACAAATTCCCATAGAAAAAGAAAAGTTTTATTAATAATTGATAGAATCTATTTAGTAAACTATATGAGGTGGTACAGTCCAGCTGCCCTCAAAAAGGCTAAAATGTTTTCCTGTTTTACCTTAGTAAAAAGGTCATGCATACTGCCTGCAGTGTAGAACCGTTGGCGCAGGGCCAAAAAATCAACGCAACTTAGTAAAATGTGTTTGAGTGTCAGTGGGGACTGACACCCAATACATTCAGGGGGAGGTTCCCCCTTGAGCAGAAAAGCATGTGTAAGCCACGAGTGGCCAACACGGCAGCGACTAAGGACCACTTGGTCCCGCCGACCTCCCGCATGAGTCTGTGGTGGCTTTCCCACAGATGGTTCAATTTCTTTAAGTTTATTAATGTTTTCATCCCACTCATGTTGCCATTTGGATTTTATGTGGGTGGCTATTAGTGGTTTCAGATCAGAGTGAGGGATCAGACACGGTTCAAGATCACAGTTCAGGGCCTTCTTCGCAGCCCGATCAGCTCGTTCGTTTCCTTGTATGCCAGCATGGCCAGGCACCCAGCACAGGTGGAGGGGGTACCCGCACATTCAGAACCTGGTCCCAATCTCTGGGGTGTCCCAATCTCTGGGGTGTCCCTATCTCGGGGATGTCCCTATCTCTGGGATGTCCCGATCTCTTGGATGTCACAATATCTGGGATGTCCCCATCTTTGGGATGTCTTTATCCCTGTAGGAGCGGGACGTCGCTCAGGCGGTAGAGTGTCCACCTGTGAACTTGTTGATCATCCAATCGATCCTGCTCAGTAGACACATTTGCAGTTTGTGCTATTTTCTACTCCAACCAGTGGTCCACAACTTGGTTCATCAAAGGCTGTGGTATCTGCTGTCCTGTCTGTGGGAAAGTGCATATAAAAGACCCCATTGCTGCTTATCGGAAAGAGTAGCTGCCTATGTGGCAGCAGTGGGTTTCCTCCAAAGGAATATGGAGCACTAGGGTTTTTAACAAAATATTATTTTGTATTAAGGTTAATTTGATCCGCTGCAAATACACAGGTTTCTGGGTCTAATGCTATGATGGCAGCAGCTGTTCTGGCTCGTTTGGACGTGATCCATCGCAAATGCGCTGGGTTCTTGGCTTAACGCTGTGATGGAAGCAGCCATTCCACAGTGTATGCGCCGGAAGACGGCCCGGGGTAGTAGAACCATATCAGTTTCTACAGTTTCTACACTCACCTATACCAAACTGCACATTCTATGATTCAGCCGGGCCTGAGCATTAATGGTTTGACGGGATCCGCCACAATCGCAAGTGTTTCTGGGTTTAATGCTATGATTGCAGCAGCCATTCTTGTCATGCCTATGTGTTATCGTTTGGACAGGATCCATTGCAAATGTACCGTTCCACAGCGTATGCATCAGAGGAATGCCTGGGATCGTAGCACCATATCAGTTTCTACCCTCGCCTATGACAAACTGCACATTCTGCGATCCCGAGGTCTGCCAGGGTATACCCTGCGGAATGGCTGCTGCCATCATAGCTTTAAGCCCGGAACCCGGCACATTTGAGATGGCTCCCATCCAAACGATAATGCATGACCAGAACAGTTGCTGCCATCATAGCATTAAACCTGGAAATCTGCACATTTGTGGCGGATCCCATCACGCCATTAATGCTCAAGTCAGGCTGTATCATAGAATATGGCTGCTGCCATCATAGCATTAAGCGCAGAACCCGGCGCATTTCTGATGGATCCAGTCCAAATGATAATGCATAGGCACATCCTCACATACATTTAGACCACCAAGGATATGCGTACTGCTCACATATGGTAGGCATAGACACTACGTATGTGGCACAAATTAGAACTATTCCAAGTTTGTTTGTTTTCACGGACAGGTATACCGATTCCCTTTAACATTTCGCATTGCTATTGTCGTGGGGGTGATGAAAATGGGAAATACTGCGCCTAGAGCGGGACTCGAACCCACATCTCTTTGCATTCCGGGCCAGTGTGCTAACCATTACACCACCTAGGCTCCCTGATATCAATACACTCCCCACGCCTACCTGTCTATGTGGTTACTTGCCTGAGAGGTCAGTGCAGACCACTACACTCGTCCCCCTGGAATTGTAAGTCTTGTAATGCTTACAATTACATACATACAGGCAATGCACTAACACATACATACACAGGGTAGGTTCAACAACCATACAGCGCAAAGCTTGTACAGGATCCTGATCACGGCAACCAGTGTCGTGGGGGTGATGAAAATGGGAAATACTGCGCCTAGAGCGGGACTCGAACCCACATCTCTTTGCATTCCGGGCCAGTGTGCTAACCATTACACCACCTAGGCTCCCTGATATCAATACACTCCCCACGCCTACCTGTCTATGTGGTTACTTGCCTGAGAGGTCAGTGCAGACCACTACACTATCTAATGAATTTGCATGTCTCATGTACATATTACTATTGACTGTTATGTCATCCATATGTCTCATCCTCCCACATACCATACATAGTCCCAATTGACAAATGTAAAATTTCTAAATTTAAATTACCCAAATTGATTAATTATATTTATAGAATTGACCAAACAGCATTGAATATCCAACATGGAGGGGAGGGGCAACATCCACCTCATTTCCCCCTCCCCTCTATGGCCCTGCACAGTAGGCCTACTTGGTTGGGGGAGGCTAATGAGGTCATGAGATTGGCCTAATTGGTTAATGGCCTCCCTGCATAATGAGTGTTTCAAAGTGAGTGTCCAAAGGGGTGAGGTTAGAAATTCACGGGTCAAGCTAAGATTCCTTATACCCCTGTCATACTATGACGTAATGAGCGAACGTGAGCCTAACGTGGTGATATTTCATCATTACGTTGATGTATGTTGGATTACGTTATGATGACGTCATAATGACGTTAGACTGACGTCGAGGTACGTCACATTACGTCGTGCTACGTCGAGTTACGTCGATGTTTTGGACATGTTCAAAAGTTTTGACGTAGGTCGAACGTAAGGGTTTACGTTCGCCGTACGTTCTGTTCACGTTCAGCGAACGTCAATGACGTTAAACGGACGTTAGGCCAACGTTCCTCACTACGTTCCACTACGTTCCACTACGTTCCACTCATTGACCCACATTAAAACCGGTGGAAACGTCCATGCGGCGTAATGGGAAAGTCAGGAAAACATCAGGAGAATGTCAGGAGAACGTCAGGAAAACGTCAGGAGAACATGCATTCAACGTACGTTCAACGTCTCATGACATAGCTAACGTCACGTAACGTTCTTCTGGCGATGGAATAACGTTCATAACGTTCCGTGAGCATCATTACGTTGACCTCTCTCGTTGAATTACGGTATCACTACGCTTTACCGACGTTACGCTCTCGTCCACTACGCTGCATCCACGTTCAACTTGTGCCCAAATTTGCATACTATGCCGAGAAGTTCAACGTTCTTCACATTCTCCCTACGTCGACGTCGTTACGTCGTAGTGTGACAGGGCCTATACACACGGTATGCGGTCTGCGGTATGCGAATGCGAATGCGGCAACAAATCGAAATGCCTTGAAGTCAATGGGCTACAGCCCTTACACGCGGTATGCGAATGCGAATGCGAATGCGAATGTGACAACTCGATCGGTCCCTGTAGCGATCGGTGCGGCATATGGCATGTGGCATGCGGCATGCGGTATGCGAATAGAAACGTCAGTCACACTTGCCCATTAGTTTTAGGCGAGGAGAGGCGACTGAGCATTACGGAACGGTCACACCCAGGGTTGCTGAGGGGAAACATCTGGTAGTGGTTGTGGTGGGGGACGCTTGCCGCTTACCGTGTAGAAGGAATCCTCCCATTCGCATACCGCATGCCGCATACCGCATACAGCATACCGCGTAGAAGGAATCTTAGCTTTATTCTGTATATGCTGTACCAAATCATTAGCTAATACACCAGTATCTAAGTTGGATATATAGGATCAAATGTAAGTAGTTGTTTTAATTTTGACAAAATTATATTTCATCGGACCATGCAACTTTAAATACAACAAGCTTTACTTTGATCTTTATGCCCGGGGTATCCTTATTTCTGAAATAGCTGTCATTGGGATATCCCTATCTTTGGGACATCCTTATTTGTGTAATGTCTCTATCTTTGTGATGTCCCTATCTTTAGTATGTTCATATCCTTGTGATGTCACTATCTTTGGGATGTCCATATATTTGGGGGTGTCCCTATCTTTGGGATGCACCTATCTTTGGGATATCACTATATTCGGGATGTCCCTGTCTTTGGGATGTTCTTATCTCTGGGATATCCTTATTTCTGAAATACCCCTGTCGTTGGGATATCCCTGTCTCTGGGAAATCCCAGACACAGGGATTTCCCAGTCTCTGGGATATGGCTGTCTCTGGCATACCCCTGGCCCTGGGATATCGCTGTCTCTGGGATACCCCTGTCTCTGGGATATCCCTACCCTTGGGATATCCCTGTCACCGTGATCACAATCTCTCCATGATCACCATATCTCCCTGCCTGTGTGATATCCCTGTCCATGTGATATCCCTTCCCATGTGATATCCCTGCCCATGTGATATCTCTGCCCATGTGATTTCCCTGCCTGTGTGATATCCCTGCCCATGTGATATCCCTGCTTGTGTGATATCTCTGCCTGTATGATATCCCTGCCTGTGTGATATCCCTCCCCGTGTGATATCTATGCCCATGTGATATCCCTGCCTGTGTGGTATCTCTGCCTGTGTGATATCACTGCATGTGTGGTATCCCTCCATGTGTGATATCCCTGCCTGTGTGATATCCCTGCCTGTGTGATATCCCTGCCTGTGTGATATCTCTGCCCATGTGATTTCCCTGCCCGTGTGATATCCCTGCTTGTGTGATATCTCTGCATGTATGATATCCCTGCCTGTGTGATATCCCTTCCCATGTGATATCCCTGCCCATGTGATATCCCTGCCCATGTGATTTCCCTGCCTGTGTGATATCCCTGCTTGTGTGATATCTCTGCATGTATGATATCCCTGCCTGTGTGATATCCCTTCCCATGTGATATCCCTGCCCATGTGATATCTCTGCCCATGTGATTTCCCTGCCCGTGTGATATCCCTGCTTGTGTGATATCTCTGCATGTATGATATCCCTGCCTGTGTGATATCCCTTCCCATGTGATATATATGCCCGTGTGATATCCCTGCCTGTGTGGTATCTCTCCCTGTGTGATATCACTGCATATGTGATATCCCTCCATGTGTGATATCCCTGCTTGTGTGATATCCCTTCCCATGTGATATCCCTGCCTGTGTGATATCCCTGCCTGTGTGATATCCCTGCCCATGTGATATTCATGCCTGTATGATATCTCTGCCCATGTGATATCCCTGCC
The DNA here is from genome assembly GCA_030323885.1 of Branchipolynoe longqiensis. Taxonomy (NCBI): domain Eukaryota; kingdom Metazoa; phylum Annelida; class Polychaeta; order Phyllodocida; family Polynoidae; genus Branchipolynoe; species Branchipolynoe longqiensis. The sequence goes on along the minus strand of CM059192.1, from coordinate 64,892,563 downwards.
TATGTGATATCCCTGCCCATGTGATATCTCTGCCTGTATGATATCTCTGTCTGTGTGATATCCATGCCTCTGTGATATCCCTGCATGTGTGCCATCCATGCCCGTGTGATATCCCTGTCTATGTGATATACCTGCCCATGTGATATCCATGTCTGTGTCATATCCCTGCCTGTGTCTTATCCCTGCATGTGTCATATCCCTTCCCATGTGATATCCCTGCCTGTGTGATATCCCTGCCTGTGTCATATCCCTGCCGTGTAATATCCCTATCTGTATGATATCCCTGCCCATGTGATATCCCTGCCTGAGTGATATCCCTGCCTGTGTGACATCCCTGCCTGTGTGACATCCCTTCCTGTGTGATATCCCTGCATATGTGATATCCCCGTATGTGTGATATCTCTTTCTGTGATATCCCTATCTCCATGACATCCCTATCTCTGGGATATCCCTGTCTCTGGGATATCCCTGTCTTTGGGATTTTCCAATCGTTTGAATATCCCAATAAAGCCTGAAAAGGAATGAATATTAATTTCCGTGTGTTTTTTATGGGGCAAAAACAATTTACTTTAAAGAAGAAAAATCGTGGAATTTTCATGTATAGACGAGATCACCCTTAAGAGTGCGCATGCGCTGAAAACGGCGCTCGCAGCAAAGCAAGGGCGTACGGCCATTGAGTTTGCAGGTACGCATAGAGCAAAACTTTGATTTTATTCAAAATGAATAAATATGCATAACAATTTGGCACAAACATGGATGGATGGATGCAATATAATATTATAATGAATATGTTTAAGACACAACTCTCCATAATTAAGCATTTTGAGCTAAGAAACGTACAATTTCAGTCACTTTACAGGCTGATGTTTACATCACCATTGATTAGCCATAAGTAATTCTTGTTCTAAATATTAAAATGTCAAATGTGTCAACAAAAACTTGTTTCCAAGAAATATTTAACCAATGTCTAATTAATCATACTCATTTCCTAGCCCAACAAATGTCATTAACCATAGTATATGAATAAAAACATGAATAAAATTAGTAAAACTGACTCTGGCTATGGCTCTAACACTAGTCTGAGTGCCCAGATTTGTCTAAATCTAAATACACATGGCATAAGATGTGCTGATTATATTGATGTAAATGCAATGCTAGATAAAAGATTAACATCTTAATTTATTATATATATATTTTTAGTTGGTATTCTATGTTTCAAAAAAGAGCTGAGATGAGCTGAAACTAGCACATTTCACAGCTGCACCTAGTGTCTTAGCATGTGCCATGTGCTTCGCGGGGTTTGGTTTCCTTCCACGCATCCCACAATGCACCGCGCGGCTGGAATGGCGATGTAGTCTATTGAGGTTTAAATGTGGCTGACGGAAACAGTGTCTCCTCTTTTTCAGAGGAGATCCCTCTATTCTTGGATGGGGGGGGGGGGGGCAGGGGGCGTGGCTGTGTGCGCGGGGGGGGGGGCTGTGTGCGCGGGGGGAGGGGGGGGGGCAGTTCCTTTCACTAAATTACAAGTTTGGTTGCTATAGCAACAGGGCTGTGAGAACACTCTGCTTGCTGTTCACATTTGTCATCCAAGATGGAAACCCCACCTTGCTATACTGCATTCCCAGCCCACCCATAGGCGGGCAACCACTCACCTTGACCTTGACCCTGACCTCAGGTCTCGTGAAGGTCACACTCAGCCCACTGAGCTCTGAACCCGCGACATGAGTGAGTAAGCGATTAGAGTTTTGCATCCTTACAACATAGGTCATATGAGACAAGGACTGGTTAGCTCAGAGTGGTGATACTGGGACTGAGTGGGATATTTTAGTTCTGTGCCAATAACATTCTTGTAACATTATATCTATTATATTTATAGTCCAAAAGTCTGCACTGACCTCTCAGGCAAGGTTTTGTTTGTTGGGAGTTTTACGTCCTAGCAACATCTATGGCCATATCAGGACGGTAAGGAGCCACATAGGCAGGTGGCCGTGGATAGGGCCACCCCACCACCTCCCCCTCACCTCCCAACCACTGCCTACTCACCACCACCTCCCCACCACCACCTCCCCACTACCTCCCCCTCACCTCCCAACCACCACCTCCCCCCACCACCTCCCCACCACCACCTCCCCACCACTACCTCCCCACCTCCACCTCCCCACTACCTCCGCACTACCTCCCCACCACCTCCGCACCACCACCTCCCCACCACCACCTCCCCACCTCCACCTCCCCACCACCTCCCCACCACCTCCCGCCACCTCCCTCCCCCACCAC
>CM059192.1:64384114-64889786 GCA_030323885.1 Branchipolynoe longqiensis | reverse complement strand
CGCCGACTGTCCCTGTCGACGTCCTGCACATCTGTGCTTCATAGCATCCGTGCATCTGTGTCCATGCCTCTTAGGCATCCGTGCATCTGTGTCCATCTTCTCAGGCATCTGTGCATCGTATTGTCATTTATTCATTCCAAGCAATGTCGTGACGTCCTGCACGTCCTCATTCCGGCTGTTTTCATTAGAGCCGTTCGTTTCTACCGACGATCCGTATATCCGTGCTTCTTGGCACCTGTGTAGTCGTGTATGTGCCTCTAGGCATCCGTGCATCCTTGTGCCATCTTTCCAGGCATCTGTGCAAAGTCTTGTCACTCGTTACAATAAAGTCTGTGCAGGTTTTGTTGGCGCCCGGGGAGTGGCTGCCCGGAGTGCTGCCGCTACGTCAACATGAAGTTCAAACAAGTGGTACCTTCTCTATGACCAGGGTGTCGATCCTGGTAAAATGAACTTGTATTATATGTTGGTTGGTGCCCGGGGTGTCGTGGCCCGGTATCCACTGGAAGCAATGGGCCTGAAAGCACCATTGCCCCCACATCTGACACCATGTAATGTAAAGGACGTCTGAACACAATGAGTTCTGTACTGTAACTAACTTTATTTAGAACGTTCTGTAGTGACCTCACTCTGTGCCACACTGGGGGTGTTCGGATAACAACACAACTGGAAGACACATACATTACACCCACAACCACCGCCACAATCAGCACTATCACCACCACCACCACAATCGACACTATTACTACCACCACCACAATCAACACTACCACTACCACCACCACCACAATCAATGCTATCACTACCACCACAAGCACAATCGACGCTATCGCCACCACCACCACCACCACCATCAACACTATCACCACAAGCACCACCACAATCAACACTATCACTACCACCACCACCACCATCAACACTATCACCACCACTACCACCACCACCACAATCAACACTATCACCACCATCACCACCACAATCAACTCTATCACTACCACCACCACCACAATCAACACTATCACTTCCATCACCACAATCACCACTATCAACACCACAACCACCACAATCCACACTAACCCTACGACGACCACCAGAATTAACACTATCACTGCCACTACCAGAATCAACACTATCACTGCCACTACCAAAATCAACACTATCACTACCACCACCACAATCAACACTACCACTACCACCACCACAATCAACACTATCACTACCACCACCACCACAATCAACACTATCACTATCACCACCACCACAATCAACACTATCACCACCACCATCACCATCAACACTATCACCACCACCACCATCAACACTATCACTACCACCACCACAATCAACAATATCACCACCACCACCACCACAATCAACACTATCACTACCACCACCACCACAATCAACACTATCACTAACACCACCACCACAATTAACACTATCAACACCACCACCATGATTAACACTATCACCACCACTGCCACATTCAACAATATCACTACCACCACCCCCACAATCAACAGTATCACCACCATAACCACCACCACCACCACAATCAACAATATCACCACCACCACCACATTCAAGAATATCACTACCACCACCACCACAATCAACACTACAACTACCACCACCACAATCAACACTATCACTACCACCACCACCACCCCAATCAACACTATCACCACCACTACCACCATCAACACTATCACCACCACCACCACAATCAACACTATCGCTAACACCACCACTACAATCAACACTATCACTACCACCACCACTATAATCAACACTATCACCACCACCACCACCACAATCAACACTATCACTACCACCACCACCACAATTAACACTATCACTACCACCACCACCACAATCAACACTTTTCACTACCACCACCACCACAATCAACACTATCACTACCACCACCACCACAATCAACACTATCACTACCACCACCACAATCAACACTATCACTACCACCACCACCACAATCAACACTATCACTACCACCACCACAATCAACACTATCACTACCACCACCCCCATAATCAACACTATCACCACCATCACCACCACCACCACATTCAACAATATCACTAGCACCACCCCCACAATCAACACTATCACCACCACCACAATCAATACTATCACTACCATCACCACCACAATGACCACTATCACCACCACCACAATCAATAATATCACTAACACCACCACCACAATCTATGCTATCACCACCACCACCACCACAACCAACACTATCACTACCACCACCACCACAATCAACACTATCAACACCACAACCACCACCACAACCAACACTATCACTACCACCACCACCACAATCAACACTATCACCACCACCACCACCACAATCAACACTATCACTACCACCACCACCACAATCAACACTACCACCACCACCACAATCAACACTATCACTACCACCACCCCCACAATCAACACTATCACCACCATCACCACCACCACCACAATCAACACTATCACCATCACCACCACATTCAACAATATCACTAGCACCACCCCCACAATCAACACTATCACCACCACCACCACAATCAACACTATCACTACCACCACCACCATGACAATCAACAGTATCACCGCCACCACAATCAACAATATCACTACCACCACCACCACAATCACCACTATCACCACCACCCCAATCAATAATATCACTAACACCACCAGCACAATCTACGCTATCACCACCACCACCACAATTAACACTATCACCAACACAACCACCACCACAACCAACAGTATCACCACCACCACCACCACCACAATCAACACTATCACCACGACCACCACAATCAACACTATCACCACCACAACCACCACCACAATCAACACTATCACTACCACCACCACAATAAACACTATCACTAACACCACCACCACAATCAACACTATAACTACCACCATCACCACCACCACCACAATCAACATTATCACCACCACCATCACCATCACTACCACCCACCATCACCATCACCACCACTATCACCACCACCATCATCACCGCTAGCACTACTATCAGCCCCAGCACCACCATAATCACTACTAGCATCACTACCAGCACCACCAGCACCACCAGCACCACCAGCACCACCAGCACCACCAGCACCACCAGCACCACCAGCACCACCAGCACCACCAGCACCACCATTGCAACCAGCACTATCACTACCACAACCACCACCACCACTATCACCCGCCACCACCACTACCACCCACCACCATCACCACCACTGGCACCACTAGCAGTAGCACCACTATCAGCCCCATCACCACCACAAGTTTTGTTTTTTTTCTCAACCACAACCATGTAGTACGGTACAAGTGTATGGCTTCCCCAAGGGTTGATCTTCCAGGAGGGATAAAAATGTTACATTAAATTAAAGTTCATACTTATCCAAGATGCATTGTTACAACAAATCACTGACTATCTGCAGGTGAAACCCCCAGATAACACTAGCTAATTAATACAGGGTAGTTTGCCGCGTTGTGATGCCTCCAGATCCGGGTCAGTTCAGCGGCAATAATTGTCTCAATAAGCTATGTTGCAAAGACATTGGGTTCGAAGGAAACTGCTCAGGAACGCCCTGTAGTTGACTTGCCATGCGCGCCGCCATGTTTGCGACCTAGTCACGTGACGCCACTTTCCGGTTTCAGGGTGGGAAGCTGGCCACCTTCGTGAACCAACTCGAGGTGAAGCTGGTGGTGGAGGCGCTGCTGGACAAAGGGTGAGCGCCCCCTACCGGCCTTCCACCGGCCTCCTACCCGCCTCCCACCGGCCTCCCACCAGCCTCCCACCCGCCTCCCGCCCGCCTCCCACCCGCCTCCCATCAGCCTCCCACCCGCCTCCCACCAGCCTCCCACCAGCCTCACACCCGCCTCCCACCAGCCTCCCACCAGCCTCCCACCCGCCTCCCACCAGCCTCCCACCCGCCTCCCACCAGCCTCCCACCCGCCTCCCACCCGCCTCCCACCCGCCTCCCACCAGCCTCCCACCCGCCTCCCACCCGCCTCCCACCCGCCTCCCACCAGCCTCCCGCCCGCCTACCCCCCGCCTCCCAGCCGCCTCCCACCAGCCTCCCACCCGCCTCCCACCAGCCTCCCACCCGCCTACCACTCGCCACCCACCCGCCTACCACTCGCCACCCACCCGCCTACCACCGGCCTTCCACCGGCCTCCTACCCGCCTCCCACCCGCCTCCCACCAGCCTCCCACCCGCCTCCCACCCGCCTCCCACCCGCCACCCACCCGCCTCCCACCGGCCTCCCACTGGCCTCCCACCCGCCTACCACCGGCCTCCCACCGGCCTCCCACCCGCCTACCACCGGCTTCTCACCGGCATCCCACCCGCCTACCACCGGCCTCCCACCGGCTTCCTACAGGCTTCTCACCGGCCTCCCACCCGCCTCCCACCAGCCTCCCACCGCCTCCCACCCGCCTCCCACCCGCCTCATAACAGCCTCCCACCCGCCTCCCACCCGCCTCCCACCCGCCTCCCACCTCCACCTCATTTCTAGTATTATGTAAGCGCAAATAGTCGGTCTGAGTTGCTCAAGCTGGCTGGTAGGTAATCATCACTGAGTTCTCATAGGGCTTCGGGAGTATGCACTCATCAACATTTAATCACTTTGGCGCTGTAAGTATTAACCGATTATCCTATAAAGTATAATTGCCTAGCTTCAACAAATAATCGACTTGCAATTACTTACTACAGTGCGTCTATTGGGAGGAAAATGGAGTAAATTCCATTATCATTTAATTGCTTTGGGCCCTCTAGGTGTTAACAGATTGTCCTATAATTTCCTAGTTTCAATAAATAATCAACTGGTAATTACTCACCTGGTGAGATTAGGGACTATTGGGGCGATAATTGAGTAACTTCCCCCAAATGACATCATTCATCGCTCATAATTTAATGCAGAATGGAATTTCACAAGATACGACGCTAACTAATTAAGTGCCAGAACAAAACAGCAAAGATCATCTCGATGCCAAGTGCGAATCGGCAACAGCGCAGTCTTCCCGTGTGGAAGGTTAGGAGTTTGAATCCCAATAAAAAATCAGGCCAATGACTTGCAAAATTGATAATTGTCGCTACCTAGCCTGGCGTTCGGCATTACTAGGATAGGGCAAGGACTGGTTAGCTCAGAATCAGAATAATGTCACTGAGTGGGAAATGGGATCATGATGCCACCAGCCTGGTCTTCCAGTGGGGCAGCACTATAAAATCGCTACGAGTGCGCAACAAACACACACACAAACAAACAAACAAACATACATGCATAGACTTGCTCACTGCGTGCGTGCTTTTTGTAAATAGATTCTGCACCACGCGCTCCAAGCAGCTCTGGTTTGGGCTGCGCTTGAACAATGCGCAGGGCATCTACAAGTGGAATACCCTGATGCCCCTCACCTGGGACAGCTGGTTGGCAAGGCACCCCAAGAACATCGAGTCCAAGCCGTGTGTCAGCATGCGCTGTAAGCGTGGACTCACTTTCTCGAGCCCGTCCTGGAACTCGTGGGACGAGGAAAGCTGCCCTGAGTCGTTGGGTTACGTATGCCGGATTCCTGTCAGTGAGTGGCTCATTGCTAAAAACACCCCCGCTATTGCCTGATTTCATTGTGTTACATGCTGCAAAATGTGTATTCAACAGTTATTGTGTACCATATTCTGCGTACCTTATTCTATATACCTTTTGTGTAAATAATCCTGAATTAAACAAAAATGGCTGGAAGACTAGTGCTTCGGCACTGACAAAAGACTTATTCAGCCGAGTAAACATATTTACCAACAATAATACAAATAATATTTAATAAGGGAGAATCAGTGCAGTCTTATCGCATCGGCACACCGGGCAGACCGGGCACTTTCCAGTGGGGCCCTCTTACTAACTAGGTACCGGTGTAGCAGGAAATCGCAAACCCCTGGAAATTGCACACCCCAGGGTTTGCGATTTCCTAGGAAATCACAAACCCATCCTGTAAATCGCAAACCCCCATGCTTTGTAGCATTTTGTAATATTCAACTAACACACTAGAAAATAATGGTTCATTGAGATATTTGGTGCAAGCACAATAAGAATTTGGAATATTAAAATGGTTCTATTTACTGTATGCATTGACTGAAGTTGGAACTAAAAAGGTCATTTTGCTAATGACATTTACATTGCCGATCCTGAAACTGAGTGATAATACCAGGATATTGCTGCACCTCTTTACCTGGCCTGGTCACCTGGCCTTTGTTTCAACAGAGGTCGCCACCTAGTGGAAAACATGGGTACTGGAACCCGACTACTCTTTACCTGGCTTTTAGAATGGCCACACTGGTGACATCTGTGAATAAAGACTGTTTTCAGCGCATGTGCGGTCTAAATTACGAACTCGACTATTGCAAAGATGTTTTCATTAGGATAAAGACTGCCAAACATGGGGGGTTTGCGATTTTCAGGGGGGATATGTGATTTCCTAGTAAATTGCAATCACAAGTTGGGGTTTGCGATTTACAGGGTTTGCGATTTCCTGTTACACTGGCAGTACTTAGATAATACTGGGAGAAAGTATGAAATCATGAAAAATTGCTGGTTTTTAAGCACTTCTATTTGGGTGAATGTTTAAATTTAAAATACCCAGAAAGTACTGTGAATGAACTAAAGCATTACTCTTTATTTTGGTGCAAACATCACTTGGGTTGTATATCAAGACGACACACCAAAAGGCACTATATTAAAAGGCACTTTTGCGAATTAGCATATTCTTTTGCATCAAAGCATACAGCTTTGTTTTGCTCTGTGCTGAATCGCCATTGGTTTTATAGCTATTTATTAATAGATCCTATCAGAAAGACCACCAAGTGAGCTTTAATTTGGTATCTGATAGACATATATTAAAATAAAATAAAATTATGCTAAAAATAAATCACACGTCATGTTTCATTCAGTGTTAAAGACACATTTTGTTCAAGTAAATAAAACAATCTTAAAATGTGAATATCTTGAAAAGTAAGCCAGATAGAACCTTTCTGTGCTATTTTTGTGTGTGGTTCTGCATTTAACTAGCATTGTGTGTTTAACATTAATTAACTGCATAGTTTAAAGATTTTTTTAGATGACTGCCGGTACATACTCTTACCATCACAATTTTACAAGGCCGTGAAAATTCCATCTGAAAAATAAAATTTGAGGTTTGTATTATGAAATAGTAGTGGCGTTAATGTGAAATCGGGGCCTCCTTGTATGCAAAATAAATGTCAGATCTGGCCCGTATCATATATTAGTGTTGGGGTTGAGTGGGGGTGGATGTGGGGGTGGGGGTGGGGGGTACGGGTTAGGGGATCTAAAATATTCTTAAGACAGTTGTGGGCGAGTATCCCAAAGTTACTCCATTAGGGTGCTTGCTATTAGGCCAAATTAAATCAAATTGGTGATCGTCCCCACCCGTGCCTGAAAAAAATCCCCTGATTTGAATTTTGAATTTTATTTTTAAGCGGTTAAGAATGTGTCGGGCTAGCAGCAATTTAACTTTTGTATCAATTTTAAAGTCATTGGTGTGACTCAGCAAGGGTTCAAACCCAGGAGTTCGAATCTCATTCCCATGACCTACCAGAATGGGAGGTGGACGCTCAACTCATGCGGCCATCGTCTGGTTACGTATTATGTCTATGTCACATGCCAGAAAAAATATATATAATTAAATAAAAAGCGCCCCTGATTTGTATGATCAAAAGGACGATCACCAATTTTCCTTTTATTTGGCCTAATCAATGTTGCTCCTGTTTGAAGTAACTTTTACTTTGAAATGGATAACTTTGGAGATATGTGAAGTGAGACCTGTAGGTGGCGTGGCGGTATCTGCAGATAGTTCTTTGCTTTCAGTGAATCAGACGTGGGAATGCTCGCCACTCGACTGTCCACCCACATTTGTAGGTAAGACACACTGCACACGCATCTTGTTTTATTTGCAGTTTGTTTTTGGTAACTCCCAGCGTAGCAGTGTGGGGAGACGGAGACGTATTTGATGTTGAATAGACTACATCACCGTTCCAGCTGCGCGGTGTATTGTGGGATGCGTCAAAGCAAAACAAACCCGCGAGAAGCACATGGCACATGCTAATACACTGGGTGCAGCTATGAAGTGTGCTAGTTTCAGCTCATCTCAGCTCTTGTTTGAAACATAGAATACCAACTAAGAAATATATATAATAATGTAGTGGTCTGTACTGACCTCTCAGGCAAGTAACCACATAGACAGGTAGGCGTGGGGAGTGTGTTGATATCAGGGAGCCGAGGTGGTGTAATGGTTAGCACACTGGCCCGGAATGCAAAGAGATGTGGGTTCGGGTCCCGCTCTAGGCGCAGTATTTCCCATTTTCATCACCCCCACGACACTGGTGCCGTGACCAGGATCATGTACAAGCTTTGCGCTGTATGGTTGTTGAACCTACCCTGTGTATGTATGTGTTAGTGCATTGCCTGTATGTATGTAATTGTAAGCATTACAAGACTTACAATTCCAGGGGGACGAGTGTAGTGGTCTGCACTGACCTCTCAGGCAAGTAACCACATGGACAGGTAGGCGTGGGGAGTGTGTTGATATCAGGGAGCCTAGGTGGTGTAATGGTTAGCACACTGGTCCGGAATGCAAAGAGATGTGGGTTCGAGTCCCGCTCTAGGCGCAGTATTTCCCATTTTCATCACCCCCACGACACTGGTTGCCGTGATCAGGATCCTGTACAAGCTTTGCGCTGTATGGTTGTTGAACCTACCCTGTGTATGTATGTGTTAGTGCATTGCCTGTATGTATGTAATTGTAAGCATTACAAGACTTACAATTCCAGGGGGACGAGTGTAGTGGTCTGCACTGACCTCTCAGGCAAGTAACCACATAGACAGGTAGGCGTGGGGAGTGTGTTGATATCAGGGAGCCTAGGTGGTGTAATGGTTAGCACACTGGCCCGGAATGCAAAGAGATGTGGGTTCGGGTCCCGCTCTAGGCGCAGTATTTCCCATTTTCATCACCCCCACGACAATAAATTAAGATATTACTCTTTTATCCAGCATTGCATTTACATCAATATAATATGCACATCTTATGCCATGTGCATTTAGATTTAGACAAATCTGGGCAGTCAGGCTAGTGTTAGAGCCATAAGCAGAGTCAGTTTTACTTATTTTATTCATGTTTTTATTTATATCCTATGGTTAATGACATATGTAGAACTAGAAAATTAGTAGGGTTAATCAGATATTGGTTAAATATTTCTCTGAAACAAGTGTATGTTGACACATTTGGCATTTTAATATTTAGAACAAGAATTAATAATGGTGATGTGGATATCACTGATTATTTTGTGTGGAATTGTATGTTTCTTAGCTCAAAATGTTTAAGTATGGCTAGTTTTGTCTTAGCTATATTCCTCAGATCATTATATTGCATGTGTGCATACATGTTTATGCCAAATTGTTATTTATTTCTATTCATTTTGAATAAAATCAAAGTTTTTCCCTATGCGTATCGACAAACTCAATGGCCATTCGCATTTGCTTTGCTGCCAACACTCTTTTCAGCGCATGCGCAGGCGGAACCGTGATGTAGTCTATTAAGCAGGTGTGTCTGTTGCGGTCCATAGAATATGCTTCGTATTGATTAGAAGGGGGTGGTGGAGGGAGGTGGGGTGGGTTGTGTTGCATAGTAATACAAAATTGGCATGGTAATCGAAGATAGGCATAGTAATCGAAAAACGGCAAAATATCGGAAATGTTGGCATAGCATTCGAAAATTGGCATAGTATTCAACAATTGGCATAGTACTAGAACATTTGTATAGTAATCGAACAGTTGCTTGCTATACGGAAATTGGCATGGTAATTGAAAATTGGATAGTATTCGAAAATTGGGATAGCATTAAAAAATTGGGATAGTATTCGAAAGTTGGCATAGTATTCGAAAATTGGGATAGTATTAAAGAATTGCATAGTGTTAGAAAATTGGAGTAGTAATGAAAGAAATTGGCTCGGTGGTCGAAAATTGGCATCGTATTCGAAAATTGGAATAGCATTAGAAAATTGGCATAATAATAAAGGAAATTGGCTTGGTATTCGAAAATTGGCATCGTAGTAGAAAATTGGCATAGTATTTGGAAATTAGCATGGTATTCGGAAATTGGCATATTATTCGGAAATTGGCAAGGTATTCGGAAATTGGCATAGTATTCGGAAATTAGCATAGTATTCGGAAATTAGCATGGTATTTGAAAATAAACGTAGTATTAGAATTGACAAAGTAATTTTTGTTAAAAAAGGCTCAGTATTCGAATATTGGCACAGAATTCGAAATTGGCGCATAATTTCAAATTGTGGTTGATTCGGCGGGGGAGCGGGCGCGCATCCCTGGTGGAGGCGTCCGGTACTACTCACGTCAGACACCCACTGCCGGCTCATACACTTCACTCGGTCGAGCAGCTCGGGACAATCGCATGCTTAAAGTTACCACCCCTACCCACCCCCTTAAAAGTTAAAGGTCCAGAAGTCTCGCCTCGGGGTCCTCTTTGGCGGGCTACGTGATCCATCGAGAGTCGCCTCCCCTCGATATAATATAGACTCAATGGATTAAAAATGGTCATCACATATTAAATATTAATCTTAATAAAATAAACCCATTTCCCAAAACAATTACTGTGTCTGGCTCCCTTTATCAGAATCAGCATAGTAATCGATGATTGTCTGAGCATTAAACAAAATTGGCATTGCATTCAGGCAGCAGAAATCCCGACACCCATACACCCGTCCATCCATGCACATCGACACACGCGGACACACGCGGACACACGCGGACACATGCGGACACACGCGGACACACGCGGACACACGTGAACACACGCAGACACACACGGACACACGCAGACACACACGGACACATGCGGACACATGCGGACAAACACGGACACACACAGACACACGAGGACACACGTGGACACACACAGACACACACGGACACACGCGGACACACGAGGACACACGCAGACACACGCGGACACACGCAGACACACGCGGACACATGCGGACAAACACGGACACACACAGACACACGCGGACACACGCGGACACACACAGACACACACAGACACACACACAGACACACGCGGACACACGTGGTCACACGTGGACACACGCGGACACACGCGAACACACACAGACACACGCGGACACACACAGACACACGCAGACACACACGGACACACACAGACACACGCGGAGACACGCGGACACACGCGGACACACGCGGACACACGCGGACACACGCGGACACACACTCCAAGCAGCTCTGGTTTGGGCTGCGCTTGAACAATGCGCAGCCCAAACCAGTGTGTGTGACAGCGCGTACAGACAGTCACACACTCTGTACGCGCTGTACATCTTATGCCATGTGACAGTGTGAGCGAGTTGACAGCGCGTACAGACAGTCACACCTGCCGAGCCGGCAGGTGGCGACGTGCGCATGCGTACAGCTGATGCTCCTGCAGGGCCTGCACCTTCGCGGTGGGAGGTGCGGAAGACCGAAAAGAAGTGGGTGGATGCGCAGGACGACTGCGTGTCAGACGGCGGCCACCTCGCCCACGCACGAAACAACGCCGAGATGGACAGGATCGCCGCTGTCATGTGAGTGTGACTGTCTGTATGTGCTGTCAACTCGCTCACACTGTCAACTCACTCACACACTGTCAACTCGTTCACACTGTCAACTCACTCACACAGTCAACTTACTCATACACTGTCAACTCACTCACTCACACTGTCAACTCACTCACACGCTGTCAACTCGCTCACACTGTTAACTCACTCACACACTGTCAACTCACTCACACACTGTCAACTCACTCACACACTGTCAACTCACTCACACACTGTCAACTTACTCACACACTGTCAACTCACACTCTGTCAAGCCATGCTCTGTCAACTCACACACACTGTTGATTAACATACTGCCAACTCACTCACACGTGTCAACTCACTCACACAGTCAACTCACTCACAGACTGTCAACTCACTCACACACTGTCAACTCACTCACACTGTCAACTCACTCACACACTGTCAACTTACTCACACACTGTCAACTCACTCACACACTGTCAACTCACTCACACACTGTCAACTCACTCACACAGTCAACCCACTCACACACTGCCAACTCACTCACACACTGTCAACTTACTAACACACTGTCAACTTGCTCACACTGTCAACTCACTCACACACTGTCAACTCACTCACACACTGTCAACTCACTCACACACTGTCAACTCGCTCACACACTGTCAACTTACTCACACACTGTCAACTCACACTCTGTCAAGCCATTTTTTTTTTTTTTTTTTTTTTTTTTTTTTTAAATTGAGGCTGTATTTATACTGTCCATAGCATATAAGCCTGGGTATTCAGGCTTGTTTTCAATGCTGGCCAGCTGTAGTGTTGGTGTTGTCTTATCACAGAGTAGCTGCTGATAAGGTATTTGATTGCCTGTATTTCAGTAGCAGATAGATAGTTGGTTGGTCTGGTTAGTAGTATAGTAGTCTATGTTAATTTTTTGGGATTTTCTTGGCATATATGTGCTTTATTTTTTCTACTCTTATTTCTAGACTAGCCTACTCCTATTTACATATCATAGGCTTGTACGCAGCTGTGAGGTGTGTTATCTGGGTGCTTTTGGTATGGTTACCTTCCATTGGGCGTCTCACTGGTGGGCCGTGACATGTATCACCTGCCCCTTTGAGGTGCAGCTTAGTTGGGGGTTCCTAGCCTTATTTTGCACAGATATTTTTTGTATGTTTTTAGGTCAGGAATTTGTCGTTCCTTTACTGTTTGGGCATTCCACACCTTGGCAGCCATTTCTAGCGTGCTTCTCTCGTGAGCTTTTATTTGGCTTCTGGTCTGCTTTAGTAGTGGCGCATTATTTGCTCTAGTTGCCCTTTGTGGTTTTGTTAGGAGTTTATTGTCTTGACTATAGCTGTATGCTAATGTTTTCAGATGAATTATTCTCCTATTTTCTAGCAATTTTACTTTGGTTCTTTTGTGTATGTCATAGGTGGGGTGCAGCTTGTCTACTCTGAGGCAGATTTTCAGGGCTCTGTTCTGTAGTGTTTGCAGTTTTTTTTAGAAGTTCTTTCTTTGCACCCATGTAGTTTACATCTCCATAGTCAAAATAGGGTAGCACCATGCCCTTGAAGATTTTTATTGACATTTCTTGTGTCATGTAGTCTCTTAGCTTTGCAAATAGCCACAGTTTGTGGTTTACCTTTTGGACAATTTTGTTTATACATAGGTTGTAGTTTAGTTGGCTGTCCAACTCAAGGCCTAGGTATTTGTAATGGTCTACATTTTCTAGTGTTTGGCTTCCTAGCTTACAGTGTAGTTTTCTTTCTGGCATTTGTTTATGCGAGAAGAGAACTGTTTTTGACTTGCTTGTGTTGATGGTTATTTTGTTGGACTCACACCACTCATCCAGTTTTAGTAGGAGCTTGTTTAGTTTAGTTATTACCTCCTCTTCTGTGGTGCCGTTTGCATATATGACTGTGTCATCTGCATATAGTTGGAGGCATTCGGTTTGTAACCATTTTTCAAGATCGTTTATGTAGATTATAAAGAGCAGTGGCCCTAGCACTGACCCTTGGGGTACACCACATGTGACAGGTTGGTTGTCTGATAGTGTATTGTTTATTTTTGTTCTCTGTTGCCTGTCTTTCAGGTAGCATTTTATCCAGTCCATAGTGTTGGATTTTATGCCCATGGATTCTAGTTTTTCCAATAGTATGTTATGGTCTACTGTATCGAATGCTTTGCTGAAGTCAATGAAGGCTGCTCCAACTAATTGTTTTTGGTTCATTGACGCCAATATGTCATTTGTTAGGTTAGCTATTGTTTTAGATGTGGAGTGCAGTTTCCTGAAACCTCCTTGTCTTTCGTTTAGTATATTGTTTTTTTCCAGGTGTTCATTTATGTGTCTATGTAGCACTTTTTCAATGAGCTTGCCTGGGGTTTGAAGAATCGATATTGGCCTGTAGTTTCCCATGTTTTGTTTGTCTCCACTTTTGTGGATAGGGGTAATGGTTGCCATTTTCCAGGCTGAGATAAAATGCCCCTGTTCAAAGGAGATGTTGAATAGGTCGACTATAGTGGCCATGCTCTGTCAACTCACACACACTGTTGATTAACATACTGCCAACTCACTCACACGTGTCAACTCACTCACACACTGTGAACTCACTCACAGACTGTGAACTCACTCACACACTGTCAACTCACTCACACTGTCAACTCACTCACACACTGTCAACTTACTCACACACTGTCAACTCACTCACATACTGTCAACTCACTCACACACTGTCAACTCACTCACACACTGTCAACTCACTCACACACTGTCAACTCACTCACACACTGTCAACTCACACACACTGTTAACTCACTCACACACTGTCAACTCACTCACACACTGTCAACTCACTCACACACTGTCAACTCGCTCACACTGTTAACTCACTCACACACTGTCAACTCACTCACACACTGTCATCTCACTCACATGCTGTCAACTTACTCACACACTGTCAACTCACACTCTGTCAAGCCATGCTCTGTCAACTCACACACACTGTTGATTAACACATTGCCAACTCACTCACAATGTCAACTCATTCACTCTGTCAACGCACTGACACACTGTCAACTCACACTTTATCAAGCCACACTCTGTCAATTCACACACACTTGCACACACACTGTCAACTCATTCACACACTATCAACTCATACTCTGTCAAGCTACACTCTGTGAACTCACATACACTGTTGAATCACACACTGTCAATGCACACATACTGTCAACTCCCTCACACAATGTCAACTCACAGATCCTATCAACTCACACATACTGTAAACGTACACATACTGTCAACTCAGTGGAACCATTTGCAGTTTGTGCTATTTTCCGTTCCAACCAATAGTCCACAAGCTGTTCATCAAAGGATGTGGTATGTGCTGTCCTGTCTGTTGGAAAGCGCATATAAAAGAACCCTTCCTGCTTATCGGAAAGAGTAGCCTATGTGGTGGCAGCAGGTTTCCTCCATGGATATATGTCAGAATGACCATATGTTTGACGTCCAATAGCCAATGATAAAAATCAAAGTGCTCTAGAGGCGTCGTTAAATAAAACAAGCTTTTCTTTTTTCCCAGCGTGTGTGACCCCCCCCAGTTAATGACGGAGGCAATCAATAGTTATAAAGAAAGCCTCTCTAATTATATTGTTGTGTTTATGCATCGTTGCAATGGCGGGCTGTTTCAGGATTGTCAGTTATTTCTGTGAACTTACTCTGCAGGAATGCTTCTTCGATTAACTCCTTGTGGATCGGAGGAAGCGACTTGAAGACCCACGGTGTCATAAAATGGACCAACGGTAGGAGGCGCCATTCCGGACCTAGTCGGCTTCCAGTACCCATCGTGGCCACTAGGTGGCGTCTGTGTGCATCCATGCACAGAGGTCGTCGCTAGCAGCACATAGTGGCAGATTGCTGAACTACTACTTTTGTAAACAGAGCAGTGTTCAAAATGTTTTAGAAACAACTTTTTTTAGGACTGTCTATAACCACTGCACACATAGACTTTAGATTAGGGGCTATGATAGATAAGCCTTTATATTTACCACATTACATGACTTTAGCTCACACATAGTACATGACCTTAACTCACAATAATGCATGACCTTAGTTCACACATTCTGCATGACCGTAACTCATACACTGCATGACATGAACTAACACACGGCATGACATGAACTCACACACACTGCATGACTTTAGCTCACATATAGTACATGACCTTCCCTCACAATATTGCCTGACTTCAAATCACAATAGTGCGTGACCTAACTGACACAATTAGGGCTGTAAGGGGTGTGGGGTGTAAGGGGTGGGGGTGTAAGGGGTGGGGCTGTAAGGGGTGGGGGTGTAAGGGGTGGGGCTGTAAGGGGTGTGGGGTGTAAGGGGTGGGGGTGTAAGGGGTAGGGGGTGTTAGTTGGGGGATGTAAGTGTAAAGGGTGGGGGTGAAGATCCAAAGGGCGTCAATGTCAACACTTTGAGTTGTACTCACTAAGTTCCACTCGCTACAGGGGCGCTGGTTGTGAAGAACTATTGGATAACGTTCAACAGGCAGGACGACGATGTCTGCATCGTTTACAAGAAGGAGGCGTCCGAGGGCAGGAAACATCTGCTGCTTGACAGTTGTGAAGAAAGGAACAAATACATCTGTCAACTACCTCCACGTGAGTTTACCTTCTCACTTAGCTCATGTCGGAACTACGTGACTGTGTTCTCATGTAGGTCATGTATCATGTATGAACTATGTTCTCACGTAGGTAATCTGTCATGTATCAACTACGTGACTGTGTGCTTATGTAGGTCATGTATCATGTATGAACTACGTGACTGTGTCTGATGTAGGTCAGGTATCATGTATGAACTACGTGACTGTGTTCTCATGTAGGTAATCTATCATGTATGAATGATGCTACTGTGTTCTCATGTAGGTAATTTATCATGTATGAACTACATGACTGTGTTCTCATGTAGGTCATGTATCATGTATGAACTATGTGACTGTGTTCTCATGTAGGTCACATATCATGTATGAACTACATGACTGTGTTCTCATGTAGGTCATTAATCATGTATGAACTACATGACTGCGTTCTCATGTAGGTCATATGTCATGTATGAACTACAGGACTATGTCTGATGTAGGTCAGGTATCATGTATGAACTACATGACTGTGTTCTCATGTAGGTAATTTATCATGTATGAACTACATGACTGTGTTCTCATGTAGGTCATGTATCATGTATGAACTATGTGACTGTGTTCTCATGTAGGTCATTTATCATGTATGAACTATGTGACTGTGTTCTCCTGTACATCATTTATCATGTATGAACTATATGATTGTGTTCTCACGTAGGTAATCTGTCATGTATGAACTACATGACTGTGTTCTCATGTAGGTCATGTATCATGTATGAACTATGTGAATGTGTTTTCATGTAGGTCATGTATCATGTATGAAATGCATGACTGTGTTCTCCTGTAGGTCATGTACCATGTATGAACTACATGAATGTGTTCTCCTGTCGGTCATGTATCATGTATGAACTACATGACTGTGTTCTCCTGTAGGTCATGTACCATGTATGAACTACATGACTGTGTTCTCATGTAGGTCACGTATCATGTATGAACTACATGAGTGTGTTCTCATGTAGGTCATGTTTCATGTATGAACTACATGACTGTGTTCTCATGTAGGTCATGTATCATGTATGAACTATGTGACTGTGTTCTCATGTAGGTCATGTATCATGTATGAACTATGTGATTGTGTTCTCGCGTAGGTAACCTATCATGTATGAACTACATGACTGTGTTCTCATGTAGGTCATGTATCATGTATGAACTATGTGACTGTGTTCTCATGTAGGTCATGTATCATGTATGAACTATGTGATTGTGTTCTCACGTAGGTAACCTATCATGTATGAACTACATGAGTGTGTTCTCATGTAGGTCACGTATCATGTATGAACTACATGACTGCATTCTCATGTAAGTCATGTATCATGTATGAACTACATGACTGTGTTCTCATGTAGGTCATGTATCATGTATGAACTACATGACTGTGTTCTCATGTAGGTCACGTATCATGTATGAACTACATGACTGTGTTTTCATGTAGGTCATGTATCATGTATGAACTACGTGACTGTGTTCTCATGTAGGTCATGTATCATGTATGAGCTACATGACTGTTCTCATGTAGGTCATGTGTCATGTATGAACTATGTGACTGTATTCTCATGTAGGTCATGTATCATGTATGAACTATGTGACTGTTCTCATGTAGGTCATGTATCATGTATGAATTACATGACTGTATTCTCCTGTAGGTCATGTGTCATGTATCATGTATGAACTATGTGATTGTGTTCTCACGTAGGTAATCTATCATGTATGAACTACATGACTGTGTTCTCATGTAGGTCATGTATCATGTATGAACTACATGACTGTGTTCTCATGTAGGTCATGTATCATGTATGAACTACGTGACTGTGTTCTCATGTAGGTCATGTACCATGTATGAACTATGTGACTGTGTTCTCATGTAGGTCATGTATCATGTATGAACTACGTGACTGTCTTCTCATGTAGCTAATCTGTCATGTATGAACTACATGGCTGTGTTCTCATGTAGGTCATGTATCCTGTATGAACTACGGGACTGTGTCTGATGTAGGTCATGTATCATGTATGAACCATGTGACTGTGTTCTCATGTAGGTCATGTATCATGTATGAACCATGTGACTGTGTTCTCATGTAGGTCAGGTAGTATGTATGAACTATGTGACTGTGTTCTCATGTACGTCATGTATCATATATGAACTATGTGATTGTGTTCTCACGTAGGTAATCTATCATGTATGAACTACACGATTGTGTTCTCATGTAGGTCATGTATCATGTATGAACTACATGACTGCGTTCTCATGTAGGTCATGTATCATGTATGAACTATGGGACTGTGTCTGATGTAGGTCAGGTATCATGTATGAACTACATGACTGTGTTCTCATGTAGGTCATGTATCATGTATGAACTGCGTGACTGTGTTCTCATGTAGGTCATGTATGAACTACAGGAATACAAGGGTTCTCATGTAGTGCATGTATAATGTATCAACTCAGGACTCTTAATTCTTAGTGCCGGTGTTGCGGATTCCGAGGGACACCAGTTTCACAGGGACACTTCCATTCAAATGCATTGTTAACGGCCGTGAGCAAATCTTCATACAGAAAAAGTCAAATATCTCCCAAATTACACCATCTAGAAATAAATCGCTTGGTACACATATAGAAAACATCTTTACCAAAAACATTATATTAAATTTATAAGGTTAGGGTTCTTGAATTCTATTAATTTTTAATAAAACTAACGTTTTACACTGCGCATACCGTCAAACTCAAGGCATTGTCAATGGCCGTGAGCAGTCTTCATACAGACAATACAGAAAAAGTGAAATATCTCTAAAATTACACCAGCTACAAACAAATCGCTTGGTACACATATAGAAAACATGTTTAGCAAAAACATTATGTTAAATTTATAAGGTTAGTGACGATGCTGTTCGAGTTTGACGCGTGTGCAGGAGCGATGTGTCCCTGTGAAACTGGTGTCCCTCGGAATCCGCAACACCGGGTTTCAGGCACCGCCTCCGCGTGACCTACTTAGTATGTGACCTACTGTGTGTGTGACCTACTGTGTGTGTGACCTACTTAAGTGTTAGGAACCGATTCGGCCCAAATCTATCCAAGGCGACCATATTTAGCAGAATTACATACGCAATAAGTGAAATTTTATTAACTTAACCCTAAAATCGAAGCGAGATTAACGTAGCAGCTGCATTGGCAGCGTTATTCATATTGTCGAATCGACGAATGTAAACTAAACAAATCGCTGCCGCCGCAGCCACGTCGATATCCATACTGTCCAACGTTAACTAAACATCGCCGCCGGCGTTCTGCCAGTATGGATATCGACGTCGCGGCGGCAGCAATATTTTAGGCCCAAATCTATTCAATGTTATCATATTTAACAGAATTACATACGCAATAAGTGAAATTTTATCAATTTAACTCTAAATTCGAACCGCTATTAACACCGCTGCCGCATTGGTGGCGTTATTCATATTGTTGAATCGACGAATACGCATTGGTTAGCTAACTCCGCCGCGCTTTGGTCACATATATTTCGTGTGACACATATACCAACACCAACGATAGCTGCCCCGTCGGCTGCCCTTAACACCGGCGCAGATAACCCGTTGCTCATACATTTAGCCCCAGGTGGACACGGTGACTAGGTTTGTTCCGGTATGAAGTGAAGCGTACAAATGTCCTCAGACAAATCCCACAATAGCCTGAACCGTCACCCTTACGATGTGTAATCCAAATGATGTGCCCTTAACTTAAAGTTACATAGTCCGATGAAACATCAAATTTTCAAAACAAAAAAAAACTAGATTTAATTCTACATATCTAACTTAGATACTATGGCACTTATTAACCATTTAATGCCACACAGAAGGGAATATTGTGGTAATTTAATAGAACCCATTACTGCAGAAGGCTATGGTATTAGAGTTTTGGGGTGCTTGCCAAAATTAATTTTGCATGGTTGCACTTCAAATATCTCAAAAGTTAGCTACTTAAAATAAAAGTTACTTCAAGCTAAAGTAAGATACATTATAACGATCAACCTTATGTAGTTTGTGGTGTTCTCCGTGGCGGAGTGGTTAGAGTGTCTGACTTTTTTCTACGTCAGACTCCTAATCTGAAGGTTGGTGGTTTGATTCCCCATGCCCCCCACCTCTGCCAATTTGGATTTCCACCGCTGTGTATAACTTACAGCATCAGCAAAGGCCAGTCGCTCTCATACCATGTCTATGTGGTATGGGAGGTTAAAAATCCCTTGGGTCGGTAAAAGTGTAGGCTCGGGCTTTCTATTGACAAACTGTCTAATGGTGAAAACAAGTCTATTCAGACGTATCCATGATAGGCAGTATAAATCTTCAAGAAGAAGAAGTTATCTCAGAAAATGTCAGAAACCATCGGACTCTGCAAGATTAACTTACATATCCTCTTCTGGCTGATATAAGCCCTATTGGGCCTCTAGTGCCAGCTCATTATGGGAAAAAAAACCAACTTTTTCATTGCACACGTGGAGCTGGACAGAGCCCTGAAGTCATATAATTGTGAGTGACCTCTCCAATGTCTATCCAGCCTTCTCTCAAATGCTTCTACCATTGGTGTTTCAACCACTTGGTCGGGAAGGCTGTATGTCCCGCGGATCTGTCACTCAAAAGAAAAATGAGTGTTTCCTGACCTCAAGTCTGGGCCTCTCGTTGAAGATCTTATACCACTCCACCTCTGGTGTTGCTGTCTATTCTGAGGTTGAACACACCTGTTGTGACATCACCGTCATGGACTCCAGTAATAATCTTATAATTCTCTATATCTCCTCTGAGACGATGCAACAGTCAAGAAGTAACTACTCCTAATGTACCGCCGATAGTAGGGCTGCAAAACCAACATGTCGCAGCTGGCAACAATTCAACTGAAAAGATACTGTGAACTAATAAACAAACAAATAAAATAAAATAACCCTTCCCTGTTTCCATGCTATTCCTCATGAATTGCCACTGGTAGGGCTGCAAAATAAGCATGTCGTTGCTGGAAATAATTCAACTGAAAATAAACTGTGAACAAACAAACAAATAAAATCAAATAAACGTTCACGGTTTCCTTCCGGATTGCTAGTTAAAGCTGTATAGTCCGATGAAGCATCAAATTTTCAAAACAAAAACATTCAGCTAAATTTGATTCTACGTATCAAACTTGGATACTGATGTACTTATAAGCGCTTGTTTAAGGGAATACTGAGTCAATTCAATAAAAAAAACATGTTACTGCATAAACCTATGGTGTCATAATTTGGGCATGCTTGCCAAACTTAATTTAGCATTTTTGCACTTCAAATATTTCAAAATTTAGGCATTCAAAATAAAAGTTACTTCAAATTAAATAAAGTAAGGTAGATTATATTAATCGATTTAATATATTTATCTCAGAAAAATAAGAGTAACTCACAACCATCAGACCATGCAACTTTAAGTTAAAAGATTTATATGGTATGGGATTCTTGTCTAACAAGCCTGAAATGTAAGAACCAACAACTTGCTTTGTTTGCTGCAGTCATTGACTGTGGGCCTCCTGCTGGCGTCGGCGAGAACTCGATCCTGGCGGATACCGGAAGTCCTACCACGATACATCAGACTGTCACCTACAACTGCTTGCCAGGTACTGTCACACAATCACTTGCTGTCGGACTCCACCTCGTCCACACCTCTTCTATCACCTCTATGCTGCCTGAAAAGAGTTCCTGCATGGAGAGCCGCCCAGCTTTTCACCTTCTACCTCTTACTCCGTCTGTCTCTCCAGCTCACCGACTGGTCACCCCGGGGCAAGGAGGCGCGGCCCATTGACTCAACTCTCCTCACTTCTCTTTCTACCTTATTTTTTCTCGCGGGCTTACTCCTCCTGCTGATCAAGCCAGTTGTTTGCTTGCATGGGGTCCTTTTCACTTTTCCATTTTCACTGTTTCGCTTTCCACTTTCTTGCTGCAGATCCCACCTTCCCCCCCCTCCCTAACTCCCTCCCCCCTCCCCCCCTCCCCCTCCCCCCTTGCCCATTCTGCCAATCCATCGATCTGCGACTGGACACGAGTGCTCTGCTAAAATCGGACCGGTTGAGACCCGATGCTATTTCAACAATTCGTCATTAGCGTAGTCAAGTACACCCTACTTCTAGTAACTCCCCCCCCCCTCCTCTAGAAGTCTACACTTCATCCAACGGACCGATTTATCGGTGCTGTTATATTGCTGCAGTTCTGCAGCCTGTAACCGCTAAGGTTACAAACTCCCATAAGCAGCAAGTGTAACACAATGTAACACATTGCTTCTTTGCTCCCGAAGAAACTTCTTTGTTTGAAATATGTGGCCATTAAAGGTCGAGTAACATGAGGACAGCGCGACATATTTACACGCAACCAGATCAACGTAAAGCTGGTTAATTAGAATTCGTGGCTAATTAGAGTGCATGGATTTTTAGACGAAATATGTTGTGTGAAGCAGTTAGTTGTTGTTGTTATTCTTTCCCGTTATTCTTTAGGTGAGTTCAAGTGGGTTTTCGGTGGGATTATTGATCAGATATCAGAAGAAATCATGGTTTTTTTTCAGCACCTGATATCTCTGGCCTTTTAAACTGCTCGTGATACTTGGACGAGAGCGGTATCTGCACCATCCTGTACACCAGATGAGATGGCCAAATGAGTTGAGCGTCCATCTCCCTTTTTGGTGGATCGTGGGGTCCGAACCCTGGTCGAGTCCAACCAATGACATAAAAATTGATACTTGTCACTTCCTAGCCAGGCGCTCGGCATTATTAGGACAGGGCAAGAACTGGTTGGCTCAGTGTCAGGATAATGTGACTGAGTGGGATATCAGATCACGGTGCTGGTGGCCTGATCTCCGAGTGGGGCAGCACTATAAACTCGCCATGAGTGTGCACTGTGACCCGTCCTGATATGACCTTAGATGTTGCCAGGATGTAAGACTCCAACAACCAGCCATAGGGGTGTTACTAACAATCCTGCCCCAGCAGCAGGTCTCATATTGCTGTCATGTGACTATCAACACTAAGACAGCAAATTGCAACTAACAAACTCACATAGCTAACCACAATCTGGTACCACTAGACTATTCCTATCGAGCTGCCATTTATAAACTCATTGTCTAACTCTAACTGATCAGACCCTACATTAAAACTTATTACAACTTTACCAAATGAATACAGAAGATAACTTCTGCCTACATTCTAAATACCATAAAAATATTCACATGGATCCATCCAATATAGTAGTCATATCATATTACTGTTGCCATATTACTGTTGCCATATTACTGTTGCCATATTACTGTTGCCATATTGCTGTTGCCATATTGCTGTTGCCATATTACTGTTGCCATATTGCTGTTGCCATATTGCTGTTGCCATATTGCTGTGGCATATTGCTGTTGCCATATTGCTGTTGCCATATTGCTGTTGCCATATTGTTGCCATATTGCTGTTGCCATATTGCTGTTGCCATATTGCTGTTGCCATATTGCTGTTGCCATATTACTGTTGCCATATTACTGTTGCCATATTACTGTTGCCATATTACTGTTGCCATATTACTGTTGCCATATTGCTGTTGCCATATTGCTGTTGCCATATTACTGTTGCCATATTACTGTTGCCATATTACTGTTGCCATATTACTGTTGCCATATTGCTGTTGCCATATTACTGTTGCCATATTGCTGTTGAACTTGTAGGTAATTATCAGTAATCCATCGCACTATATGCTTCAAATTGTGTATTTAACATCTATTGGTAGCTCACTTGATATACCTCACTCTATATGCCGTTTTTGTGTAAATACTCCCGAATTAAAAAATGGCTGGAACTGGTGCTGACAAAACAACTTATTCAACAAAATAAACATTTACCAAAATATATAAAAAAAAGGTCGACTTGTCTGACACCGATATGGTTTTGCTTTCAGGATACATTTGGATCGCGGATGATGTTGTGGTAGATAACTTCGTGAGGACTTGTGTCAAGAATGACTCGAGCCCGTCAGGCGGGGCTTGGAGTGTCCACGGGGACTGTGTCGGTAAGAGGGGACATAGTGCACATGGTCTGTTCTCCCAGTGGGGCAGCACTATAAAGTCGCTATGAGTGTGCACTATCAAAAGTCGATCAATCAATCAATAGTTCTGTCCTCTAGTCGAGGTTTGGATGCAATGGTTCTCCACTTGTCCCGATGGTGTGCTGTTCTGATAGACTGTGAATAATTCAAGCCTGTCCACTGTGAAATATTTGTAAACCATGATGTTCTTGGTCTCCCTCTCCCTCTGCTGCCATTCACCTGCCCTTCCAACAATGTACGGTATATTGAACTCTGACGAATGATGTGGCCAAAATAAGTTTCTTTGTCTGTATAGGTGCAAACAAGTGTTTCTTATTTTAAATTTTTCTGAGAACTTCTTTGTTGGTGATCTTCTTTGTCCATGATATTTTCATCATCCTTCGATAAGTCCACATCTCAAATGCTGCTAAACGTTTGTACATTTTCTTAGAGATTGTCCATGTCTCAGCCCCATACATTAGAGTAGACCACACATAACACTGACGAATACGCTTCGTTGTATGTATTAATATCTTACTTGATCTTAACACTCTATACATTTTGGAGAATGTTGTTCGGGCTATTGTTATCCTTCTCTTAATTTCTTCCTCACATGTCCCATCATTTGTAATCTTTTGTCCGAGATATATGAATTCGGATACTTGTTCTATGTTTGTGCCATCTATGGTTATATTGACATTTGGTTTATCTGTCTTTTTACTTATAACCATTGTTTTGGTCTTCCTGGCATTCATCTTCATGTTGAATAGTATTCCAGCTTTATTGATTCTATTCACAATATCTTGTAGGTTTTTCTCACTGTCTGCTAGTATTACACTGTCATCGGCATATCTAAGATTGTTGACGTTCATGCCACCTATTGTCACTCCCTTGCAATCTTCAATGTGTCTGAAAATCATCTCTGTGTACAGGTTAAAAAGACATGGTGACAATACACACCCCTGTCGAACTCCTCGTTTAATCATAACTTCATCCAATAGGCCCTGCTCCAATTGTATAAATGCACGTTGTGTCCAGTATAAGTTCACAATTAGTTTAATGTCTTTGCCATTGACACCAATATCTTATAAACATTTGATTAACATTTCATGATTGACTCGGTCAAAGGCCTTCTCATAGTTAATAAAGCAGGCGTAAACATCCTGGTTCATTTCACAATAACGTTCACAAATCATTCTCATATTGAAAATCCCTTCACGTGTACCACTTCCAGATATAAACCCACTTTGTACGTTACTGTACGTTAAAAGTCGATACCCATCCTGTTATGACCTTAGATATTGGCAGGATGTAAAACCTTATCAACAACCACCAACCGGTAAGGAGGGTCACGTGGGTCACTGACGTCAGCAGGACGCAGGGCTGAGAACTGTCCTGTTAACACTTAGTTACCAGTGCTACCACTCATTTACCCATACCACTCCAGGGGGCACCAGTGTCGCACTAGGCGTAAGCTTCCGTAATCACAGTAGGTTGGTTGTCGGGGTTTTACGTCCTGGCAACATCTAAGGTCATACTGGAACCGGCACCGACTTGCGACTTTGCGCACTCATGGCATAGTGACTTGATAGTGCTTCCCCCCTGGGAGACCACGCCTCTGGTACCATGACCCGATTTCCCACTGTCATATATTATTATTCTGATACTGAGCTAACCTGTCATAATTAGAGTTTTATTGGATGCGTTATGTTTGTCACAATTACACTGCTGTTGGCAGCATCAATTCACCCTGCTCTACGCCCTGCTGTTCTAGTAGCCCTCTCCCTGTGTGCTACAATAACCCCTCTCTCTCCGTGCCCTACAATAACCCTTCTCTACCCCCTGCTGTTCTAGTAACCCTCTCTCTGTCTTCTACAATAACCCCTCTCTACCCCCTGCTGTTCTAGTAACCTTCTCTCTGTGTGCTACAATAACCCCTGTCTACCCGCTGCTGTTCTAGTAACCTTATCTCTGTGTGCTACAATAACCCCTCTCTCCATGTCCTACAATAACCCCTCTCTCCATGTGCTCTGTGTGCTACAATAACCCCTCTCTCCATATGCTACAATAAGCCCTCTCTCCGTGTGCTACAATAACCCCTCTCTACCCCCTGCTGTTCTAGTAACCCTCTCTCCGTGTGCTACAATAACCCCTCTCTCTCTGTGCTACAATAAGCCTATATCTGTGTCCTACACTAACCCATGTCTCCGTGTGCTACAATAACCCCTCTCTCCATGTGCTACAATAAGCCTTCTGTCCGTGTGCTACAATAACCCCTCTCTCCATGTGTAGCAATAGCCCCTCTCCGTGTGCTACAATAAGCCCTCTCTCCGTATT
Organism: Branchipolynoe longqiensis; assembly: GCA_030323885.1. Taxonomy (NCBI): domain Eukaryota; kingdom Metazoa; phylum Annelida; class Polychaeta; order Phyllodocida; family Polynoidae; genus Branchipolynoe; species Branchipolynoe longqiensis. The sequence goes on along the minus strand of CM059192.1, from coordinate 64,863,005 downwards.
CTGCAATAACCCAACTCTCCGTGTTCTACAATAACCCCCCTCTCCATGTGCTACGCTAACCATTTTCTCCATGTCCTAAACTAACTATTCTCTCTGTGTCCTACAATAACCCCTCTCTCCGTGCTGTACAATAACCCTCTCTCCAAGCCCTACAGTAACCCCTCTGTCTGTCCTACCGTAACCCCTTTCTCCGTGTTCTACAATAACCACTCTCTCCATGTGCTGCAATAACCCCTCCCTCCATGTGCTACAATAATCCCTCCCTCTGTGTGCTACAATAACCCCTCCTTCCGTGTGCTACAATAACCCCTCCCTCTGTGTGCTACAATAACCCCTCCCTCCATGTGCTACAATAACCCCTCCCTCCGTGTGCTACAATAACCCCTCCCTCCATGTGCTACAATAACCCCTCCCTCTGTGTGCTACAATAACCCCTCCCCCTGTGTGCTACAATAACCCCTCCCTCCATGTGCTACAATAACCCCTCCCTCTGTGTGCTACAATAACCCCTCCCTCTGTGTGCTACAATAACCCCTCCCTCTGTGTGCTAGAATAACCCCTCCCTCTGTGTGCTACAATAACCCCTCCCTCTGTGTGCTACAATAACCCCTCCCTCCATGTGCTACAATAACCCCTCCCTCCGTGTGCTACAATAACCCCTCCCTCCGTGTGCTACAATAACCCCTTTCTCCATGTTCTACAATAACAGCTCTCTCCATTTGCTTAAACAACCCCGCTCCCTGTGTGCTACAATAATCCCTCTCTCTGTGCTATAATAACCCCTCTCTCCGTGTTCTACAATAACCCCCCTCTCCGTTCCCTACAGTAAACCCTCTCTCTCTGTCCTACAGTAACCCCTCTCTCTCTGTCCTACAATAACCTATCTCTGTGCTACATTAACCCCTCTCTCCGTGTTCTACAATAACCCATATCTCCGTGCTCTACAATAACCCCTCTCTCCATGCCCTACAGTAACCCCTCTGTCTGTCATACAGTAACTCCTCTCTCTGTGTCCTACAATAACCCCTCTCTCCGTGCTGTACAATAACCCTCTCTCCAAGCCCTACAGTAACCCCTCTGTCTGTCCTACTGTAACCCCTTTCTCCGTGTTCTACAATAACCACTCTCTCCATGTGCTGCAATAACCCCTCCCTCCATGTGCTACAATAATCCCTCCCTCTGTGTGCTACAATAACCCCTCCCTCCGTGTGCTACAATAACCCCTCCCTCTGTGTGCTACAATAACCCCTCCCTCTGTGTGCTACAATAACCCCTCCCTCTGTGTGCTACAATAACCCCTCCCTCCATGTGCTACAATAACCCCTCCCTCTGTGTGCTACAATAACCCCTCCCTCTGTGTGCTACAATAACACCTCCCCCTGTGTGCTACAATAACCCCTCCCTCCATGTGCTACAATAACCCCTCCCTCCATGTGCTACAATAATCCCTCCCTCTGTGTGCTACAATAACCCCTCCCTCCGTGTGCTACAATAACCCCTCCCTCTGTGTGCTACAATAACCCCTCCCTCTGTGTGCTACAATAACCCCTCCCTCTGTGTGCTACAATAACCCCTCCCTCTGTGTGCTACAATAACCCCTCCCTCTGTGTGCTACAATAACCCCTCCCTCCGTGTACTACAATAACCCCTCCCTCCGTGTGCTACAATAACCCCTTTCTCCGTGTTCTACAATAACAGCTCTCTCCATTTGCTTAAACAACCCCGCTCCCCGTGTGCTACAATAATCCCTCTCTCTGTGCTATAATAACCCCTCTCTCCGTGTTCTACAATAACCCCCCCTCTCCGTTCCCTACAGTAAACCCTCTCTCTCTGTCCTACAGTAACCCCTCTCTCTCTGTCCTACAATAACCTATCTCTGTGCTACATTAACCCCTCTCTCCGTGTTCTACAATAACCCATATCTCCGTGCTCTACAATAACCCCTCTCTGTCATACAGTAACTCCTCTCTCTGTGTCCTACAATAACCCCTCTCTCCATGTCCTACAATAAGCCCTCTCTCCGTGTCCTGCAATAACCCCTCTCTCCATGTGCTACGCTAACCATTGTATCCATGTCCTAAACTAACTATTCTCTCTGTGTCCTACAATAACCCCTGTCTCCGTGCTGTACAATAACCCTCTCTCCAAGCCCTACAGTAACCCCTCTGTCTGTCCTACAGCTGTGTTGTGCCCTGACGAACCCCCGGTGCACGCCACGTTCCTACAGAACTTCACGGCGCAGATCTCTCAGCTGGTGGCGGGTGTGTGGTCGCACGGCGACGCTGTCGTCATCTCGTGCCCCTCGAACTGGCACACGGACCACGACCCGCCGACAACAGAACTCACCCTTCACTGTCGTCTGCGCAACTGGACCTTAGAGGACGGGGGAAACTTCAACTACAGCTGCCTCCGTGAGATATATCTTTGTCACTAGTCGCATCTGTGTGCATTAGATTATAGAGTAGGGAGCGAATGACAACTCCAAATAAATTCAAGCGCAAACAAAATGTTTCGGTAGAAATTAACTGTGTATGTGGTGGTTCCAGTGGGCGGTGTTTATCTATATTGGCGTAAAGTTGAGAAATTGAAAGAGAATGCAAAAAAAATAAAACAAAGCAACAACCAAGATGGCAGCCACAGAATGTTCTCGATTTGACTTTTAAAGTCTATTAACTTTCACGCACTTTCCCTACATTCACTTTCCCTACATTCACTCTCCCTACATTCACTTTCCCTACATACACAGGACAGGTTATTAAAGTTGCATAGTCCGATACTTTAGAGTTTCTGTCATTTTCTGAGGTTGATCGCTATAATCTACCTTACATATGCTTGAAGTAACTTTGATTTAAAATGGCTAACTTTTGAGATATTTGAAGTGCAAATATGCGAAATTAATTTTGGCAAGCCTGCCAGAACTCTGATGCCATAGCCTTCTGCAGTAACAGGTTCTATTAAATCGCCTCAGTATTCCCTTCTATGTGGTGACAAATGTTTAATAAGTGCATCAGCATCTCACTTAGATATGTAGAATCATATCTAGATAATTGCTCACTTTACCAACGTCAATTTCTGCTCGCTCTCCCATCCACTCTCCCTCCTGGTCTCCCTCCCGCCCGCCACTCGCCCTCCAGCTCCCTCTCCCACAATTCGTCTTACGTAAATTTCAAAGGCCATTGCGCGAATAGCCAATCGTCAGTTAGCTGCATGACCACCATGCGAATAACCAATCGTCAGTTAGCCACATGACCACTGTGCGAATAGCCAATCGTCAGTCAACTGCATGACCACCGTGTGAATAGCCAATCGTCAGTTAGCCGCATGACCGCCGTGCAAATAGCCAATCGGCAGTTAGCCGCATGCCACCATGCCATTGTCAGTTAGCCACACGACCACCCTGGGAATAGCCAATCATCAGTTAGCCACATGACCACCATGCGAATAGCCAATTGTTAGTTAGCTGCACGACCACCGTGCGAATAGCCAATCATCAGTTAGCTGCACGACCACCATGTGAATAGCCAATCATCAGTTAGCCACATGACCACCATGCGAATAGAATAGCCAATCGTTAGTTAGCTGCACGACCACCGTGCGAATAGCCAATCATCAGTTAGCTGCACGACCACCATGTGAATAGCCAATCATCAGTTAGCCACATGACCACCATGCGAATAGCCAATTGTCAGTTAGCTGCACGACCCCTGTGCGAATAGCCAATCATCAGTTAGCTGCACGACCACCATGCGAATAGCCAATCATCAGTTAGCTGCACGACCACCATGCGAATAGCCAATTGTTAGTTAGCCGCACGACCGCTGTGCGAATAGCCAATCATCAGTTAGCCGCATGACCACCGTATGAATAGCCAATCGTCAGTTAGCTGCATGACCACCATACGAATAGCCAATCGTCAGTTAGCCACATGACCACATGCAAATAGCTAATCATCAGTTAGCCGCATGACCACCATGCGAATAGCCAATCATCAGTTAGCTGCATGACCACCATGCAAATAGCCGATCATCAGTTAGCTGTATGACTACCATGCGAATAGCCAATCATCAGTTAGCCACACAAACACCATGCGAATAGCCAATTTTCAGTTAGCTGCACGACCACCATGCGAATAGCCAATCATCAGTTAGCTGCATGACCACCATGCGAATAGCTAATCGTCAGTTAGCCACACGACCACCATGCGAATAGACAATCGTCAGTTAGCCGCACTTCGCCGTGTGAATAGTCAATCGTCAGTTAGTCACATAACCACAGTGCGAATAGCCAATCGTCAGTTTGCTGCATGGCCACCATGCGAATAACCAATCGTCAGTTAGCCACACGCGCCGTGCGAATAGCCTCAGCCTTGTTTGGGAAGATGAATAGCATTCCTTCACTATTTCAAAATTAACCAAAACCTACAAATAAGCTTAACAGTAATGACATTGTCCATGTTGCTAGTAACATGAGTGATTCATAACACTGGAGATGGCCTTAGTGTTTGTTGACTATGCAACTGGACCAACAAATATCTCAGCTGCACCCATTGTAGCCAAGTTACTTTTCCAGCTAGCGTTGCCTAAACCACTATACAGTATAACCCCGTTAAACCAAGCTGGGTTGAACCAAACGATCGGTTAATCCAAACTTTTTTCAGCGGCCCGGCAAAATACTACCATTTATCATAAAAAAAATTGGTTAAACCAAAGTCGGTTAATCCAAATTATCGGTTAATCCAAAACAAATTGTTGGTCCCAGGCTACTTCCGGTATGGTTAAACCAAATTTTCATGTGGTTATAAAGTAACTTAACGACGTGCCGCTGGTGTCGTGGTGTCCTGATATCGTGCATACGTGTCTTGATCACGTGACGACGTGTCTTGATCACGTGACGACATGTCTTGATCACGTGACGACGTGTCCTGATCATGTGACGACATGCCATAGTAACGTACTGACGTAACGTCTTGACATCACGCGACGACGTGCCGCTGGTGTCGTGGTGTCATGACCACGTGTCCTGATCACGTGACCACGTGATGTGGTGATGTGACGTGACGTGACGGCACGACCTTCTCTGCTTGCAGTCAATGACTGCGGAGAGCCGATGGCGATGCTGGGTGCTGACGTCACATTCGGACGGACGACTTACGGCGCCGAGGCGACGTTCCAGTGTCGGGACGGCTTCCTGCCCGCGGAACACTTCAAGAGGCGGTGCGGCCCGGGAACCAGCGCCGTCACGGCGGCCTGGTCGCCGCCCGACACCCTCTGCTCCCGTGAGTCCGAGATATACAACCATAAGGCCCTTCTACGTGGTCGTTACTTGGAATAGCGCCCACCCTTGCTGTGCAAGTGCAACCAACTAGCCTGAAGTTGCATGGTCCGATGGTTTGGGAGTTTCTGGCATTTTCAGGGGATAAATACTTTAGATGGATTCTTATAATCGACTTAACTTTATTTTGAAGTAACTTTTATTGGGAGGATATCAGGGGAGCACGGGCGAACGTGACCTCCCATGAGCCGTTAGCGCCTCGTGCTGGGGCAAGGAACGACTTCTGAAAAACATAACTGCTTCTCCCAGATGGCTCGAGCGTATCGGCCCGCTCCCACAACAACAACCACACAATAATATAATAATAATAATAACAATAATAATAACAGTAATAACATAAAAATAATAATAACAACAATAATTACGATGGTAATAATAATACCACTAATAACAATAATAACAATAATAATAATAACAATAATAATAATAACAATAATAACAACAATACCAATAATAACAATGATAACAATGATAATAACATGAATAATAATAACATTAATAATAATAATAACAATAATAACATTAATAATAATAACAACAATAAAACAGGTGGGCTCCATTCAAAATCAAAACAATATTCGCCTAACAAGTTATTCATCAGGATAAATATCTATATATATATATGTATATATATATTCATCATAGCCCCCTTGCTACCTTTCAGGGAACCTGGCTCGTACGACGCTTAGCCTGGTGCCGGACGGTGACTGCGAAGCTCGGGGTGCGTCACCGCTGGGGGTAATAATGCAGGTGGACTGTCAGGGCGTGCAGTTCAACAAGTGCCACATGCCGGTGTGTGTCGGTGGCCACGTCACCAACTCTCACCTGCTGTTCGCCAGCGACGGCCAGTGCCCGGATGTGGGTTTCACTTGGCCGTTCACCCTGCCGGACACCAGCGACTGTCTCTCACTAGGTGGCGTCAAGGAGGTCACCTTTATAGCGACGATATGCAAGCTCACCCTCTGCCCGGCCAACCTGAGTAACGACGATACCGGTCACTGGGCGGCGCTCACGCCACCTGCCGCCTGCCCCGGCGTCTCCGCCGGCCGCAGCCTCGCTTTCACGCTGGACGACGAAGACGCTGCTGAGATCTGCGAGGACGGTGTCACCAGCGGCTCGCCTCGGCTGTGTCACGTGACACTCTGCCCGCTCTCCACACGTGCGTTCAGCCCACCCTTCTCAGTGCGCGCTCAGTGTGCGGTTTTAGTCGTCAATAATGGGGGGGGGGGGGGGGGGGGGGGTATCCAAAGTTTTCAACATGTTCATGCTCGTAAAAAGTGTAATACGGTGGGGGGGGGGTGGGGGGGGGGGTCTCAGTCAAGTACAACTTTTGTAATTTAATGTTGATATTTATTTATAATTTTTTGTTTTGTTGTTGTTTTAGGTCCTAGCAACATCTAAGGTCAAATCAGGACAGTATATTTTGTTAAGAGGTTCAATTTCTTGACTTTATGTATTGTAGTAAAATGTTGACATGTACTACTTTACGGGGGATCATTGGGAACGGGGGGGGGGGTCTGAAAAAGTAGTATGCTTTATATGAATGTGAAAATGTTGAAAACATTGGATGGCCCCTGGAGTTGCATCGTCTGATACTTTGAGTATCTATCATTTTCAGAGATAAATGCGATAATCTGGTTGTTTTAATCTACGTTGCATCAGTTTGAAGTAAATGTTATTATAAAATGGCTAACTTTTGGAGATATTTGAAGTTTTAAACATACAAATTAATTTCGGCAAGCATGCTAATTGTCTAATAAATTGGCTTGGTATTTCCTTCTGTGCAGGAACAAATTGTTAATAAGTGCACAAGTGTCTAAGATGGATATGTAGGTCGTCACTACCATGCAGCAACAGATGTTTAATCAGTGCACAAGTGTCTAAGTTGGATATGTAGGTCGTCACTACCATGCAGCAACAGATGTTTAATCAGTGCACAAGTGTCTAAGTTGGATATGTAGGTCGTCACTACCATGCAGCAACAGATGTTTAATAAGTGCACAAGTGTCTAAGTTGGATATGTAGGATCAAATGTAGGTGACTGTTTTGATTGAAAAGGTATAATGCTTCAGCAGACTGTACACCTTTAAAGCTGCATAGTCCGATGAAAGCATCACAATTTCACAACCAAGACACTTATCTAGATTTGATTCTACAAATCCAACTTATACCCCTATCACACTACGACGTAACGAGCGAACGTGAGCCTAACGTGGTCAGTTTTTGTCATTACGTTGACGTACATTGGGTTACGTTATGATGACATCAGAATGACGTTAGACTGATGTCGAGCTACGTCACGTTACGTTGTGTTACGTCGAGTTACGTCAAGGTTTTGGACATGTTCAAAACTTTCGACGTACCTCGAACGCAAGGGTTTACGTTCGCCGTATGTTCTGTACACGTTCGGCGAATGTCAATGACGTTAAACAGATGTTATTAAAATGTTGGTCACTACGTTCAACTACGTTGCACTATGTTGACCCACATTAAAGCCAGTGGGAACGTGCAGTCCGCGTAGTGAAAATGCCGGGGTAACGAACGCCTAATGGACGTCCAACGTACGTTTACCGTTTTGCCACCATTTCATGACGTAAGTAACGTAAGGTAACGTAAAGCAACGTAGTTCTGGCGATGGAATAACGTACATAACATTCCCTGAGCGTAATTATGTTGTCCTCTCTCGTTGAATGACGCTATCACTATGCTTTACCGCCATTACTCTCTCGTCCACTACACTGCAGCCACGTTCAACTTGTGCCCAAATTTGCATACTACGCCGAGAAGTTCGACGTTTTTCACGTTCTCCCTATGTTGACGTCGTTACATCGTAGTGTGACAGGGCCATTAGATACTTAGACATTTGTCACTGCATAGAAGAGAATACTTAAGTCAATATAATAGAACCTGTTACTGCTGGAGCCCATGGGGTTAGAGTTTTGACAAAATCAAAATCAAAATAATTGTGCATGTTTGCGTTTTCAAATATCTATGGAGTGACTACACAGCCTATGGTGTGTGAGTTATACTACATAATCTGTTGTGTGTGAGTTATGCTATACAACTTGTAAGTCACTACACATCCTGTAATGTGTTGGTTATGGTACACAGCCTCTAGTGTGTGAGTTATACTACATAGCCTGTAGTGCATGGGTTATACTACACAGTGTGCAATGTGTGAGTTATGCTACACAACCTGTAGTGTGTGAGTTATACTACACAACCTCTAGTGTGTGAGTTATACTACACAACCTGTAGTGCATGGGTTATACTACACAGTATGCAATGTGTGAGTTATGCTACACCACCTGTAGTGTGTGAGTTAAACTACACAACCTGTAGTGTGTGAGTTATACTACACAACCTGTAGGGCATGAGTTATACTGCACAACCTGTAGTGTGTAAGTTAAACTGCACACGATGTAGTGTGTGAGTTAAACCACACACCAGTGTTCTATGTGTGAGTTATACTACACAACCCGTAGTCTGTGAGTTAAACCACACAACCTCTGCTGTGCGAGTTATACTAAACAATCTGTGGTGTGTGAGTTATACTACACAATCTGTAGTATGTGAGTTATACTACAGAACCTGTAGTGTGTGGGTTAAACCACACAACCTCTGTGGTGTGAGTTATACTACACAACCTGTAGTGCATGAGTTATACTACACAGTGTGTAATGTGTGAGTTATGCTCCACAACCTGTAGTGTGTGAGTTAAACCACACAACCTCTATTGTGTGAGTTAAACCACACAACCTCTAGTGTGTGAGTGAGTTATACTACACAACCTGTAGTGTGCGAGTTATACTACACAACCTGTAGTCTTTGAGTTATACTACATAGCCTGTAGTATGAGTTATGCTACACAACATGTAGTGTATGTTATACTACACAACCTGGGGTATGTGAGTTATACTACACAACCTGTAGTGTATGAGTTATACTAAACCACCTGTAGTGTGTGAGTTATACTACTACTACACAACATGTGGTACATGAATTAAACTACACAACCTGTAGTGTGTGAGGTATACTACACAACCTGTAGTATGTGAGTTATACTACACAACCTGTAGTGTGTATTATACTACACAGCCTGTAGTGTGTGAGTTATTCTTCACATCCTGTAGTGTGTGAGTTATACTCCACAACCTGTTGTGTGTGAGTTATACTACACAGCCTTTAGTGTGTGAGTTAAACTACACAATCTGTAGTGTGTGACTTAAACCAAACAACCTTTGAATCCTTACACTGTGTCTCGAACACGAGTGGCATCTTGCAGTGTCCTCCTTGTATCAGCAAAGCTCTGACATGAGTTGGTGTTAGGTGGTCAGACCTCATGCCTGGCCACTGCTGCTTGCAGTGCTGCACTGTGCCCGCCCGGAGGGTGTGATCTACAACAACTCGGTGACCTACTTCGCCGTCGGCACTCAACTCATCACGACCTTCTGTGACCCCGGCTTCATCGGCCCAGGTGACCTTCCCTACTTGACCTTGAACTGCTCCATCAACGGAACTGCAGAATCGATGACGTCATGGACACCTCCCGAGTTTCCCTGTTCACGCAAGTATTCCATTTACCCGATTGGAATTGGTTCATTCCTGAGGCAAGTAAAAGAGTTTATGGTGGGTTTTTTTGTTAAACAAATTCTTTTTGTCTGTATGTGGTTATTTGTTTTACTTGCAAACTGTTTTTATTCGATATATTTAAGAATCTAAATTATGTAGATGAGTTTTAGACTTAGAGGAGATAACTTATTGTTGTTTGGGGTTTTACGTCCTAGCAACATCTAAGGTCATGTCAGGACGGTTAGCGACTTGTGAAAGTGCTAATCGGTAGAGCGCAGGCCAGCCGTGTGGAAGGTCAGAAGTTCGAATCTCGATCGAGTCAAATCAATGACATACAAAATTAATACTTGTCGCTTCCTAGCCTGGCCATCGGCATTAATAGGGCAAGGACTGGTTACATTAGTGTCAGGAAAATGTAACTGAGCGAGATATCGGGTCATGGTGCTGGTGGCCTGGTCTCCGAGTGGGGCAGCACTATAAATTCGCCAATGGTGTGCACTGTTACAAGTTGGTACCTGTCCTGATATGGTCTTTGATGTTGTTAGGAGGTAAAACAACAATAAACAAGGTCATTTGTTTAGATTGTTTATATTTAACTGGGTGATAATAGTAGAGAGTTCAAGTACCTCTGCAGCTGGCCTTTGAAATGGCCATAGTGGTAACACCTGTGAAAACAAAGGCGAAGGAACCAGACTACCTGGGGACTTACACCTACTGCATGGTCAGGAGCCTGAACTTCATCTCTCTTCACTACTTCATCTCTCTTCAAACTACACAATTGTGGAGAATGCGGTGACAATGTACCCTGATGTTGTGCCCCCTGGCTTTGTGTTCGAGGACTATGTCATCTACAGATGCATCCTGGGATATATGACTCCAGACAACAACGTGGAACAGAACGTGACGTGTTCAGAAAATGGGACATGGAGCATGCACTACCCAGCATGTCAACGTAAGAGAGGCAGTCATGTGGTGGGTGCCTAGCAATAGCATACTGCAGAGTGCCTAACAATGGCGTATCAGAAGATGCCCAGCCATATCGCATAGTTAATGTTGGTGCTTAGCAACAGGACCCTTTATATTGCCTGTTGACAGCATTACAGCTAAGTGTAACTGTGTGCCCTTACCTTCTGTCTGTTGAGATTATTAGGGTTCAGTACAATGGTGTATCTGCTATTTACTGTCTGTTCACACAATTAGGGTTCAATGCAGTCGTGTATCCCCAATCTACTATCTGTTGACAGTGTGAGATACACGCATAACACATGTGCAGGCATCATCTAACCATCGTTTCTCTTCACACAGGTGTTTCTTGTCCGAATGACATGGATGTGGAGAATACAGTGATGACGTACCCTGATGTTGTGCCCACTGACTTCCTGTTTGAGGACTATGTTATCTACAGGTGCATCCTGGGATATATGACTCCGGACAACGACACGGAGCAGAATGTGACGTGTTCAGCAAATGGGACATGGAGCACGCACTACCCAGCCTGCCAACGTAAGGGAGGCAGTCAAGTGTGGGTGCTTAGTAACAGCACACGTTAGACAGTGGTCCTTAGCAATGGCTAAGTAAATAATGAGAGTCCCTTGCAATGGAACCTGGTGAGAGGAGAGGCACATTAGGAGATTAGCGCAGCCCCCGTCCACTGCCTTTTGACACTGTTACAGTGTAGTGTGAATAGTGCATCACTATCTACAGTTGATTGACACTATTGGGATTTAGTGTCATAGTGTATCATTATCAACTGTTGATTCACACTCTTGGGATTTAGTGTAGTAGTGTATCATTATCTAATGTTGATTGACACTATTGGGGTTTAGTGTAATAGTGTATCATTATCTACTTTTGATTGGCACTGTTGTGATTAAGTGTAATGTAATAGTGTATCATTATCTAATGTTGATTGACACTATTGCGATGTTGTGTAGTAGTGTATCATTATCAACTGTTGATTGACACTATTGGGATTTAGTGTAGTAGTGTATCATTATCTACAGTTGATTGACACTGTTGGAGGTTAGTGTAGAGTGTATCATTATCTACTGTTGATTGACACTATTGGGGTTTAGTGTAGTAGTGTATCATTGTCGATGTTGATTTCAACATGGGTAATTTAACCCGCAAGAAAAAGTACATACTAAATATGGAGGTGACTACTGGCGCCATCTATAATGTCTTTCTTAATAATAAATGCTCCGACTGTGGGGCCATCTTCTGTAACTTTCCATAATGAGATGCGACCCAGTTTCATTATAGACACTTCCACCAGAGCATTTCGATCGATAGGACGTGTTCTCTCCTTTGGATTTACCGTCCCACCCACCCAACTACAAGTGACATTCATATGGCTACATGCCTGAAATCCTCGAAATCTTAATAAATCAAACATCTCATGACTTAAATGTAACAACGGAATAGTAAGAATAAATGCCACTTTATACTGTACTTGTCTTGCGTTGGTTGAATTACCTACTGTTGATTGACACTATTGGGGTTTAGTGTAGTAGTGTATCATTATCTACTGTTGATTGACACTATTGAGATTTAGTGTAGTAGTGTATCATTATCTAATGTTGATTGACACTATTGAGATTTAGTGTAGTGGTGCTGACTGTATGTAGATAACAGTGTGTTCAGTGCAATCATGTATCCCCAATCTATTATCTGTTGACAGTGTGAGGTAGACACATAAACCACCAACATGCACCTAACCATGTATCTCTTCACACAGGTGTTTCTTGTCCGCACGACATGAATGTGGAGAATGCGGTGATGGCGTACCCTGATGTTATGCCCCCTGGCTTTGTGTCCGAGGACTATGTCGTCTACAGATGCATCCTGGGATATGTAACTCCGGACAACAATCTAGAGCAGAACATGACCTGTTCAGCAAATGGGACATGGAGCACGCACTACCCAGCCTGCCAACGTAAGCGACTCAGTCAAGTGTGGGGTCGTAGCAAAAACATGTGCTAGATGGTGGTCCTGGCACATGCAATGAATGCCTACCTAGTGGGAGAAGTCCCTCTACTACATGTTGACACGGTTGCAGCATTGCGCTATAGTGTATCCTTATCTACTTTTGATGTGACACCGTTAGGGTTTAGTGTAATAGTGTTTCCACTATTTACTGTGTGTTGACACCATTAAGGCTCAGTACAATGGTGAATTCACTATTTATTGTGGTTTGACACCACTAGGGCTCAGTACAATGGTGTATCCTGTATTTACTGTGTGTTGACACCATTAGGGCTCAGTAAATGGTGTATTCACTATTTACTGTGTGTTGACGCGATTATCTTTCAGTAAAATCATGTATTCCCAATCTACTGTCTGTTGACAGTGTGAGGTAGACACATAACACATATGCAACTACTTAATCATGATATCTCTTCATGCAGGTGTTTCCTGTCCAAATGACACTGATATGGAGAATGCGGTGATGACGTTTCCTGATGTTGTGTCCCCTGGCTTCATATTCGAGGACTATGTCATCTACAGATGCATCCTGGGATATATGACTCCAGAGAATAAAGTGGAACAGAACGTGACATGTTCAGCAAATGGGACATGGAGCACGCACTACCCAGCCTGTCAAAGTAAGTGACTCAGTCATGTGGTGGGTGTGTGTGTGCCTAGTAATAGCATACTGCAGAGCTGCTTAACCATAACAATGGCACCTTTCAGAAGGTGCTCAGACACAGTGCATAGTTGATGGTCGTCCTTAGCAACAGGACCCTTTCTACTACCTGTTGACACCATTACAGCTAAGTGTGACTGTGTACACCTTCTGTCTGTTGAGATCGGTCGAGTGTGGGTGCTTAGCAACGGGACCCTTTTACTGCCTGTTGACACCATTACAGCTAAGTGTGACTGTGTACACCTTCTGTCTGTTGAGACCAGTCGAGTGTGGTTGCTTAGCAACAGCACACGTTGGACAGTGTAAAAGGTCCGGTTCTGGGCCTTTATTGTTTCAGTAGAGAAGAACTTCCCAACGCAAGAGCTGCATAAGATAGCACGAGTAAAATTCCTCCCAAACAGGCAACAGGATCACCTAAATTTGTATGCATACAACAAATCTCGAACAAAAAGAGCCAGGAGGTTACAAACAAAGTGCACAAGAAGCAACGATGGTCTGTTACTAGCAATGGTAAAATCATTGATTGTAGTGTAGGTAACATGAGTGGCAATATTTGGAATATACTGCCAGCTGCAACATGAAATGCAGAAAACATATAAGTGTTTAAGAAACTACAAAAAAATTATGTAACCTAGAAATACAGATGTTTAAATGGATTAACATAAAGTATAGTGAACGCTGGATTTTGGAGAGTTTGCAATCTACAAACAGTTACAAAACATAAACAAGAGGCAAGAAAAACTAAATTATTACTAAAACTAAATTCCAAAAATTGTAATCAAATTTGACTAGTGCTGCCCACCGGTGAAAACAAGTATTAACACACTTATCCATTATGAACAGGGTAAATAAATAAAATGAGATATATATATATATATATACTCCCTCAGCTCCCCCATTCTCAAACAGTTAAAACATGCTCATTCTTTGCCACAGCCCAAAGCTAATTCCCGAAAAGCTAATTCCCAACGCTTAGGCAAAGTCAAAGAATTCCATAATTATTAACCCTAAACGAAGTGGGCTGTGATCGATAAGTATTTGAACCATATATACATTTAACACATTCGATGCTAATTCATGTGGTTGTTCAGCAGCCCTGTCACAGAAACAGTGTTGCAGGGCCAGTGTCTGTGACAGTGACAGTGACTGTGACAGCAAATTGGATCTTTCGCCTTCTATTCCAGTGCTCAGCTGCACCGACCCGCCCGCGCCGGAACCAGACGCCACGCTCTCAGTCTTGGCGCATGCGTACCGGAAGCAGGCCGTGTATACGTGCGACCTGCGAGCTGGCGTCACGTACAATGTCACGTGTGACGTCACGGACGCTGCCCCTACGGCACCGTTCTGGACGGATCCTACCGGGACGTGCGTGGACACGGTTGAGCCGACGCTAGGACCGTTCATAGGCGAGTGTGAGGCTCGTATGTGCGCATTGCGCCTGCGCACAACGTCATCACTTTGTGTGTACATCGTCTGGGGCTTCTCTATCTTATTTTTTCTTTTTTTTCTTCAGCGATTCATTCCTTTCAAAATAGAAAAAAGCAGTGTTGCCAACGTGGAGGTACTGCGTAATTCTTGAGACTTTTGAATTGCTGGTGTGGAACCCCAGTGGTGGCAGCCGTGAGCTTGCTAGGGGAGTCCAGGGGCATGCCCCTCGCCCCCACCACAAATATCTGTTAACGGTTTTAAAATGAGCTATTTGAGGGCATTTCCAAAGAGTTATAGGCTGATATTTTAGCATATGTATAACCTGATATTTACTTGTACTTAATCATCAAAAGTACACTGTAGTAAAGGATATGAATTTGAAAAAAAAAAAATATTGTAAACAATGCATTTCAGCCTGGCACAAAAATATTAAGAGGCACAATGCATTTAAATTTACCTCTGCATGAAATTCGTGAGATTTTCGGGGCGATCCATGACTCATGAGGTGACTGATCAGAACCTTCAATTTCCGTTACTCTCACGAGAATTTGGTGAGAGTTGGCAACATTGAAAGCGTCAGAACTGAAGCCCTAGTCGTCCGGCCTTTCTGGAAAAGTAGCTGAAGGGTAGTATATAGGGGGGGGGGGGGGGTGGAGGGAGGGCAGTGGGGCAGTTCTTGAATGTTTCTAGTGTGTTGTGTATTCATCACTATCTCTGACTGTGTCCTGGTACAGAACCCATAAGGTACTCATGTATTATGTATTATGTATTCACCAATATCTCTATCTCTGCATGTGGTATGCAGGTATTGCAGGTATAGCAATACCTCAGGGAGTTTAACGCCCCTGCCCTGCAGAGTTGTAAACCACTGCCTTGTGGTACAGGTTCTTGACAGAACCGAAGGCTAAGGGAGCAAACCCTAAACAGAAAACCATCTCACTGTGGCAGGTATTGCAGGTATAGCAATACCTCAGGGAGTTTAACGCCCCTGCCCTGCAGAGTTATAAACCACTCCCTTGTGGTACAGGTTCTTGACAGAACCGAAGGCTAAGGGAGCAAACCCTAAACAGAAAACCATGTCACTGTGGCAGGTATTGCAGGTATAGCAATACCTCAGGGAGTTTGACACCCCTGCCCTGCAGAGTTATAAACCACTCCCTTGTGGTACAGGTTCTTGACAGAACCGAAGGCTAAGGGAGCAAACCCTAAACAGAAAACCATGTCATTGTGGCAGCATTAAGGGCGGTTGATGTATGGAACTGCCAACATCTACCGACCAGCCACTGCAGGGACAAGTAGTTTTGCGCCTGTCTTGACATGTTCTTGTTGGTGTGAAACCTCTATTTGCTCCCCGAGAGAGTGCCGCTGGTAATTTGCAAAAGCCAGCAGCACTTCAACACTTTTGCAGGCAGCTTTCATGAAATGTACAACCGCACAAAAAATGGAGAGCGGCAGTCAAGTAATGAAAGCAGTCTTTGTCGCATCGCGACCGACAGCATGATGATGATGATGATGATGACTATCTCTAACTGTTCTATTACAGAACCCATAAGGTACTCATGTATTATGTATTATGTATTCATCACTATCTCGAATTGTGTTTTGTATGGAACATGTCAAGCTCTCTTGTATTGTGTATTATACACCCTCTGATTGTGTTCTGCTACAGAACCCATATGGTTCTCTCGTATTGCGTATAGTGTATTCATCACTATCTCTAACTGCATCCTGTTTCAGAGCCCGAAAGGTTCTTGTGTGACAGACCAGAGATGATCCCACACTCCTACCACTACCTGGCCAGGCCGGGAGCGCCATCTGTCGAGTACACGTGTGACTACAACTACCACCATCGCACTGACCACACCCGCACACGCTCCAGGTACTCACTACTCTCTTATGTCTTCCCAACCCGCTACATCAGTTATACCCAGTCACACCACGGCCTGCGTTCGCCTCTGACCGCCTTATGACTAAAATGTTGCATACCTCCCAGCGTTCCACTTGATACATTGATTCAAAAATGCGGTCGGAGACTGATTGGTGCCAGAGCGACTCCCAGTCGCCATCTTAGCGCCGACCAGTCGGCGAGTACAGTTGGCGACTGGTCGGCGCCAAGTCAGCGTCGGGTTGGCGAATTACCTTGCGGGCGCTGACCCGGCACTGACCAGTCGGCCAAGCACCTAGTCGGTGCTGGGTCGGAGACAGGTTGGCGATCGCTTTGTCGGTGTAAAAAAGCTGGGTGTCGTTTTGGTTTTTAACTTCCCTGTGACCTCACCTCTGCCAATTTGGATTTCCACCGCTGTGTATGACTTACAGCGTCATCAAAGGCCAGTTGCTCTCATACCATGTCTATGTGGTGTGGGAGGTTAAAAATCCCTTGGGTCGGTAAAGGTGTAGGCTCGGGCTTTCTATCGACAAACTGTCTAATGGTGAAATCAAGCCTATTCAGGCTTATCCATGATAGGCAGTATAAATCTTCAAGAAAAGAAAAAAACGAGAAAAAAAAACTTGCATCTTGTAAGACGGAGGGTGTCGTCATGCCCTGACTTGGGTTCCACGCTGAAGAAGAAGGCACCCAGCTACTCGCCAACAAATTACCTTTTAGTCTACAGGGAACGCAAAAATGTTCGGTGCAAGGTCAGAGAAAGGTTGGCAACCTGGCGCTGACCACTCGCCGCAGGGTCGCTGACCATGCGGTGAGCATGGCATTGCACATGTTGGCGGCGAGCGGTCAGCACCAAGTCAGCACCAGGTCGTGAGCAGTTGGCACCAGGTCAGTGGCAGGTCGCGAGCGGTCAGCGCCAGGTCGGTGACCGTATGCCGACCAAGGTTCCCATGGTCCCGAAATGGTGGGAAACGAGAGGTTGGCGACCTGGCTTCGACTGGTCAGAGCCATGTCGCCTCCAGATCGCCAACCAATGGCGATCCAGCTCTGACCGTACAGGTCACAAGGAGATTGCAAGTGCAACAGCTGCATCCTCCTTACGACCAACATTTCCGAAATGGTCGCCGAGTGGTTGGTGATGGTCGTTGCCAATCGATCGTAAGCGAACGCAGGCCTCATGTGACTGGGGTATTAGTGGCAGCAGTCAAGTATCACAAGTAGTGCTGTTATAACCTTGTTTCACCCATGCACCAAGAGGTACAGTAAAACCTCTCTAACCGACCACCTCCACAGCTCCACAGATCAACCACTCCCCTATATCGATCACTTTATTTGGGTCCCAAGCGATCGCCCATACACAACCATTGTAATGATAAAAAAGACTCCCTAAACCAACCACCTCCCTAAATGGATCATTTAAAGTTGGTCCCATGGTCAGTCAATTTGGAGAGGTTTTACTGTATTTGAAAGGCAAACATGCAAATTAATTATGGCAAGTGGATAACAATTGTGACATCATGGGCTTCAGCAATGACAGGTTCTATTAAATTGACTCAGTATTCACTTCCATGCAGTATCAAAGTTCCTTATAATATGTAGAATCAAAGTTAGTTATAATATGTAGGATCAAATCTGGCTAATTGTTTGGCTTAGAAAAGTTGACGCTCTCATCGGACTGTGGAACTATAAGGCGACCCAAAGTATCCCAGAAGTAGCAAACCCTCTGTTCGGTTGTGTCTGAATCCAGATGTGCACTCAACGTCTCTGAAGTATAAATATTGCAATACTTGAAGGATCACGGATCGATGCTCCATGAATGGGGCAGTGTCCCCTAAAACTTATAGAACACGAGGGTACACATGTTGTCTCCATAGCAACCAACGAGGGCAGGCTCTCCTAACAAGTGTGCAACATGAGGTTACCCTTATTGTCTCCATAGCAACCAACAGGGGCAGTTTTTCCTAACATGTTCCCAACATGAGGTTACCCTTATTGTCTCCATAGCAACTAATAGGAGCAGTCTTTCTGAGCATGTGCACAACATGAAGTTACCTTTATTATCTCCATAGCAACCAATACAAGCAGTCTCTCTGAACATGCGCACAACATGAGGTTACCCTTATTGTTTCCATAGCAACCAACAGTCTCTGTTAACGCATGTCCGACCTGATATGACCTTAGATGTTGCTAGGATGTAAAGCAACAACAAACAAAGAAACAAACTGTTAACACATGCACAACACGGGGTTACCCTGATTATCTCCATAGCAACCAATAGGAGCAGTCTCTGAACACGCGAACAACTTGAGGGTAGCCTTATTGTCTCCATAGCAACCAATACAAGCAGTCTCTGAACATGCATACTACAACTTGAGTTTAGCCTTATTGTCTCCATAGCAAGCAATACAAGCAGTCTCTAAACATGCATACTACAACTTGAGGGTAGCCTTATTGTCTCCATAGCAACCAATACAAACAGTCTCTGAAGATGCATACTACAACTTGAAGGTGGCCTTATTGTCTCCATAGCAACCAATACAAGCAGTCTCTGAACATGCATACTACAACTTGAGGGTAGCCTTATTGTCTCCATAGCACATAGCAACTAGCGGGGGCAGTCTCTAATGGTGGTTCGCAGCAGAGTGTCCGCTGTTCCTGACCTGTTGCCGCATGTTCTCTACATCCCAATATGTGCAGGTCTCTAGTGGTGGTTCGCAGCAGAGTGTCCGCTGTTCCTGACCTGTTGCCGCCTGTTCTCTCCGCCCCAGTGTGTGCAGGTCTCTAGTGGTGGTTCGCAGCAGAGTGTCCGCTGTTCCTAACGTGTTGCCGCCTGTTCTCTCCGTCCCAGTGTATTCAGGTCTCTAGTGGTGGTTCGCAGCAGAGTGTCCGCTGTTCCTGACCTGTTGCCGCCTGTTCTCTCTGTCCCAGTGTGTGCAGGTCTCTACTGGTGGTTCGCAGCAGAGTGTCCGCTGTTCCTGACCTGTTACCGCCTGTTCTCTCCACCCCAGTGTGTGCAGGTCTCTAGTGGTGGTTCGCAGCAGAGTGTCCGCTGTTCCTGACCTGTTGCTGCCTGTTCTCTCCGCCCCCGTGTGTGCAGGTCTCTAGTGGTGGTTCGCAGCAGAGTGTCCGCTGTTCCTGACCTGTTGCCGCCTGTTCTCTCCGCCCCAGTGTGTGCAGGTCTCTAGTGGTGGTTCGCAGCAGAGTGTCGACTGTTCCTGACCTGTTGCCGCCTGTTCTCTCCGCCCCAGTGTATGCAGCCGGGATCACCTCTGGTTGTCCGTCCGCATGGAGTGCGTTCCTGCGCTGTGTCCGGCGCTGCCCGCCCATCCTGGCGCCACCCCGCGGGACGCCGCGTCCCGGGCCCGTGGCGCCACCGTGCGGTATGACTGCGCACCTGGCACCAGGTCGGCTGTCGGCGCCGACCATTTCAATGTCGTCTGCACACGGACGCTGCGATGGTCCGTGCCCAGCCCTGGCTGCACAGGTAAGTCACACACACGTCACTCATGGCGACTTTTTAGTGCTGCTTCACTGTGAGACCAGGACGCCAGCACCATGACCTGATATTCCACTCAGGTCATATTATCTTGACACTGAGCCAACCAGTCCTTGCGCTATCCTAATAATGGCGAGTGCCAGGCTAGATAGGAAATGACAAGTATCAAATTTTAAGTAATTGGTTTGACTCGATCAGGGTTCGAACACGTGGGTTCAAATCCCACGATCTACCAAGACTTCAAGGTAGTACAAAGAGCACTACTTTTCCAGACCACCACCCCTCCCTCCCCCTTGAAGTAGTACACATCAACATTTTACTGATTGATTGATTGGTGGTTTCTTTGCGCTTGACTGTCAATGTGGACTGACATCCAATTTGACTATAGACCCCGCTGGACCCAGACTGGGTGGCCGAATGAGTTGAGTGGGTACCTCCCATTTTGGTAAGTCATGAGATGTATCCTCGCATTTGGCATTACTAGGACAGGGTAAGGAACGAAGGAGTGTGGAAGACCAATTGTTCGCCACTGAAAAAGTCCCCTGCTTACAGTTGCAGTCTGATGGCTTTTGAACTTTCCACTTAATTATGTTTAATTGGATCATGCAACTTTAATAAACTTATGTGCAAAAATAAATTGGCGTCTGGTGGTCGCCATGGTGACGGGCCACCCCGCCCAGTGGTCACCATGGTGACGGGCCATTCTGTCTGGTGGTCACCATGGTAACGGGCCACCCCACCTGGTGGTCACCATGGTAACGGGCCATCCCTCCGGGTGGTCACCATGGTAACGGGGCACCCCACCGGGTGGTCACCAAGGTAACTGCTTCACAGCGCCAGACTCGGTGAATGTGGAACCACAGGACGAGTTTTCTGCTGTTCACATTACAGGGCACCGACCAGACGGGGGATTCGAATCCATGGATTCGAACCCTGGTGGAGTCAAACCAATGACTTCAAAATAGATACTGGTCCCTTCCTAGCCAGACGTTCGGCATTAATAGGATAAGGCAATGACTGGTTGGCTGAGTGTCAGGATAATGTGACTGAGTGTGATATCAGGTCATGGTATTGGCGGCCTGGTATCCCAGTGGGGCAGCACTCTAAAGTCGCCATAAGTGCACACTGTCACAGGTCGGTACCTGTCCTGATATGACCTTCAATGTTGCCAGGATGTAAAACTCCAACAGGCTACCAACAATCACAGACTGTTCTCAAGTCAGACGAAACCACAAAGTGGTTGAGTCCCGTTTTACTGTAGTTATTTCATAATAAGGACATTTAGTTAATTGTTATTATTTGGAAATAAATACTGGACTAGTTCAGGCTATCACATCACAAAATGTCACACGGTGGATTATTACACGATAGATTATCACGTGATGGATTGTCACGTGATGGATTATCACATCATGGATTTTCATGTCATAGATTATCACGTCATGGATTTTCACGTCACGGATTATTACTTGTTCCCATAGATTATCATTGATTATCCTATCATGGATTATCACATCATGAATTTTCACATGGATTATCACACTGGATTATCACGTCATGGATAATCACATCATGGAGTATTACGTCATGGATTATCACAATATATATTATCACATCATGGATTATCATATCACGGATTATCAAATTATGGATTTTCTTATCATGGATTATCATTCCATGGATTACAATATCATGGATTATTACGCAATAGATTATCAGATCATGGATTATCACGTCATTATTTGTTATTTAATCAGAAGCAAAGCAGCGACTTTTTAAAGTCATTGGTTTGACTCGACCAGGGTTCGAATCCGTGAGTTCGAATCCCACGATTTACCAAAACGGTGTGTACGATGTGTGCATTGTGTACGATATGTGCATCGTACACGATGCGTACATTGTGCACGATGTGTGCAATGTCTGCATTGTGTTTGATATATATGTGTATTGTGTGTGATGTTTCCATTGTGTGTGACATGTGTCTGTATGTATTATGTGTGCATTATTCTGTTCATCACGTGCACTACATGCATTATGTGGAACGTGTGCCACCTTCTGAGCCTGTTCTGTATTGTGTATGATGTGTGTAGTAAGTGTATTGTGTGCACTACATGCATTATGTGGAATGTGTGCCACCGTCTAAGCCTGTTCTGCATTGTGTATGATGTGTGTAGTAAGTGTATCGTGTGCACTACATGCATTATGTGGAATGTGTGCCACCAGCTGAGCCTGTTCTGTATTGTGTATGATGTGTGTAGTAAGTGTATCGTGTGCACTACATGCATTATGTGGAATGTGTGCCACCAGCTGAGCCTGTTCTGTATTGTGTATGATGTGTGTAGTAAGTGTATTGTGTGCACTACATGCATTATGTGGAATGTGTGCCACCATCTGAGCCTGTTCTGTATTGTGTATGATGTGTGTAGTAAGTGTATTGTGTGCACTACATGCATTATGTGGAACGTGTGCCAACCTCTGAGCCTGTTCTGTATTGTGTATGATGTGTGTAGTAAGTGTATTGTGTGCACTACATGCATTATGTGGAATGTGTGCCACCATCTGAGCCTGTTCTGTATTGTGTATGATGTGTGTAGTAAGTGTATTGTGTGCACTACATGCATTATGTGGAATGTGTGCCACCAGCTGAGCCTGTTCTGTATTGTGTATGATGTGTGTAGTAAGTGTATTGTGTGCACTACATGCATTATGTGGAATGTGTGCCACCCTCTGAGCCTGTTCTGTATTGTGTATGATGTGTGTAGTAAGTGTATTGTGTGCACTACATGCATTATGTGGAATGTGTGCCACCATCTGAGCCTGTTCTGTATTGTGTATGATGTGTGTAGTAAGTGTATTGTGTGCACTACATGCATTATGTTGAATGTGTGCCACCCTCTGGGCCTGTTCTGTATTGTGTATGATGTGTGTAGTAAGTGTATTGTGTGCACTACATGCATTATGTGGAATGTGTGCCACCATCTGAGCCTGTTCTGTATTGTGTACGATGTGTGTAGTAAGTGTATTGTGTGCACTACATGCATTATGTGGAATGTGTGCCACCAGCTGAGCCTGTTCTGTATTGTGTACGATGTGTGTAGTAAGTGTATTGTGTGCACTACATGCATTATTTGGAATGTGTGCCACCCTCTGAGCCTGTTCCGCTCCACCCCACACAGGCTCCAACTGCTTCCCCTTCCCGCTGCTCGTGAGGGGGCGCCTCAGGTCGTACGGGACGCCCGGCCCGGGTCACGTGGAGGCCGAGTGCGACGAGGGCTACCACTTCCCGGACGGCACGAAACGCAAGGTGTTTCACTGCGAACACCTGGACTGGCCGCTGAACGGCAACGGGGAGTGTTTCAGTGAGTCCCGTAGTTAGTGGCGCCCCCTGGTGGTGTGCGCCGCGCTGATAGCGCACTGCCAAAACCAGCCATGCACTGCACTGTTCTAACTCTACACAGTACTGTTCTAAGTGTGCACTGTCCATAGCTAGCTGTGCACTGCACTGTTCTAAGTGTGCACTGCACTGTTCTAAGAGCGCACTGCCCAGACCCAGCTGTGCACTGCACTGTTCTAAGTGTGCACTGCGTGTGCACTGCGCTGTTCTAAGAGCGCACTGCCCAGACCCAGTTGTGCACTGCACTGTTCTAAGTGTGCACTGTGCTGTTCTAAGAGCGCACTGCCCAGACCCAGTTGTGCACTGCACTGTTCTAAGTGTGCACTGCGCTGTTCTAAGAGCGCACTGCCCAGACCCAGCTGTGCACTGCACTGTTCTAAGTGTGCACTGCGTGTGCACTGCGCTGTTCTAAGAGCGCACTGCCCAGACCCAGTTGTGCACTGCACTGTTCTAAGTGTGCACTGCATGTGCACTGCGCTGTTCTAAGAGCGCACTGCCCAGACCCAGCTGTGCACTGCACTGTTCTAAGTGTGCACTGCCTAGGCCTAGCTGTGCACTGCAATGTTCTAAGTGTGCACTGCCTTGTTCTCACTGTGCATTGTTCAAAATGTGCACTGAACTGTTCTAAGTAGGGTGGCGGGGGATAGGGTGGTGTCAGTCAATCAAGCGCAACCTTTATCGCTTAATAAAATGTTGATATGTAATGGGGCTGTCACACTACGATGTAATCCGGTAGCATAAGCTGACGTAGGTGAAATTTGGCCATTATGTCGAGATACGTTGAGGAACGTTGAGATATGTTACGCATTCGTTAAGCCTACGTCGAGGTATGTCGAGATACGTCGAGATACAGTGACACACGTCAAGGTTTTAGACCTACCCAAAACTTTCGACGTAGCTCAACATAAGACAACATGTGGCTTATGCATTAGCATACACTATGTATATGTTAGAGATATGTCGAGTATGCAAGACATACGTTACGCGTACATTATACATACGTTAAGCTACGTCAGGCGTAAGTCAAGCCGGCAGAAACGTACAATCCGCGTATTGACAACGTATTTAAAATGTATGCATAACTTATGTCTAATGTATGTCTAACATACGCTTGCCGTTTCTCCACCGTGTTTTGACATATTTAACGTATAAATGGCAATTGAATAACGTATATAACGTCCACTGGCGTTCTGCAAGCCTTCCATGAGCGTTTTTTAAATGTTCTCATGCGTTACTACTACATTGGATCGACATTTTGCCTACGTCCACTATATTGCACTAACGTCCAAGTTGGCCCTGAAATGACGAGAATTTCGACGTATCTCGACGTAAATAAGTGATTTCTACGTTCCCCACTCTCTGGCCTGTTACGTCGTAGTGTGACAGTGGTATAAAACATTCATAGTGATGTCTTTATATTCTGCAGTAGAATGTTGATGTATACTACTTTGTGGGCAGGACGGGAGGAGGAGAAGTCTGGAAAAGTAGTACCCTTTCTACGATCATGGAAATGTTGAAAACTGTCAATGGCCCCTAAGTGTGCGCCGCCATATTGTAAGCTTGGTGCCTTAAACTTATACTTAGTTATACTTATGACGTCATTTGAAGTATTCTTGTCGTCTGAGCGTATGTGGATCGTTCTCAGAAACTGGGTACCACTTTTCTGAAATGGAAGCCAAAAGTGAAAACATTCCAAATAATATTAATAGTAGAAAACATTCCGAATAATAGCAGAATCTGTATTCATATTCACGTTTTTATTTTGATCTGATACAAATTGAGGAAGCTATTGAAATTAATCATGTAGTATCCATCCATGTAATCATTTTAACACACATCCATCCATAACATGATTTTAACACACACTACTAATTCAAACAAGATTTTATTGATTACAGTTAAGCAATAAAGATTATCTTCCAAGAAAAAAGTTGGAAAAAAAACCTTTCGGTAGATGCATGGTGTTGATATGCAAATTTTCACTTTATCACAAAATCATATATGCATATTTTGGATACATTTTATGGGATATGTAGAACTGCTAACATACTTAATACACAGTCAACAATAACTATTTGACTTACACTGCCCAAAGACCCTATAATACTAAGACGGCTCACTCCCTATCTCTCCAATGGTAATGTAAATTTTGCAGTGCCACCTTGTGGTGGGTTTGATCAGCCGGCTGCTGGTTGGTGTTTCACATGTGAACACATACAATTATATTATACATGAGATTGGTAAGTATGAATACACATCAATATGAAATTGCTATGAACAAATACCCATTTTCATCAGCATCATCATCAGCATCGCCATCATCACACATCTTTCACATTCATATATACATTTATACATATAATATAGCACCTGTTTAACCAAGAGAACAGCCAGCGCACCAAGTGGTGGGTTTGATCATTTTGATTACACAGTACAGGCTGAGTGAGCCGTCTTAGTGTTATAGGGTCTTTGCCCTCTCCCCGTCGAAAAGAAATAGAGGCAAAATCATTAACAATGTAATGTAGAAACCAAATATATAGCACACAGTTTGTGAGACCGACCCATGTTTGTGCTGCCCCCTCGTGCCCAGTTGACGTGTGCCCGCCGCTGGTGGTGCCCTCTAACGGCAGCGTGGACACGGCGCTGGCGGTGTTCAGCACCGAGGTGCTCGTCGCCTGCCGGCCTGGCTTCCAGTTCGCCAACGGGACGCTGGTCGTCGTCTTCCGGTGCCTGGATGGCGGCGTCTGGAACCACAGCCAGCAGGGTCACGTGGTGTGCAGAGGTATGTGCTGCACAGTGCTCAACGATGTTGTTGTTTAAAAAAGAAAAGTGTTATTCATCTGAAAATAATATGAATAAGCAATGCGTAGGACCAACCGCTGCTAAATGCTCGGATAATTATTTATTTATTTATCAACAGGAGTATATTATTAACCAATCGGTGTCGTCCTCCCTGCTTACTGTGTAGCGAAGTTGGACGAGCTATTTCCGTTTCTGTGTGCTGGATTTTGGTTATTATGCGATTCAACACGAGTATACATATGACGGCCCCCACATAAGGCTATTTCCGTTTCCGTTTGCTGGATTTTGGTGATTTCATTTTCTACCCCTATGAGTATGAGTATTGTTTATGTGTATATACACGTGTTAGTCATTAGCCTCCCCGCTGGATGGGTCAGTATTGTTTTGTCAGCGCCGAATCACTTGTCTTCCAATCACCTTTGGGTTTGTACATGGTGATGTGAACCAATGGTCCACAACTGGTTCATCAAAGGCTGTGGTATGTGTTGTCCTGTCTGTGGGAAAGTGCGTATAAAAGACCTCTTGCTGCTTATCAGAAAGAGGGCAGCGAATTTCTTCCAAAGAAATATGTCAGAATGACCCTATGTTTGACGTCCAATAGCTGATGTTGCGATAGCAAAAATCAATATGCTACAGAGGTGTTGTTAAATAAAAATAGCTTTACCTTTTTTTGTACACGGTGATGTAGGAGTGGAATGTGCTGTATTGTGTTGTAATGTAACAACCTGTATATGTGTGTATAAATATACACACACATACACATACACACACACACACACACAGGTTGACAATCACTTTTCCGGCAATCAGTTATCCGGTTCAATCGGTAATCCGACATTAATTTCTCCAAGAACAATTTCAAACTTCCTGCTCAGTTTCATGAAGTGAACAAGAAATAATGAATGAGGGGCAATACTTCAAAACACTATCAGTATCAATGTAATCACCACCAGTTCCTGATATTTAATTTGTCTATTTCCTTTATGAAGTAATATGTACTGTTTTACAGGGTATTTTAAAGTTGCATAGTCCGATCGTTTTGAGTTTTTTTCATTTTTTTAGATAAATATAAATATGTTAGTTTGAAGTCATTTCCATTTGACATTGCTACCTTTTGATATATTTGAAGTGCAAACATGACAAATTAATTTTGGCAAGCACGACAAAACTCTCACACCATAGGCTTCAATAGGAACATATTCTAGTAGATTGACTTATTGTGCTTTTTCATGCAGCAACAAATCCTTAATAAGTGCACCAGTATCTAAGTTAGATACGTAGAATGAAAACTAGGTCAGTGTTTTGGTTTTGAAAATTGTTGTTTTCATCGGACTATGCAGCTTTAATTTAAAGGTAAGATGAAGTGGTTAGGTCTTGGTTTAAAGTTGCATAGTTCGATAAAAACATCAAATTTTCAAAAGCAAAACCCTTATCTAGATTTAACCTACATATCCAACTTAGAAGTTAGATACTGGTGTATTTATTAAGTGTTTGTTGCTGCCCAGAAGGGAATTCTAAGTCAATTGAACAGGACCTGTTACTGCTGCATCCTAGTTTTGGAAAGCACACCAACATTAAAGGTGCATAGTCCGATGATTTTGAGTTTCTCTCATTTTCTGAGATAAACATATTAGGTTGTTCATTATAATGTACCTTACTTTAGTTTGAAGTAACTTTTATTCTAAATCACTAACTTTTGAGATGATATTTGAAATGGAAACATGCTAAATTAATTTTGGCAAGCTTGCCAAAACTCTAACACCATAGGCTTCTGCAGTAACACTAACCGGTTCTATTAAAGTTGCATGGTCCGATGAAATATAATTTTGTCAAAATTAAAACAACTACTTACATTTGATGCTATATATCCAACTTAGATATTGGTGTATTAGCTAATGATTTGGGACAGTATATACAGAAGAACCAGTGAGTTTATAACCTCACCCCTTTGAACACTCAGTTTGAAACACCCATTATGCAGGAAGGCCATTAACCAATTAGGCCAATCTCGTGACCCCATTAGCTCCCCCAACCAAGTAGGCCTGCTGTGCAGGGTCATAGAGGGGAAGGGGATATGAGGTGGATGTGTGTGTATGTGTCTGTGTGTTTCCTGACCTGACTTTACAGAGACAGACATACACACAGACATACACACACAGACATACACACACAAGACATACACACACAGACAGACACCCATAGATAGGCACACACAGACAGACATGCACAGACAGTACACACATACACAGAAACACACACACATGCACACACCCGACATACACAGACACACATACACCCAACCTGACTTTGCAGAGAGAGAGCCACACACACACACACACACACACAGAGACACCCCCAGACAGACACACACAGACATACACACAGACATGCAGAGACATACACACATAGACATACACACACAGACACACATACATATATATATATATACACACAGACAGACACACAGATATACACACACAGACAGACATGCATAGACAGCACACACAGACACACAAACACACATACATGCACACACCCGACATACACAGAGACACATACACCCGACATGACTTTGCAGAGATAGACACACACACACACAGACACATAGACAGCCGCACACAGATGGAGGCAGACACTTACACGCACACACATGCATACACACAGACACACACACACGCATACAGACATACACACCCATACACACACAGACACACATACATACACAGACACACATACACCCGACCTGACTTTGCAGAGAGAGACACACACACACACAGAGGCAGCCACACACATACATACCCACAGATATACACAGACGCACATACACACACAGACATGCCACACATACATTACACACACACATATACACACACACAGACACACATAGATAGACACACACAGACATACATGCATAAACAGCACACACAGACACAGAAACACACAGACATGCACACACCTGACATACACAGACACACATACACCCGACCTGACTTTGCAGAGAGAGACACACACAGACAGAGACACATAGACAGACGCACACAGACTAGAGGCAGACACACACATACATACCCACACATACATACTACATACTACCACACATACAGAGAAACACAGAAATACACACACACAGATACATACAGACATACATAGACAGACACAAGCAGACAACAGACACACATTATATTTTGTTGAAAACCCTAGTGCCATATGGGCCTATGGCACTAATCCAGTCCTAGAACTTAGAAGGCCTACCCCAACCAGGAATACCTACCTACAGTCCTGTAAGGTTCCAGGTCATCTCACATCACGTGGTCACCGCGAGAGGACCATCTGGGTCATAGCCACAGGACTTTTGACAAGCTTGTCGAAATTATTTTTGGTTTCTTTCAGCTCATATTACTTCAAAACTAATCATCTTTAATCAAAATCACTCCGGACTAATGATTAGTAGCTTGTAACGATCAATTTGATATATTTATCTAAAAAATAAGACAAAAATTCAAGTGCCATCGGACCATGCAACTTTAATTGACTCAGTATCCCCTTATATGTGACGACAAATGTTTAATAAGTGCACCAGCATCTAAGTTTGATATGTAGAATCAAATCTAGGTAATTGTTTTGGTTTGGAAATGTTATGTTTCATTGGACTATGCAGCTTTAATTTGGCATGTTTACACTTTAAATATCTCCTATCTTAGTCATGTTAAAGCAAAGTTACTTCAAACTAAAGAAATATAGATTATAACGATCAATCTAATATATTTAGCTCAGAAAATGACAGAAACTCAAAATCATCGAACTATGCAACTTTAAGTGCATTTTAATGTAACGATCAGTTATCTGGTAAAATCACTTATCCGGTCCCAAAGATGCCGGATTTGTGATGCTCAACCTGTATATATGTGTATATATATATATATAAATACATTATATATATTATATGTGATAAGTATAATTAATTGGAAGCTTTCACTCATTATATTGTAAGTCATCGACTGTACTGATCTATTATTAATTGTTGATTGACTATGCAACCAGGCCGATTGTTTCGCCCCCTGTCTGCAAACGTGGTAACTTATCTGTCCACGCTCAGTCACTCTGCAATATATATTTATGCTTAGCCAATCACGGCGCAGCTTTGTTTCGCCTGTCTCCGGTCGGCTTTGAAGACTTGCCGCTTGTTCCAGAGGTGTTCTGCGAACCACCGGCACAAGCTCCAAACGGTGTGCTCGTCGCGCATGCGCCGCATCGCGCCTTCAGTC
Organism: Branchipolynoe longqiensis; assembly: GCA_030323885.1. Taxonomy (NCBI): domain Eukaryota; kingdom Metazoa; phylum Annelida; class Polychaeta; order Phyllodocida; family Polynoidae; genus Branchipolynoe; species Branchipolynoe longqiensis. The sequence continues at coordinate 64,832,186 of CM059192.1, read as the reverse complement.
ACGTGGTCTACACGTGCTCACTGGGCATGCGCACTCGGGACGGATACGAGGTGAAAACGGTCAGCTGTCAGGCGGACGGCAGCTGGACCGACGCCTCGGTCGATTGCGCTGGTAGGCGACACCACGTGACAGGCAGCGGCTGCTTTTATAGACCTATTTCATATGACGTCAGCATGGGTATTTAGGTCAGTGCGCGCGCTGCTTGGCTGCAGGACGACACTGTCACACCCCCAACTCAATGGCTATGAGCAATCTTCATACAACAAAAGTGAAATACCTCTTAAACTACACCACCTAGAAACAAACCGGTTAGAACACATATAGAAAACATATTCAACGAATAGATTATATTAAATTTATATGGTTAGGGTTCTGCATTTCTATTAATTTTGAATAAAATTGACGTTTTGCACTGTGCGTATTGGCAAACTCAATGCATTGTCAATGGCCGTGAGCAATCTTCAAACATAAAAAGTGAAATATCTCTAGAACTACACCATCTAAAAACAAACCGCTTGGAACAGATATATAAAACATATTCTATGAACAGATTATATTAAATTTATAAGGTTAGGGTTCTGCATTTCTATTAATTTTGAATAAAATTGATGTTTTGCACTGCGCATATAGGAAAACTCAATGCATTGTCAATGGCCGTGAGCAATCTTCATACAGAAAAAGTGATTGATTGATTGATTGGTGGTTTCTTTACGCCGTGTCAGCAGCATAGGCCATATTCACGGCGAGAATTGTTTTTTATTTTTTTATTCAACCATCGCTTTTACAGAATGCAAAAGCACAGAATCAATTTTGTGTCAGTACACTGTGGATTTAAAAAGCTCACAGTTGCATAATTTGTGGCTAAAGGAAATAGAATTAAGATAATACTATAGTTAAAGGTTGTTAATTGATCTAATATGTTTAAGGGACTATATGTGATGATATAGACCAGCTGCCCTTAAAAAGGCTAAAATGTTTTCTTGTTTTACTTTGTGAAAAGGTTGTGCATGCTGCTTGCAGTGTAAAAGAAAGTGAAATATCTCTAGAAATACACCATCTAGAAACAAACCGCTTGGAACATATATAGAAAACATATTCAGCGAACAGATTATATAAAATTTATATGGTTAGAGTTCTGCATTTCTATTAATTTGAATAAAATTGACGTTTTTGCACTGCGCGTATAGGCAAACTCAATGCATTGTCAATGGCCGTGAGCAATCTTCATACAGAATAAGTGAAATATCTCTAAAACTACACTATCTAGAAACAAACCGATCGGAACACATATAGAAACCATATTCAACGAACAGATTTTTATTAAATTTATATGGCTAGGGTTCTGAATTTCTATTAACTTTGAATACAATTGACGTTTTGCATTGTGTGTATCGGCAAACTCAATGCATTGTCAATGGCCGTGAGCAATCTCTATACAGAAAAAGTAAAATATCTCTAAAACTACACCAGCTAGAAACAAACCGCTTGGACCACATATAGAAAACATATTCAACGAATAGATATTAAAACTGACGTTCTGCACTGCGCGTACTGGCAAACTCAATGGCAGTGTGCATTCGTTATGCACCCAAGCTGCGCGTGCATACACGATGTTTATAAACATTGAAAGGGGTCTATTAGAATATGTTCAATTCAATTCAATTCAAACCCCCGGGTTCGAACCCTGGCCGAGTCAAATCGACAACTTACAAAACTGGTACTTGTTGCTACCTCACCTGGTGCTCGGCATTACCATGATAGGGCAAGGAGCGGTGGAATGAGGAAGGCAAATTGTCCACGATTGAAATTTCCCACTGCCACCCGCGATGTAATGCCACCGGCGATGTAATGCCACCCGCGATGTAATGCCACCGGCGATGTAATGCCACCCACGATGTAATGCCACCCGCGATGTAATGCCACCGGCGATGTAATGCCACCCGCGATGTAATGCCACCCGCGATGTAATGCCACCGGCGATGTAATGCCACCCGCGATGTAATGCCACCCGCGATGTAATGCCACCCGCGATGTAATGCCACCCGCGATGTAATGCCACCCGCGATGTAATGCCACCGGCGATGTAATGCCACCCGCGATGTAATGCCATCCGCGATGTAATGCCACCGGCGATGTAATGCCACCCGCGATGTAATGCCACCCGCGATGTAATGCCACCCGCGATGTCATTCATACATTACAGACCTCTCCACTCTTCCCCCACCAACATATTCGGTTGCATAAACTGAAAAGCAAAGCAAAGGTGTGCTTGGAGAGCTTTGGTTGGTGTACAGCTGTGGCACAAATTAGAACTATTCGGAGTTTGTTTGTTTCTCGGTGGGTTTAGTTAGTTACTTAGTGGTAATTGCTTAACACCTTGGTGGCAGCAAAGGCCATAATCACAGGGAGAATTGTTCAAATCTTATTCTGTCATATTATTTTCCGGTCGTCGCTTTTACAGAGAATGTAAAAGCACACAATCAACTATGTGTCCAGAGATACTTTTGAAGTCAAACTCAACGGCTCACAATTATGATGACAACAAATTTGAAGCCAGGTAAAATTCTAGATAAATTGGTGAAGATTGTTTTAATGAACTATATAAGGCGGTATAGTCCTGCCGCCCTCAAGAAAGCTAGGATCGCCTCTTGTTGTGCATTAGTTGAAAGATCATGCATGGTGTTTGCATTGTAAAATTGTTGGTGCAAAGACATCAAATCTCCGCAGTTTAATCAAATGTGTTTGAGCGTCAGTGGGGACTGACACCCAATGCATTCAGCAGGAGGCTCTCTCTCTTGGGCAGAAAATAGTGTGTAAGCTATGAGCAGATGAGTGGCTACGGCTGAGGACACTCGGTGGGCTATACTGGGTGACTAACTTAAAGCTGCATAGTCCGATCAAATATCAAATTTTGAAAACCAAACCAATTATCTAGATTTGATTTTACATATCTAACTTAGATACTGATGCACTTATTAAGCATTTTTTTCTGCATAGAAGGCAATCTGAGTCAATTTAACAGAACCTGTTACTGCAGAAGTCTATGGTGTCAGAGTTTTGGCAAGCTTGCCCAAACTAATTGTCCATGTTTGCACTCAAAATATCTCAAAGGTTTACCATTTAAAATAAAAGTAACTTTGAACTAATGTAAAGTAGATACTAGTGATTGATCTAATATATTTATCTCAGAAAAAATATAGAAATTCAAAGCCATCAGACTGTGCAACTTTAAACTTTAACCCTCTGTGTCTTACCCCACAGTCGGCCGCTGCCCCCCGGTGCCCGCCCTTCCTGATGCCATAGCGGACAGCAAGTGGACGGATCCCGGCACTATGGTCAACTTCTCCTGTGAACACGGGTTCGTACCCTTACACCTTAGAGTTGCATAATCCGATGGTTTTGAGATTCTGTAATTTTTCTTAGATAAATATATTAAATTGATTGTTTTAATTGACCATACTTTTAGCTTGAAGTAACTTCTATTTCAAAGGGTTTTGATATATTTGAAGGGCAAACATGTCAAATTAGTTTTGGCAAGTGGGCCAAAATTCTGACACCATAGTTGCCTCAAGGTTTACTTCAATTTGACAGCAAATGCTCAATAAGTGCATCAGTATGTATCATAAGTTAGATATGTAGAATCAATTCTAGATAATTATTTTGGTTTTGAAAATGTGATGCTTCATCAGAATATGCAGCTTTAGTCAGCTTCAATAAATGTCTTCTTGTTTTTACTTTAGTAAAAAGGTCATGCATGCTGTTTGTAGTGTAAAATTGTTGGCGCAGTGACATAAAATCGACACAGTTTAGTCAAATGTGCTTGACTGTCAGTGGGGACTGACATCCAATACATTCAGGAGAAGGGTCCCCTTTGAGCAGGAATTCTTCTCACTAGACAACGAACTAGCTCTAGAACCTGAATGTAGATTGTCAGTAGATAACCAGGTCTAGATGTGTAACTAGGAATCTAGGTGTAGATGTGTTGCTAGACAGCCAGGTGTAGGTGTGTCACTAGGCAACCAGGTGTAGATGTGTCCTAAGGCAACCAGGTGTATACATGTCATGAGACGACCAGGTGTCATCAGACACATGTCATTAGACAACTAGGTGTGGATGTGTCACTGGGTGTATATGTCATTAGACAACTAGGTGTGGATGTGTCACTAGGTATATGTCATTAGACAACTAGGTGTGGATGTGTAACTGGGCGTATATGTCATTAGACAACTAGGTGTGGATGTGTCACTAGGCGATCATGCCATTAGACAACTAGGTGTGGATTGATTGACTGATTGCTGGTTGCTTTATACCGTGTCGGCAGCATAGGCTAGGTGTGAATGTGTCACTGGGTGTACATGTCATTAGACAACGAGGTGTCAATGTGTCACTAGTTGTATATGTCATTAGACAACTAGGTGTGGATTGATTGATTGGTGATTGTTTTACGCCGTGTCGGCAGCATAGGCTAGGTGTGGATGTGTCACTAGGTGTATATGTCATTAGACAACTAGGTGTGGATGTGTCACTGGGTGTATATGTCATTAGACAACTAGGTGTGGATTGATTGATTGGTGATTGTTTTACGCCATGTCGGCAGCATAGGCTAGGTGTGGATGTGTCACTGGGTGTATATGTCATTAGACAACGAGGTGTCAATGTGTCACTAGTTGTATATGTCATTAGACAACTAGGTGTGGATTGATTGATTGGTGATTGTTTTACGCCGTGTCGGAAGCATAGGCTAGGTGTGGATGTGTCACTATGTAAAAATATATAGATTTTTGGTTCGGATTTATATATTGGCAGAGAGCATTACTATTCTCAGGGACGGAGTGGGGACCAAGGTTATGTAACAGAGAAGCAATGGGTGCCCACTCGCTGTGTGACATAAGAGACTATGTGGAAAATATGATAACACATGGTGCCCGAGATTATGACGTGATGTTCATGTAAGAAACAGTTAATGTTTAGTGAAATGTTCCCTCTATGCACCAGTAAGAGTGCAAGTGGAGGAGAAGGACATTTTTAATATATGTTTGTTGTAACTGTCTGCAACTACCTGTTACCACGGGGCCGATGGGCAAGCACACCCAGCCATCCTGCATACATTATGGACACCACCTGCAGCTGGTGTTGAGTGACAACTATGTTTGGATGTGTCACTCGGTGTACATGTCATTAGACAACTAGGTGTAGATGTGTCACTAGGTGTATATGTCATTAGACAACTATGTGTGGATGTGTCACTAGGTGTACATGTCATTAGACAACTAGGTGTAGATGTGTCACTAGGTGTATATGCCATTAGACAACAAGGTGTGGATGTGTCACTAGGTGTACATGTCATTAGACAACTAGGTGTGGATGTGTCACTGGGTGTAGATGTTTGTTCGTCTCGCAGCTTCATGTGGCCGAACCGTGAGAACCACGTGACCCTGCGGTGTGAGGGCGGCGCCTGGCGGGGAGAAGCACAGTCCGGGTGCCAATGTGAGTACGCCTGCGCCAACAATTCTTTTTTATAATTAAATTCTTTTTTTGTACCTTAGTTGAATAAGCAGGGGAATTATCAATCGTGAATCATTAATGATTATTCTAGAGTAAAACTCAAATTTACACTTGATTATTTGCTAAATTTATATAAGCATCTTACTGTATCTAAGCATTTTATGACCAAACTAAATATTGGTACACTGTGGATCGGTTGTTTTGAATTGTTGCTGCTGCTTGTGTGTGCGTGCGGTTTCTACTCGTTACATGTCTTGTTACTGATGTGTTGTTGTCTGAGCTGGCTCTGACTACGTTATTGCTGCTGCTTGTGTGTGTGTGCTGTTTCTACTCGTTACATGTCTTGTTACTGGTGTGTTGTTGTCTCAGCTGGCTCTGACTACGTTATTGCTGCTGCTTGTGTGTGCGTGCTGTTTCTGCTCGTTACATGTGTCTTGTTACTGGTGTGTTGTTTTCTCAGCTGGCTCTGACTACGTTATTGCTGCTTGTGTGTGCGTGCTGTTTCTAATCGTTACATATCTTGTTACTCGTGTGTTGTTCTCTGAGCTGGCTCTGACTACGTTATTGCTGCTTGTGTGTGCGTGCTGTTTCTGCTCGTTACATGTGTCTTGTTACTGGTGTGTTGTTGTCTGAGCTGGCTCTGACTACGTTATTGCTGCTTGTGTGTGCATGCTGTTTCTGCTCGTTACGTGTGTCTTGTTACTGGTGTGTTGTTGTCTCAGCTGGCTCTCACTACGTTATTGCTGCTTGTGTGTGCGTGCTGTTTCTAATCGTTACATGTCTTGTTACTTGTGTGTTGTTGTCTGAGCTGGCTCTGACTACGTGATTGCTGCTTGTGTGTGCGTGCTGTTTCTACTCATTACATGTGTCTTGTTACTGGTGTATTGTCTGAGCTGGCTCTGACTACGTTATTGCTGCTGCTTGTGTGTGTGTGCTGTTTCTACTCGTTATGTGTGTCTTGTTACTGGTGTGTTGTTGTCTCACCTGGCTCTGACTACGTTATTGCTGCTTGTATGTGCGTGATGTTTCTGCTCGTTACATGTGTCTTATTACTGGTGTGTTGTTGGCTCAGCTGACTCTGACTACGTTATTGCTGCTGATCTCGTGTCTTTATCTGCTGGTTGTGGGGAAAGGGACTTAGCTCAGGTGATAAAGTGTCCACCTTCTCAGTGGACCCATTTGCAGTTTGGGCTATTTTCAGTTTCAACCAGTGGTCCACAACTGGTTGATCAAAGGCTGTGGCATGTGATGTTCTGAGTGTGGGAAGGTGCATGTAAAAGACCCCTTGCTGCTTATCGGATAGAATAGCCTACGTGACAGTAGCAGGTTTCCTCCAAAGAAATATGTCAGAATGACCATATGTTTGACGTCCAATAGCTGATGATACAAAAATTTGTGTGCTCTAGAGGCATCTTTAAATAAAAGAAGCTATACTTGTTTCTGCTGCTTGTGTATGTGTTCTTTAATTCCCCAGCCTCACTCTGCCTTCCACACCCCGAATTTCCGAACGCGACGGGTGTCCCGAACGCGACGACGAACGTGCCGGGCACCACAGTGTCCTATTCATGTAACTATGGTTACACACTGAAGGAGTCCAAGCCACACCTGCTCACCTGCACTCACTGGGGCACCTGGACACAGCCTACCAACAACTGCACGGGTAGGTACCCCTCCACTCAACACGAAGCATTGCACTCAATACAGGTATCCCTCCACTCAACACGGAGCATTGCACTCAATGTAGGTATAAGATTTGAAATTTATAGAATGTCGCTCCAGGCACAACTTCATCTGCGCAAAGGCTGGAAGGCAGTTTTCTACAGATGAGTTGTGAGAAAAAGTACTGGCAAGTAGGTTGGCTATGTCGGTTACGGAAGTTAAAAGAATATTATTGTGTTTTAGGTGTTGGAACGATGATCCAGCATCTTTTACTTTTATTTTCCGGATCATGGTCCATACTTTAGAAAGTGGGATGTGAGTGGTTATGCTGGAGACATATTGTCTCCAACACAGCCTCCTTGCCTCCCTAATAATTTGGTGAGCCCGAGCCCTTACCATTTTAAAGCGAACATGGTTCTCGGCGGTAGGCCACCGGAAGAACGCATGTTGCTCTTTCTCCCGCTCATTGATAGCGTTCTTAAAAGTTGCATTAAACCAAGGATTTGTTATGTTTTGGAAATGCCGAAGTCTTAGGAATGGTTTCCTCTGCAATCGATCCCAAGATCTCTGTGAATGTTTTCATTGCAACAGGATCATTGCGAGCTTCTCCCGCGAACCTCTCACGGGCGAGTGACTGGAACAGTGACCAGTCGGCTTTGTTCAGCCGCCAGCTCGGTTCCTTCCAGTTCTGAGCTGTTCCCTTAGTCGTAATCACGATAGGGAAATGGTCACTTCGACAAAGGTCTTCCAAACTCTCCATGAGAAGTCCAGTAGGAGACCAGGTTGCAAAATAGTGAGGTCGATTGCAGAGGAGGTCCCATACCCAGGATGAACATAAGTATGGGACCCATCATTCAGAAAGCTTAAAGCACGACTGCTTAGGAAATTCTCAACTCCCCTGCCCTTTGCTGTTTGTGTTTGCACTACCCCACATGGGGTTGTATGCATTGAAGTCCCCCATTAAAATGTAGGGGGTTGGCAACTGATCAGCTAAAATTTCCAAATCTTGTGTTGAAAATATGGAGTTATGGGGGATATATATGGAGCATATTGTAATGGTTTTATCCAGACTAATTCGAATGGCTATTGCTTGAAAAGTTGTATTTAAGGTGATGTAGGGGGTGTATCACGTCTTCATGCACCAGAATGGATGAGCCACCAGTGGCTCGTTCCCCTTCCGGTGCATAAAAGTGATACATATTGTAATGTTTAAGGGAACTCTGATCAGTAGCCTTTATGTATGCTCTTGCAATCAAAGGGCAAGAGGGTCAAGTCTCTCACAAAGCAATCACACCTCATTGAAGTTTGCTCTAAAACCTTGGCAGTTGGATTTAAGAAGAAATGCACCCGCCATCAAGGTGGTCGATTGACGGGTAATCTCCCCCTCATTTTCACTTTGGGGGAGACGCTGCGACCATGACTTGGTGCAGCCTCAGCCATCTCTTCTTCGTCTAAGGGGCAAAACTTATTTTTAAGGGAGATAGATCCCTTCTGCTCCCTATTGGGAGCAGCTCTCCTTTGTTTTTGTGCCGGAGCCTTTTCTGTCACCGGCTTTTGTTTTTTTTAAGCTTTGTTTGTGTCTTTCTTAGACACACTCAGACTCGGATCAGCTTGGAGAGTGGTTGTCTTCATCAAAGAAACCACACTCTTGAAACCAGAAGGACTGCACTTTGGTTGATCCAAGTTCAACCATGTGCAGTCGGTCTGACATTCGATTGTCCTGGTGGAGGGTTTGACCACGGAGGCATAGGAACGGGAGGGGATGGACCCCTCAACCAATTTCCTAGCCTCTGGATAGCTGATGTTGTTTTCAGTTTTCACCCCTTGTACAGCTTTTTCTTTTTTCCCCACAGGACAATCTTTCGATATGGCCATGTGGGCACCTTGACAGTTAACACATTTAACTGTGTTTTTGCAGTCTGTATTCTCGTGCCCTTTCTGATCACATCAGAGATTGGTCTGCTCACTGGAGCAGTCGTCTCTGCCATGACCATACTTCTGGCATTGGAAACATCGGAGTGGAATTGGAATAAACAAATCCACATCATTGATTAAGTAGCCAATTTTAAACTTCTTAGGTGGGGTGGGTTTATTAAATGTCAGAATATAAGTATTTGTAGGAATGATATTTCCTTCTTTTTTTATCGTTATTCTTCTGACATTTAACACACCTTGAGGTTTTAATTCAGAGGCGATTTCAACCTCATCGATGCCCTGGAGTTCTCTAGTACGGATTACTCCTTTACTAGAGTTCAGGGATCGGTGTGGTGAGGCCTTCTTGTCGACACCTGCCAGTGTTTTACAATGCAGCAGGTTATCAGCATGGACCTTCTTACCACACTCCACAAGAATCTGTCCAGAACGTAATTTCTTTACCGAAGTCACCATGCCTGCTATCCTCAGAATGCCTTTGTCAATGGCAAATGGGGACAGCTTGCCTAGAGGCTGGGACGGATCTGTTGCCTCAAGGGCAACAAATCTAGCCCATTCATCCTTAACAGATTCCTGGTCCGAATCTGAGTCTGTCAACGGTCGTTTTAGTTTTTTTTGGTTTGAAGCCATATTATATGAATTAAATTTGTCACCCTTGCTCCCCACCCATCATGGAGCCCCACATGGGGATTTACATAATTACCTAAAATAGGTTAAGTTAAATTTAAGGCTTTTTAAGCCCTTGAAATGCAGCAAATAAAGTTCAAGACTTTCCAGGTCCCCTACGGACCCTGTTCCTAATATAACAATGGTTACCATGGAAACCTAGAGAGATAAACCAACTAGGAAGCAATTCCTTGACTGGTGTCTGCACTTAGCGTCCCGTCCCCTGCATCTTCCAGCCGTCGCGTGTGGAGAGCCCCCCGCAGTGCGCATGTCCCGAAGTACTCTCGCCACATCCGGCACATTCGGTGACGTCATAAGGTAAGCATACCTCACCTGTCATTTAACGGTTGGCTTATTTTACATGATTTCGCCGATTTAAGGATGCAGAAATGTCATCCAGTAGAAAACGGCAACCTTACACCCCAGTCACACTAGGCTTTCAACCACTTGCGACCAAAATAAACCTGGGTGGTCACAGCTGGTCACGTGGTTGTTAAAAGGTCTCTATTTGGTCTTCACTGATCGCCGATCACTTTTCTTCATTTTGGTCACAAGACAGTTGTGTTGCACCAACATCCTTGTGACCAAACTGGTCGCAAGAGGTCGCAAGCCTAGTGGGACTGGAGTATAAAACAAGTGAGTCTTACAGGGTTCATACTCATTTTGACTTCAAATTTCGTTTTTAAGATGTTTATTAAAGCTGCATAGTCCGATGAAGCAACACATTTTCAAAACCAAAATAATTATCTAGATTTGATTCTACATATCTAACTTCGATAATGATGCACTTATTAAAGTTGCATATTCCGCTGCTTTTGAGTTTTTGCTATTTTCTGAGATAAATATATTATACTAATCGTTATAATCTACTTTACTTTAGTTTGAAGTAACTTTAATTTTAAATGGCTAAGTTTGGAGAGCATGCCAAAACTCTGACAACATAGACTTCAGTAGTAACAGGTTTTATTAATTGACTTATTATGCCCTTCTATGCAGCAACAAATGCTTAATAAGTGCACCAGTGTCTAAGTTGAATCAAATTTAGATAAGAGTTTTGGTTTTGAAAATTTGATGTTTTCATCGGACTATGCAACTTTAAGCACTTGTTACCACATAGAAGAGAATGCTGAGTAAATTTAATCGAACATGTCACAGCAGAAGCCTATGGTGTCAGAGTTTTGGTGCGCTTGACAAATTTAATTTGGCATGTCAAATATCTCAAAAGTTAGCCATTTAAAATAACAGCTATTTCAAACTAAAGTAATTTCAATTATAATGACCAACCTAATATATTTATCTCTGAAAATGACAAAAACTCAAATCCATCGGACTATGCAACTTTAAATTAAAGTGCCCCGAAAGACAGTCATATTCATAGTCGATTCACTGGGTAAGATGTGAATTGTGAATCAATCAATCAATCAATAGTTCCATCCTCTAGTCGAGGGTTGGATGCAATGGTTCTCCACTTGTCCCGATGTTGTGCTGTTCTGATAGACTGTGAATAATTCAAGCCTGTCCACTGTGAAATATTTGTAAACCATGATGTTCTTGGTCTCCCTCTCCCTCTGCTGCCATTCACCTTCCCTTCCAACAATGTACGGTATATTGAACTCTGACGAATGATGTGGCCAAAATAAATAAGTTTCTTTGTCTGTATAGTTGCAAACAAGCTTTTCTTATTTTTAATTTTTCTGAGAACTTCTTTGTTGGTGATCTTCTTTGTCCATGATATTTTCATCATCCTTCGATAAGCATGAGAAATAACAATGACTATATGTATGGTTTTAATATAAAAATTAAGAGGCAAGAAAACGAACCCACAAAAATCACTTTTAATACAAAACATCACTGATTGATTGATAGTTGCTTTACGATTGATTGATTGGTGGTTTCTTTACGCCGTGTCGGCAGCATAGACCATATTCACGGCGAGGTGAATGCCAAATTTTGCTATTGAAAGAGGGTTTAGTTTAATGAGTACTTTAAGTTGTTTAAAGCCTGAAGGCAGGAAAAAGAGTCAGTGATAATGATGAATTTATGACTGGCTGAGGTTTTGATGCACTCTAATGCGAGTAGGAGTGCTTGTGCCTTAGCAGTAAAGGTGGAACTCTGGTCTGGAATATGCATACCTAATTCACGTCCGTGGACAATTGCTGGCGCAGAGACTCTGTTATCTGTCTTTGACCCCATCAGTGAAAAGGGCTAGGTGGGAACTAAAAGCACTTTGTACATCGATAAAGCTTTCATGATACGAAAGTGGGTGTGTTTGAGATTTCTTCGACATGGCCAGCTGGAGGATAATGTTTGGTTTCCTCAGCTGCCAAGGAGGAACATCTGAATATTGTGAGGTTTTGATTGATTGATGGTTGCCTTGTGCCGTGTCAGCAGCATAGGCCATATTCACGGCGAGAAATGTTTGTTTTTTGTTCAAACCATTGCTTTTACATGTAAAAGCAGACAATCAATTGTATGCCAATAGACACTCGTTAAATTAAAAGGATGCAGGATACAGTACTCTTTATGGATTTTACTATATTGTTAATTTTCTTTCATCACTGATGTGATAACACGCTTTGATCCACGTAGCATGATTTGATGACTTGAGGGATGATTTGATTTGATTCACGTAGGGTGATTTCACTTGACTTAACGCGGGACGACATGACGTAATTTTTCTGGTGGAGTGTGATTTGATGTGATTGAATATGGGATGGCGTGATTTGTGTGATTGAGCGTAATTCGACCTGCTTAGGGCGTGCACTCCTCCAATAGATGTCCTTGTCCCAACCCAGTTACACCTGCATGTCTGGCTTCCACTTCTACCCGTCCGTCGTTGCCATGGAGACAACGTGCACGGGGGACGCCACCTGGTGGCCCACCATCAGGAACTGCCGCGGTAAGTCGAGATTTCATATAGTAGCCTGCCGAAAGGCTGTCTGTCACATTAGTTGGTTGGTTGTTGGAGTGTTACGTCCTGGCAACATCTAAGGTCATATCAGTAGGCTTTTGCATAACGACTGCCACATTAAGTAGCAGCCTGCCCAACAGTTGTCATGTTAAGTAGCAACATGTCTAACAGCTGTCATGTTAAGTAGCAACATGTCTAACACCTGTCACGTTAAGTAGCAACATGTCTAACAGCTGTCACATAAAGTAGCAGCACGTCTAACATATGTCACATTAAGTAGCAGTCTGTCTAATAGCTGTCATGTTAAGTTGTAGTCTTATAACAGCTGTCACGTTAAGTAGAACCCTGTCTGACAGCTGTCACACAAAATAGCAGTATAACAGCTGTCACAATAATAAGTCTGTTTAGAAGCTGTCACACTAAATAGCAGTCTGCTTAACAGGTGTCACTAATTACCAGCCTGTCTGACAGCTGCCATACTAAATAAGCCTAACAGCTGTCACACTAAGTAGCAGCCTCTATAATAACTGTCACATTAAGTAGCAGTCTGTCTAACATATGTCACACTAAGTAGTAACCTGTGTAATAGCTGCAAGATTAAGGAACAGTCTGTCTAACAGCTGTCACACTAAGTAGTAACCTGTCTAATAGCTGCAAGATTAAGGAACTGTATGTCTAACAGCTGTCACACTAAGTAGTAACCTGTGTAATAGCTGCAAGATTAAGGAACAGTCTGTCTAACAGCTGTCACACTAAGTAGCAGCCTATCTGACAGCTGTCACAGCCTGGCTAACAACTGTAGCCTGGTACCCTGCCTCTCCGACAGAGATCCAGTGCGAGGCTGTGTGGACGTGGACGACGAGGCTGGTGGTAGATAACGAAACGACGGAGGTGGACGCCACCATCAACGTCACGTGCGAACCGGACTTCCGCCTGACGGGGTCCGGGGGCCGGACGCAACTCAGCACCTGTGAGCAGACGGGGCGGTGGCAGCCGGATATCGGGGACTGTGTCCGTCAGTACCGCGCTAACTGTGTGTCAACACTGTGTTTACTGTGTGTGTACTGTTGATACTGTGTCAACACTGTGTTTACTGTGTGTGTACCATTCATACTATGTGTCAACACTGTGTTTACTGTGTCTGTACTGTTCACACTGTGTGTCAACACTGTGCTTACTGTGTTTGTACCATTCATACTGTGTGTCAACACTGTGTTTGTACCGTTCATACTGTGCATCAACACTGTGCTTAATGTGTTTGCACTGTTCACACTGTGTGTCAACACTGTGTTTACTTTGTTTGTACGGTTCATACTGTGTGTCAACACTGTGTTTGTACCGTTCATACTGTGTGTCAACACTGTGCTTACTGCATCTGTACTGTTCACACTGTGTGTCAACACTGTGTCTGTACTATTCACAGTGTGTCAACACTGTTTACTGTGTCTGTACTGTTCATAATATGTGTCAACACTGTGCTTACTGTGTCTATAGCATTCATACTGTGTGTCAACACTGTGTTTATTCTGTCTGTACTGTTCACACTGTGTCTGTACTGTTCATACTATGTGTCAACACTGTGCTTACTGTGTCTGTGCTGTTCATACTGTGTGTCAACACTGTGTCTGTACTGTTCATACTATGTGTCAACACTGTGCTTACTGTGTTTGTACCGTTCATACTGCATGTCAACACTGTGTTTACTGTCTGTACTGTTCATACTGTGTGTCAACACTGTGCTTACTGTGTCTGTACCATTCATATTGTGTGTCAATGCTGCGCTTACTGTGTTTGTACCGTTCATACTGTGTGTCAACACTGTGTTTACTGTGTCTGTACTGTTCATACTGTGTGTCAACGCTGCGCTTGCTGTGTTTGTACCGTTCATACTGTGTGTCAACACTGTGCTTACTGTGTCTGTACCGTTCATACTGTGTGTCAACACTGTGCCTGTACTGTTCAGACTGTGTCAACAATGTGTCTGTACTGTTCATACTGTGTCTGTACCGTTCATACTGTGTGTCAACGCTGCGCTTACTGTGTCTCTACCGTTCATATTGTGTGTCAACACTGTGTTTACTGTGTCTGTACCGTTCATACTGTTTGTCAACACTGTGTTTACTGTGTTTGTACCGTTCATACTGTGTGTCAACACTGTGTTTACTGTGTCTGTACTGTTCATACTATGTGTCAACGCTGCACTTACTGTGTCTGTACCGTTCATACTGCGTGTCAACGCTGTGTTTACTGTGTTTGTACCATTCATACTGTGTGTCAACACTGTGTTTACTGTGTCTGTACCGTTCATACTGCGTGTCAACCCTGTGTTTACTGTATTTGTACCGTTCATACTCTGTGTCAACACTGTGTTTACTGTGTTTGTACCGTTCATACTGTGGGTCAACACTGCGCGTACTGTGTCTATACCCTTCATACTGCGTGTCAACACTGTGTTTACTGTGTCTGTACTGTTCACACTGTGTGTCACACTGTTATACTGTGTCTGTGTCACACGTACTGACTGTGCTTAAACTGTTACTGTGTGTGTACTGTTCATACTGTGTGTCAACACTGTGTTTACTGTGTCTGTACTGTTCACACTGTGTGTCAACACTGTTTACTGTGTCTGTACTATTCATACTATGTGTCAACACGGTGCTTACTGTGTCTGTACCGTTCATACTATGTGTCAACCAACACTGTGTTTACTGTGTTTGTACCGTTCATACTGTGTCAACACTGTGCTTACACTGTCTGTACTGTTCACACTCTGTCAACACTGTGTGTACTGTGTCTCGGTGTGTTTACTGGGTGTCAAAACTGTGCTTACTGAGTCTGTACCGTTCATACTATGTGTCAACACTGTGTTTACTGTGTGTCGGTGTGTTTACTGGGCGTGAACACTTGTGTGTTTACTTGGTGTGAACCCTGTGTTTACTGTGTGTTTACTCGGTGTGAACACTGTGTTTACTGTGTGTTGGTGTGTTTACTTGGTGTGAACACTGTGTTTACTGTGTGTCGGTGTTTACTCGGTGTGAATACTGTGTTTACTCAGTGTTTACTGTGTGTTGGTGTATACTTGTTGTGAAAAGTATGTTTACTGTGTGTCGGTGTGTTTACTCGGAGTGAACACTGTGTTTACTGTGTGTAGGTGTGTTTACTCGGTGTGAACACTGTGTTTACTGTGTGTCGGTCTGTTTACTCGGTGTGAACACTGTGTTTACTGTGTGTTGGTGTGTTTACTCAGTGTGAACACTGTGTTTACTGTGTGTCAACACTGTTCTTACTGTGTCTGTACCATTCATTCTGTGTGTCAGCACTGTGCTTACTGTGTGTCAACACTGTGTTTACTGTGCCTGTACCATTCATCATATGTGTCAATGCTGCGCTTACTGTTTTTGTACCATTCATACTATGTGTCAACACTGTGTTTATTCTGTCTGTACCATTCATACTGTGTGTCAACAATGTGGTTACTGGGTTTGTACCGTTCATACTATGTGTCAACGCTGCACTTACTGTGTTTGTACCGTTCATACTATGTATCAACGCTGTGCTTACTGTGTTAGTACTGTTCATACTATGTGTCAACGCTGCGCTTACTGTGTTTGTACCTTCATACTATGTGTCAACACTGTGTTTATTCTGTCTGTACCATTCATACTGTGTGTCAACAATGTGGTTACTGGGTTTGTACCATTTATACTATGTGTCAACGCTGCGCTTACTGTGTCTGTACTGTTCATACTATGTGTCAACGCTGCGCTTACTGTGTTTGTAACATTCATACTATGTGTCAACGCTGTGCTTACTGTGTTTGTACCATTCATGCTATGTGTCAATGCTGCGCTTACTGTGTTTGTACCATTCATACTATGTGTCAACGCTGTGCTTACTGTGTTTGTACCATTCATGCTATGTGTCAACACTGCGCTTACTGTGTTTGTACCATTCATACTATGTGTTAACACTGCGCTTACTGTGTTTGTACCGTTCATGCTATGTGTCAACGCTGCGCTTACTGTGTTTGTACCGTTCATACTGTGTGTCAAACAATGTGGTTACTGGGTTTGTACCATTCATACTATGTGTCAACACTGTGTTTATTGTGTCTGTACCATTTATAATATGTGTCAACACTTTGTTCACTAGGTGTCAACACTGTATTTACTTGTGTTGGTGTGTTTACTAGGCGTCAACACCGTATTTACTGTGCCGGTACTGTTCATACTGTGTTTACTGTGTGTCGGCATGTTTAATAGGTGTCAACACTGTGCTTACTGTGTCTGTACCATTCCTACCATGTGTCAACACTGTATTTACTGTGTGTTGGCATGTTTACTAGCTGTCAACACGGTATTTACTGTGCTGGTGTAGCAGGAAATCGCAAACCCTGTAAATCGCAAACCCCGACTTGTGATTTTCTAGGAAATCGCACACCCCCATGCCATATATGGGCATGGGGGGGTTGGCAATTTCCTAGGAAATCACATATATCACCCCTGGAAATCGCAAACCCCGCACGTTTGGCAGTCTTTATCCTAATGAAAACATCTTTAACTTACAAATTAATTTACATATCCTCTAGTCCCTCTATTGCCAGCTCATTATGGCTTTGATATAGTCCAGTTTGTAATTCCGACTGCACATGCGCTGAAAACGGCCTTTATTCACAGAAGTCGCCACTGTGGCCATTCTAAAGGCCAGGTAAAGAGGTGCAGCAATATCCTAGTATTATCACTCAGTTTCAGGATCGGCAATGTAAACAATGTCGTTAGCAAAATAGCCTTTTTAGTTCCAACTTCAGTCAATGCATACAGTAAATAGAACCATTTTAATTTTCCAAATTCTTATTTATCCATTCTTTAAACCATTATTTACTAGTGTGTTAGTTGAATTTTACGAAATGCTACAAAGCCTGGGGGGGTTTGCGATTTCCAGGAGCAGTTTGTGATTTCCTAGGAAATCGTAAACCCCGGGGTGTGCAATTTCCAGGGGTTTGCGATTTCCTGCTACACCGGTGCTGTTCATACTGTGTGTCAACACTATGTTTACTGTGTGTTTACTAGGTGTCAAGACTGTGCTTACTGTGTCTGTACCGTTCATACCATGTGTCAACACCGTATTTACTGTGTCTGTACCGTTCTTACTTTGTGTCAATACTGTATTTACTGTGTGTCAGGGCATTTACGGTGTGTCAACACTGTAGGCCTACTGTGTGTCAGAACCGTGTTGGCAGTACTATTTGTTTGCTGTGCTTATTCATACCCCTTCATGTTGCTAAGGCAACGCCTATCTTGTCGGCATATTGGGCCCCACTGATGGGTGGTGACTTAATGCCGTTCCAGCTGCAAAGGTTACATTCATGGAACAACGTTACTAGAATGTATTCTGTCACTTTGGTTTCGCGATTACAAAAAAGTGTCCATCACATCTAAGTTTAAATTAAAAGTTACATGAAATTCTGAGAGGGTAAAATTACAGCCGAATTTATATCAGACACAATTTTAACATTGTTAAATCTGTGTCAAATACCAGCCAAATTTAACTCACAAGACATAGATAGCTAAGGTTACAGGAGGTGATACAGCCAGATTGTCCTTTGAATATCTCAGAGAGGTAAGGTGCCCTCCAAGATTTTCAACATTTAATAGAATGTTGATATTTTAAACGTAGATATTCTTGTATTCATGTTCTGTAGTAAAATGTTGATGTCTACTCTCTTTTTGGAGGAGAGGGGCAGTCTGGAAAAGTAGTACGCTTTGTACGACTATGAAAATGTTCAAAACTTTGGATAGCCCATAAAGCATAGATGAGAATGTCCTGACAAAAGGAAATCAGGAAAATATTTTATGAATTTTTGGGACATGTAAAGTGATGGAAAACCTATCGATAGCTCTGCAAAACTGGAATGGTCGCACATTTTAATCACATCTGGGGAAAATCTGGCAGATAAAAAATCTGGAATTCCGGAAGATCCTCATTTATGTTAAAGATGTCTTGCATAGCCTTATTTAGGCACCCCCTCCAAAAAAAAAAATTGGTTATTGTTCTTTTGATCACACAAATCAAGGTTGGGTGAGCGGTTTTTATTTTTATAAAAATATTTCTGCCATATAATGGATCTAGGTAATACGTAACCAGACACGAAGCCCGAATGAGTTGAGGGTCCGCCTTCCATTCTGGAGGTAGGTCGCGGGATTTGAACTACTCTGTTTGAAGCCTGGATGAGTCAAACCAATGAATGAATGAATAAATGCTTAACGGCATATCAGCACACTAAGGGCTATACAATGCCATCAAAATGTCTTAAAACCGGTTAAACAGTCCAATGTGCTTTAAAAACGATAAAACTAAGGCAGTACTAACAGTGTCAAATAAACATTTCATACTTGCTACATTAAAATCAAACCAATGACTTAAAAATGTATATGAAAATTCAATTGCTGCTAACCCGACGCATCTTTTACATTTATTATTTTTGTAATAACAATTTGTTTAATCAGTGGCGGACGATTTTTCAGGCAGGGGTGGCGATGATTACTATTTGTTCTTGTATGTGGCCTTATCACGCCCTGAGACTGCGATGTTCTGTTTGCAGAGACCTCGAGCCTAGCCGAGCCGGTAGAAGCGCCAGGCTCAGCCCATATCGGGATCATTTACACCGGACTGGCCGGCGCCATGGTCGGCGCTGTCGTCTTCCTGGACCTGCTCACCATGCACGAGAAACTCGCCATCCTTCGGCGCAACCTGAACCTGTGATGGTCGTACTGTCACACTAAGACACAACCTGAACTGGTTTCACACTGTCACACAGTCACACTGAGGTGCAACATGTGTCACACTGTCACCCTGAGGTGCAACCTGAACCTGTGATGGCCGTACTGTCACACTAAGACACAACCTGAACTGGTGTCACACTGTCACACTGAGGTGCAACCTGAACCGGTGTCAGTGTCACACTGAGGCGCAACCTGAACCTGTGAGGGTCACACTGTCACACTAAGATGCAACCTGAACCTGTGTCACACTGACACACTGAGGTGCAACTTGAACTGGTGTCAGACTGTCACACTGAGGCGCAACCTGAACCTGTGAGGGTCACTGTCACACTGTCACGCAACCTGAACCGGTGTCACACTGTCGCGCAATCTGAACCTGTGAGGGTCGCACTGTCACACTAAAGTGCCACCTGAATTGGTGTCACTCTGTCACACTCAGGTGTAACCTGTGTCACACCATCACCCTGACGTGCAACCTGAACATGTGAGGGTTGCACTGCCACACTAAAGTGCAACCTGAAACAGTGTCAGACTGTCACACTGAGGTGCAACATGTGTCACACTGCCACCCTGAGGTGCAACCTGAACCTGTGAGAATAGTACTGTCACACTAAGATGCAACCTGAACCTGTGCCACACTGTCACCCTGAGGTATAACCTGTGTCACACTGTCACCCTGAGGTGCAACCTGAAGCTGTGAGGCTAGTACTGTCACACTAAAGCGCAACCTGAAACAATTTTACACTGTTATACTGAGGCCTGAACCTGTGTCAAACCGAGGTGCAACGTCTGTCACACTCAGGTACAACTTGAACCTGTGTAACACTGACACATATCCCTGAACCTGTAGGTGCCACACTGTCGGACAACCGGAAGCATAACGGAATACCGGGTAGGTATACAACACTGAGGCCAACAACCCTGGGAGTACATGTCCCATCATGCAAGAAGCGGAAGTATGCACCGTGTTCAGCTAGACACTGAGAACCCACAACTACTATCGCCGTCCTAGACTGTCACAATCTCATAGTACCTATGTCATCATCAATATTGTGATAAATACAGCCATTTCAACTATTTATTCCAATGAACTTTAAGCGAAATATATACAACCGTCGGAAAATCCCAAAATTGGGAGTGAGTGAGCGATTGGAAAACGCAAGGAAAGTGTCCTCCATCACTTACCTGTAACATTGGTCCACCACCAGGAGTTCCCACTTAGTGGTAACAGGAATATGAAAAAGCAGAAAGTTGCATTAAAATACGATGGATTATTATTTAAAACTTACAAGACATAGTCCAGCTACCTCAGAAACTTTTAAATTTCTATTTGTTATATATTTGTAAAAGGATCTATGAAGTTATAAGGGTCCAAAACCCAACAACCTAATCCTACTAATGTCGGACAATATAGGCCTATTCACGTAATAGCTTTGACTACTGGAATGAAGATTGATTGATTGATTGGTGGTTGCTTTACGCCGTGTCGGCAGCATAGGCCATATTCACGGCGAGAAATGTTTGTTTTTGTTCAAACCGTCGCTTTTTCATATAAAAGCATACAATCAATTTTGTGTCAATGGACACTCATGAATTTTGTAAACTCACAATCATAATAGCTAAATAAAAGTCTCTGGAATGAAGATTACATAGATGGTGTCGGGCTAATTTCTCAATGAACTGTCCCTTGATCTGTTTAAAGTTGCATAATCCGATGGTTGCATAATCCGAAAGTTGCATAATCCGAAGTTGCATAATCCGAAGTTGCATAATCCAATAACTGCCATATTTTAAAATAAAATTTATTAGGTTGACCATTATAATCTACTTTTCTTCTGTTTAGAGTAACATAATATATATAAAAATATATATATATAAGTACCAAATATATATATAACCTCATGAACAGCACTCGATTTGATCACACCTTTGGTTGGGCCTTTCTTCGTGATACAGAGGCATCACTGTTGAATTGTTCTCTCTTTTTTTTTAACTGTTAAAAGTGTGTCAGGCTAACAGTAATTCAACTTTGATATCAATTTTTAAGTCAATGGTTTGACTCGATCAGGGTTCGAATCCCACGACCTACCAGAATGGGAGGCGGTTGCTCAACTCATTCAACCATCGTGTCTGGTTACGTATTACGTCTACGTCAAAAATAAAAATAAAACCGCCCTCCCGACCTCGATTTTTATTTGAAAAGGACGAACACCATTTAAAACAAATTATTTGGTTGATTGGTGGTTTCTTTACGCCGTGTCGGCAGCATAGGCCATATTCACGGTGAGAATTGTTTTGTTTTTTATTTGGCCTAAGGAAGACAATCCATTCAGTGAAAGAGTGTTGGAAATGTCGGTTTCCATATATACCCAAACTGGAAGTTGCCATGCATCACCTGCTGTTTGCCTACAAGAAACTTATATAAAAGCTTCTGAGAGTTGTAGTCTTAAAGGCTACACCATTTATAACAAGCATGCACCAGATGGAGACCGGCTCCTTCATCTTGGTCAGGGGTGATGTGGTATGTATGCCAGTGGCGTTAGACATGACACTACAGGCTCTAGCTGTTCGTCTGACACTGCACAAGACTGGAACTCTCTGTTCCATTTACATCCCTCCAAGCTCCGTTCTCACTTTACAAGAACTGGAAGCCCTTGTGGACCAGTTACCGTCCCCATATTTACTTATGGGTGACTTTAACGCCACAACCTATTATGGGGGGGGGGGGGGGGGGGGGACAATAGGAATGCTAAAGGCAAGAGAATTGAGGACCTTGTGGCCGGTCATGCTCTGTGATTGATTGATTGATTGGTGGTTTCTTAACGCCATGTCGGCGCCATAGGCCATATTCACGGCGAGAATTGTTTGTTTTTTATTCAACCATCGCTTTTACAGAATGCAAAAGCACAGAATCAATTTTCAGCCAGTATACTATGGACCCAAAAAGCTCACAGTTACATAATTTCTGACTAAAGGAAATAAAATTAAGATAAAAGTTAAAGGTTATTAATTGATCTAATTGGTTTAATGGGACTATATGTGATGATATAGACTGGCTGCTGTTAAAAAGGCTAACATGTTTTTTTGTTTTACCTTTGTGAAAAGGCCATGCATGTTACTTGCAGTGTAAAACTGTTGGCGCAGGGCCAAGAAATCGACACAACTTAATAAAATGTGTTTGAGTGTAAGTGGGGACTAACACCCAATACATTCAGGGAGAGGGTGCCCCTTGAACAGAAAAGCATGTGTAAGCCGCGAGTGGCCAATATGGCAGCGGCTAAGGACCACTTGGTCCCGCCAAACTCCTGAGTGGGTATGTGGTGGTGTTCCCACATATGGTTCAATTTCTTGCAGTTTATTGATGTTTTCATCCCACTCATGTTGCTATTTGGATTTGATGTGGGTGGCTATTAGTGGTTTCAGATCAGAGTGAGGGATCAGACACGACTCAACATCACAGTTCAGAGCCTTTTTCGCAGCCCGATCAGCTCGTTCGTTTCCTCGGATGCCGGCAAGGCCAGGCACCCAGCACAGGTGGAACTGGTGGCTTCGTAAAGCCGACTGGTCCACCTTCCAGACCCTATGTCGCGAGGAGTTCACTCCAGATATCAGTGACATCGATGCCTTCACTGAGATGCTGAGATGGATCGCAGAGAAAACTGTTCCGAAGACCTCGGCAACTCCCAAGCATCTGATGCCTCCATGGTTGGATGACGGCTGTGGGAGGTCCATTAAGGAATGAAAGAAAACTCAGCGCAAATTCCACAGGAGACCGACTGCTGAAAATCTGGCGCTCTTTAGAATTCTGCGGGCTTACGTATGCAGAACAATCAAAGAAGCACGGGAGTTGTTGTTTTACATCCTAGCAACATCTAAGGTCATATCAGGACGGGTACCGACTTGTGACAGTGCACACTCATGGCAACTTTATAGTGCTGTCCCACTGGGAAACCAGACCGCCGGCACCATGATCTGATATCCCACTAGCCTGACACTGAGCACACCAGTCCTTGCCCTGCCATAATAATGCCGAGCGCCTGGCTAGGAAGCGACAAGTATCAATTTTAAAGTCATTGGTTTAAATCGACCAGGGTTCGAACCCACGATCTACCAGCACGGGCGACGGACGCTCTAACTCATTCGGCCATCCCGTCTGTCAGGATCCTCAGCAGTAAAGATGGAACTCTGTTCTGGAATACGCGTACCTAATTCACATCTGTGGACGATTGCTGCCGCAAAGACTCTATTGTCTGTCTTGGACCCATCAGTGTAAATGGCTAGGTGGGAACTAAAAGCACTTCGCACATCGATAAACCTTTCATGATATGAAAGTGGGTGCGTTTGAGATTTCTTCGACATGGCCAGCTGGAGGATGATGTTTGGTTTCCTCAGCTGCCAGGGAGGAACATCTGAATATTGTGAGGGTGCTATGTTATGTAGATTTGCCCTCAGGGCCTCCAAGTGAGGCTTTATTCCATGAAGATCACTGGTCGAGAACGAGTCGTGCAATTGCTGGAATGTTGTGATGAACTCATATGCAGACACCTCACACGATCCACCGGTACACTCACCGATAAGACTGTGGATGAGATTCTGGCTGCCATGAAGCTAGCGGTTAGCGAGGAGAACTCTATGGTGGCACGGGCAAAACTACACAACATGCGTCAGGCCCGAGATGAAGCAGGGCGCAGTTTTGGAGCTCGCCTCCATGGCCAAGGAGGAATCTGCAAATTCTTGCTAAAATGCTAGAACTGTGAATCAGACATCAACTACACTGAAGCCATCCTTCGCGACATCCTCACGCGGGGCATCGCCGATCCGGAAATTCAGCTCGACCTACTAGGCGAGAAAAACCAGGATATGACACTGGAGGAGGTCTTCCAGTTTGTGGAGGCCAAATAAGCAGGAAAATGCTCACCATCCCTCCTTGTCGATTCACACCATGGAAGCAGCGGGCAGCACGTATCAGTGAAACAAACTGATGAACATGAGGGGAAATCCTGCAGACACTTGCTCATACTGCGGGAAGAAAGGACATGGCAAGAGTGCTCCAACCCACATCCGGAAGCAAGAATGCCCTGCATATGGTCACAGGTGCACGCACTGCAACCGTGACCACCCCTTCGGGAGTGTGTGCCATAGCAAGGACAAGCCAAGGGTACCTACACACACAACCTCGGGCACCAACCCACCCGGCCCTACTGATGGTGAAGGTGCCATGTTTGATGCCCTATGTGTCATCACGATGTCTGGAGAACAAAATAGTGGAAGATCAATCTCTCTTGATGACCACCTTCATGACCAGCTATCTGACACCTGGAGTCAGAAAAACTCAAGACCTCAGTCATTCATCAATCTCACTGTTTCAGTCAACAATGACGATTACAGTGCCCTCAGCTTCACCCTCAAGACTAGCTCAAGAACAGCTGTTCATCCCGCCATGGCCGACACAGGCTGCCAAAGCTGTCTCGCAGGCATAAAGGTCATCCATCGCCAGACCGATTTGATACCAGTCACACTGAAGATGCATGCCGCCAACAACAAGGGCATCATCATCGGTGCCCCAATCCTTCGCATCTCGGGCAAGGATGAACAAGGCAACCATGTAGAAACCAGACAAATGACATATGTGACAGATGCCTCTGATAAACTCTTTATCAGTAGGGAAGCTTGTGTCTCCTTGGGCGTAATCTCAGACAGCTTTCCCCGAGTAGGCGGAGCAACAGATGCACCCATGCCCACGAAGGCAACACTGAGGCGGTATCACAGCTCCAGAATGAATAGCATCCAGAGCAACAGCGGCACAAGATGTCAAAGACCGCCTTCAGCCCCAACTAGGATGCCATTCCCTGCTACCGAAGTTAACCGTACAAAGCTGCAAGAATATCTATCGGACCACTACAAGGCCAGCTCCTTCAACACATGTGAGCACCAACCGCTGCCCCTGATGGATGGACCCCCATGACGCTGGTGGTAGACCCAGATGCAGAACCAGTCGCCCACCACACACCCATACCAGTACCGCTCTACTGGCGGGATGACATCAAAGCTGGGCTCAACCAAGGCGTCCGCCTAGGTGTGCTGGAACCAGTTCCCATCGGCGAACCCGTCACTTGGTGCCACAGGATGGTGTTATGTGCAAAGAAGAATGGTATGCCTCGCCGTACCGTCGACTTCCAGCCTCTCAATGTATATGCCTCATGTGATACCCACCACACACCCTCACCATTTCACCAAGCCCGATCAATGCCACATGGCAAGAAGAAAACTGTCCTTGATGCCTGGAACGGATACCATAGCCTGCCGATCCATGAGGAGGATCATCACTTGACAACCTTCATTACACCCTGGGGCCGCTCCCGCTACAAAACCGCACCTCAGGGTTACATTGCCTCCGGTGATGGCTACATCACGCGCTATGATCAAATCATCTCTGATATCCCAAACAAGACGAAATGTGTGGATGATGTCCTCCTCAGGGCCGACACAATCGAAGAAAGCTTCTTCCAGGCTGTCCAGTGGCTTGACACCTGTGGGAACCATGGGATCAATCTAAATCCAGAAAAAATTGTATTCTGCCAGGACGTCGTGGAATTCGCCGGTTTCGAGATAACCCCCGAATAACATCAGACCATGCAGAAAGTACCTTCAAGCAATTGATTGATTGGTGGTTGCTTTACACCGTGTCGGCAGCATAGGCCATATTCACGGCGAGAAATGTTTGTTTTTGTTCAAACCATCGCTTTTACATGTAAAAGCATACAATCAATTTTGTGTCAATGGACACTCATGAATTTTGTAAACTCACAAACATAATAGTTTCTGGTCAAGCTAAATAAAATTTTAAATGATAGTATTATTCACTGATGAAATTTGTTTAAAAACCTATATGAGGTGGTACAAACCAACTGCCCTCAAAAAGGCTAAAATGTTTTCTTGTTTTACTTTAGTAAATAGATCATGCATGTTGTTTGCAGTGTAAAATTGTTGGCGCAGGGCCATGAAATCCACACAGTTTAATAAAGTGTGTTTTAATGTCAGTGGGGACTGACATCCAATACATTCAGGGGGAGGGTCCCCCTTGAGCAGAAAAATGTGTGTTAGCCACGAGTGGCCAATATGGCATCTTTTTAAAACAACCTGGTCGTGTCGCCCTTCCAGGTGACTCTGCAGCAGTCCATTCACGGAGAGGGTAATTCTATGGAGTTTGTTGTTTGGGTGTTCATCCCATTCGATCTGCCATAGGTTCCAAATGTATTTTTGAATGGTAGGTTTCAGATCAGAGTGGCAAATATGACAGTGTTCCAAAGGAGCAGTCAGGGCTCGAGTGGCCGCTTGATCTGCTCTCTCATTTCCTGGGATACCCACATGACTGGGCACCCAACATAGGTGAATGTCAAATTTTGCTAGTGAGTGAGAGTTTAGTTTAATGAGTACTTTGAGTAGTATTGGGTGGTCCAG
This sequence comes from Branchipolynoe longqiensis, assembly GCA_030323885.1. Classification (NCBI taxonomy): domain Eukaryota; kingdom Metazoa; phylum Annelida; class Polychaeta; order Phyllodocida; family Polynoidae; genus Branchipolynoe; species Branchipolynoe longqiensis. The sequence continues at coordinate 64,805,270 of CM059192.1, read as the reverse complement.
TTTCCTATTGTTTAAAGCCTGAAGGCAGGAAAAAGAGTCAATGAAAATGATGAATTTATGCACTCTAACGCGAGTAGGAGTGCTCGTGCCTCAGCAGTAAAGATGGAACTCTGATCTGGAATACGCGTACCTAATTCACATCCGTGGACGATTGCTGCCGCAGAGACTCTGTTGTCTGTCTTTGACCCATCAGTGTAGACGGCTAGGCGGGAGATGAAAGCACTTCGCACATCGATAAAGCTTTCATGATATGAAAGGGGGTGCGTTTGAGATTTCTTCGACATGGGCAGCTGGAGGAGGATGTTTGGTTTCCTCAGCTGCCAGGGAGGAACATCTGAATATTGTGAGGGTGCTATGTTATGTAGATTTGCCCTCAGGACCTCCAAATGAGGCTTTATTCTGAGGCCTAACGGCTTTATGTATGTTGGCCTTGATTCATAGAGGCGCTCATATGTTGGCATAAAAATGTAGTTATATGCAGGATTTAAAATATTTCCTTTTAATTTTATCACATATTACATACACAGTTTGAGCCTTCTACTCTTAAGGGAAGGCTCTCGGCCTTCGACATAAAGGCTCTGGACGGGCGAGGTTCTAAACGCCCCCAGGGCCACCCGAAGGCCTGGATAGTGTATAGTGTCTAACTGTGATATGTATGATTTCCTGGCTGAACTATAAACAATAGAGCCATAGTCCAATTTTGAACGTATTAATGTTCTATATAATTGGAGCAGGACAGTGCTGTCTACTCCCCACTGTGTGTGGGCTAGAACTATTAAAATGTCCAGTCCCTTAAGGCATCTGGACTTTAAATACTTAATATGAGGGATAAAAGATAATTTGTTGTCAAAGATGACTCCTAAAAACTTGGTCTCTTTGACGACTTTTATGCAAACGGTTTTCGATTGGAGAATCTAAAACCATTTTCCATTGCTCATGAGGAAAGGCTATTTATGTTTAATTGGAGCTGCCGTTCTATAGTGTTCATATTTTTACCTTTATAACATATTAAAAAGTCATCTACATAGAGACTGCAGGATACAGTACTCTTTATAGATTTTACTATATTGTTAATTTTAATGCCAAAAAGGCTAACAGATAGAATGCTACCCTGAGGTACTCCCATCTCCTGATCAAAAGGATCAGAGAGGGTAGCATTGACCCAAACTCTAAAGTCCCAGTTTGATAGAAATTTAGAAATGAAAATGGGCAAGTGCCATCTAAACCCCATATTAAACAAATCCGTCAGGATGCCGTACTTCCATGTCGTGTCGTACACCTTTTCAAGGTAAAAAAATACGGCCACGACATGTTCTCTGTTTATGAAGGCACCACCTTCTAGGAGTAGTGAAGAATTTTCTAGGTAAATATTATATGATATATATATATATTATATTATTAGTGATGTAAATAGGGTCATTCTTCATAATTCTACTCCTAGGGCTTGGCGTGACCAGCCGATTGATTGGACCGGGCCAGTCCAACCCCTCATCTAGGTGAAGTCGGGGCCAAAGTGCAGTGTTGATCCACAGGGAGCATTGGCCCCTTGCAGTCCTCATGCACCAGGATCCCTTCCTCCACCGACACGAGCTGTGACTCACGGCAAACGAGCCACCCCATTCGTCGCCTTTTACAATCTGCAAGGGGGTGCAAGGGAACTATTCTACCCCGGTTCCCCACGGAGGCAGAAAATCTAAGTAAATGGCAATAGCAGTCGGTAAAACTAGTATAGCTGTGTAATTTACACATTTCTAAATCATATAATCATGGTTCAAACCAGCTTGGACATATCGTCGGTGTGTTTTGAACGGCTAAAATTGTTTTGATTTGGACATCAGTAGCAGACTGCGGTGGTCACTTTCTCTGACCCTTCCAGTGCGGGCGACCGAAATGTTGGTGGGAGGCTTCCCCTGATTGTCTATTTTCATTGGCTATCTGGGGGAATTCCTTACAGATTATATGCTATGACGTAGAAGACTATCTTGGCTTTCACCTCGTTTTCGATTTGTCATTGTTTATGAACTGTCGACTCCGAAATTGTGCTCATGTTTCACTCATCAATACACAACAATCGGATATTCAAGATCTTTTCAAAGGTATATAGGACATTAGATAAACATGTTTTCTTAATTATGATAAAGTTTCATTGTGATTTCATTGTGCGAAGTAATGTTTTTATGCTCCGATCATAGCCATGGTCATGCTGGCTGGCCTTGGCTGGTTACATAGTTTGGGCCGGATCGTCGGTGTTATGTGCCGACCATGGTCACATGACCAGAATCCTGTTACCTGATTTACTAAACAAATGCCATGTGCTCAGGCAGTGTGCTCATGGTTGTTATTTTCTAAGTCATTTGTCTACTTTCTTGCGGGCTTTTTAGGTCCATTTGCCCAGTTTGTATCTTGAATAATAATAATGTGAGTAAATATATTATGTTCTTGTAGGCTTTTTAGGTCAATTTGGCCAGTTTGTAAATTGAATAATACTAATTTGGGTAAATATATTATGTTTTTGTGGGCTTTTTAGGTAAATTTACCCCCTTCTTAAGTAAATGTGAGTCTTTTGAACATGTCTGGTTGGGCAAAATTTTAGTCAACAGTTACAATAAATTTAAGTCTTTCTATTAATGAATTGTCTTCCATGACCCCCTGAATAATGGACCTACTTCATTCAGAGAATGTTATGTAATAGTCATTCATTTGGTCTTCCAGTTACGGCTTCCACATCCACCAAAGCAGACAGTGCTGATCCTCCATCCAGAACCACAACCAGTCCACGTCATCTGGCTCTAGCAGAGCTGGCAGCTACTGATGCAGATTCCTTAACCAATGAAGTGATATACACTTTCATGCAAAATACTGGGTTATATCAGAAGCGAGCAAATCAAAATCTCCCAATGACATGGAAAATAATAGGTGATGTTTTGTCAAAGACTTTCAGTGTTGATGAAATTGATGTATGCAAGATCCGGAAAAGTTGGGTCAGTTTGTGAAACCAGAACTAAGTATATGAAAGACATTTCAAAAGGTATATGTTGAAAAAGGTATATGTTGAAAGGCTACACCAATTCTTGGAGAAAAAGTACAATTTATCTAACTTCACTGGGCAGGCCACGAGACGTAATTTCCCAAGCATAGAAAAGCAATTGATTCAATCATTATGCGTTGTGAAGTCTTCACTTTTCAGCATTCCGTTTTTTGTCGGGCACGGAATTGCAGATTTCAGGGGCCATATGCATGGAGCAGTGTTAGCGAGTCAAAACACGTTTAGGGCGGGATTTCTGGTTTAGCGCGGAAAAGTTGTTATGCATGGAGCAGTGTTAGGCAAACATCGCGCATTTAAAATCGGAGATTCTAACACCAGCAAATATCTGGTTTACAGCGGTGTTAGTCTTAGGTTAGTGTGTTGATGATGGAGTTGTTTGTATATCGGCGGTACTTTGGAAGGCGTTTGGTCCACAGAAACCGAATATTCCGTGATCGTACCATCCGTTTGATAACTATGATGATCAAGAGATTTACGAGAAGTACCGGTTCAGGCGACAGGACATTATTTCAATCACAGACTCGGTTGCACAGGAAATCAATCTGCCTAACCGGTTGGGATCCCTTCCCCCGCTGCTGCAGGTAGGAACAATTCTGTTAATTGATGGATTGAACCATTAAAAATTACTTAAAACCATTTACTAGATGCTAAGCTCGCCACTCAAGGCCTCCTCAGTTGTAGATAAATGAATCACTCCGTTACCGCAGTACACAGGTGATTTCCAAACGGTTGAAATAGGGGGTTATTTAAAGGCGATGCTAATGTCACTATCTAAGAAGGAACAATTAAGTGTTACATATGTATTATTATTTCCCCGCTACATTTGAGTAAAAAAATATAATAATACCACTAGTTTTATCTGATTTATAAATGACATCTACGGCTTACTTACTACCCCCCCCCTCCAATGTTGTAGGTGTGCAGTGTTTGGCATTTCACCAAATGTGACCCAATATATTTTGCCTTTGGAACATGGAACCACAGTTTCTGTTTCCTGCTCCATAATACAGCTTTGTTCACCCGTATTGACACTACATTGTCGCTCCACCGTGTACTACAAGAACGGGGTGAATATTTTTATAACGGCCAATAGATTTCTCAAAACCCGTAATTCTATGATAAGGAAAACATTTTAAACCGTTTAGTTCTTTATTGGTGTTGCTACGTACACAAACAAATATTATGTGTGTCAGAAATTCCCAATGATAGTGCAAGGTGGTTTGTGCCAAGTTCTCTATGAACTGCTGTATCCACTCTCATGACAGGACAAATCAAGGTGTCAATCTAGTGTTTGACCCATAGGCAGTCAGATGTTTTTATGTTAATCATATATTTATTTACATTATATGGTTTATGGATAGTTCTGTATTAAACATATGCTGTATATTATTACAGTGCGTGGTGCGTTCCAGTATGATGGCAAATTGCTATGTATTCCTAGTTATTTTGACTCAAATGCCAGTTTTGGCCTAGGCGTATCGCCATACTCAATGGGCGATAGCATTTCCTTTCCTCCCAATGCTGTGGGTACCGCATTTATATAAAAAAATTAAATATATCTAAAAGCACACCACCTAGCAACAAACTGATTGGAATACACATAGAAAAAATGTTTAGGCTACGCTTTCTGGAATTCCATTAATGTTAATCAGATTAGTCCTAAACTAGATCGACAAATATTATGATCTTTTGCAGCAGTGACGCTTTCAAATAAACAATGTCTGTCATGTATAATGGGTTTCCTACCTAATACTAGTTGGTATGCAGGTATTGCAGGTATAGCAATACCTCAGGGAGTTTGACGACCCTGCCTTGCAGAGTTGTAAACCACTGCCTTGTGGTACAGGTCCTTGACAGAACCGAAGGCTAAGGGAGCAAACCCTGAACAGAAAACCATGTCACTGTGGCAGCATTAAGGGCGGTTGATGTATGGAACTCCCAACATCTCCCGACCAGCCACTGCAGGGACAAATAGTTTTACGCCTGTCTTGACATGTTCTTGCCGGTGTGAAACCTCTATTTGCTCCCCGAGAGAGTGCCGTTGGTAACTTGCAAAAGTCAGCAGCACTTCAACACTTTTGCAGGCAGCTTTCATGAAATACAGACATTAAGACCGACTCATGGACGCAACTCTCACAGCAGAGAGCTAAATGGAGAGCGGCAGTCAAGTAATGAAAGCAGTCTTTGTCGCATCGCGACCGACAGCATGATGATGATGATGATGACCTAATACTACTATGACCAAAGTTCGTACAATGTAGCAATGTCCTGTTCATCCCAACAATTATGTTTCAGGTAATGATCGCCCTGCGCTTCTACGCATGTCTGCGGGGAGTTGATTGGCGTGGATCAGTCCACCGTTTCTCGGACTATCCCTCGGGTCACGGAGGCACTCATACTTCAACTCCCCCAGAGTGTTAGACTGCCAACACAGGCGGCTGCCGAATGGATGAAACTGCAAATCTTCACCTCCTGTGGATTTCCCAACGTGTTTGGGTGCATCGACGGGACCCAGATCCGTATCCAGGCGCCCGGGGATTATGAGCATGAGTTCGTTAATCGAAAACACTACCACTCCATCAATGTGCAGGTAAATTCTAGTGCAAATTTGTTTTTTGTCTAGTCGATAATGGCCACAAACAGTTTATTGTACATATCTATTTTGTATACTCCCTCACATCCCATAATTTGTATTTGTTTTTTGGTATTTCCCTATATTAACTACCTTTATATAAACTGCACTGTTAGGTCAAAGTAACCCAACTCCCCAAATTAAGGCGACTTGTATTGTGGTGTAAGGGACATGGGAAACGAATTTCTCGCCAGCTATATTTGTACCGTTTGTTTTTTTTGTGGTGGGAACAGAAATTAACCGAGCTACCTGTGTACCTCAATTGCAAGGGTACCTCTGTTTGCTGCCAATTGCATTATTTCGCGCTTGATTGTTAACATCACCGATATCTCAAGTATCCTAAATGTGTTGTGTACTTTCATTCATCATCCTTTCCCCCCTGTGTTTTCTTCAGGTGATTTGTGATGGCGATCTCAAATTCATAGACTGTATCGTGAAGTGGCCTGGGAGCGTGCATGATGCGCGTATACTCAGGGAGTCGTACCTCTTCAAGGTCTTCGAGGGGGAAGCAAAACCTGTCACAGGCCTGCTGCTGGGGGACAGCGGGTATATGCTCCGTGACTGGTTGTTCACCCCTTTCCTCCATCCAAACTCCCATCACCAAAGGGCATACAACACACGTCACAAGCGAGCTAGATGTATTGTTGAAAGGTCCATCGGCGTGTTGAAACGACGTTGGCACTGTTTGCGTCGGCTGCGGTTGGATCCAGTCAAAGCCTGCAGCGTCATAACGGCCTGTGTGATTTTACACAATAAAGCCACAAGCCTCAACCTAGACGTCCCAGCCGATGCGGACTCTGACGAGGACGACGACCGACATGGAGAGGAACGAGATGAACCCTATGACGAGCGGCCACACAATTACCAACAGTCTGAGCGGGTCCGCTCTCAGGTTGGGAAGGCTGCGTGCCAGCGACTGGTTGACAATTACTTCTGACTCAGCATGTGCTAACGTCGCCATATATAATGAATCTGTATGTATTGTGCGGGTAAATAACCCTTCTACGCTGGGTACACGTGCATATGGCAACGTTTCAAATGTTGGGCCATTTTCAGTGCACCAAACAGTGACGTGACAATGTTATTCAGCAGTATATATATATTAAATCACTGAGAAGTTACAAGGGTTGGGTGTGCGGTATTTGAAGTAAAATTTTTAACAATAAGGATGGTGAAGCTTGCCTAAACTATGACCCCATGTGGTTGTCCAGTGACATTTTTTATGTAACATAGTAACTATTGCCTTTTGTGTGGCGTCCAGTGATTACGCAAAGTATGCTAAATATGTTCAATATTTGTGTTTATTTTTATCGCCGGGCCACCATCAGTTTGCGGTAGATACACATACTTGTGAAATGTAAAGGCAATTAAAGTACACAAAACATGGCTACAGTTGTAGGCCAATTTTTAAATGTTTTTCTTCAGTTAGTGGAGTCCAAACTTAGTCTGCAACTTAGCTATCTCTAGTAGTTCTCTGCGATACTGGCTTTTCAGGAGAACTGACTGTGCCCTCTGGCCTTCACACTGGGCTTCGAGCAAACCCAGCTTAGCATTGTTCTTTGCCACACAGCTCTCAATCAAACCCAGCTTAGCATTGTTCTTTGCCAAACCGCTTTCCATCAAGCGTATTAAGCACGCACGCTCTTCGTTCTCAGTAGGGAACTCTGTCGGCGATCCTATCCTCCTGCGTCTTCTCGCACGTGACCCCCTGTATGCCACCGGGGTTGCAGTCACAGTGGAGGCATCTGCATAAAAAATGATTATGTATGTGCAAAATTATTTGCTATAAAAAATTAACTGCCAAGCCATATCAAACTTTTCTGTTGGCTTGACTAATGAGTTGTCTAATTATGACGACAAAAGTGAAGGGAGGGAATAGTTATACAATTGAAATAGGGTTGGCATCATTAAGGGTTCATTGAGGTCATGCCGACTTCACATGCCATATTATTCCCATTAGGTGCTCCAAATATTGATTGATTTACTATTGGTCACCCTTCGTGTGTACATATATTGCGCAAACTACACAACCACTTCTTTAGCATGAAAGAGGTTAAAGTGCACAAGGTAAAAATTGACCATGCAAAGGATAGGTAATAGTGATCATTGTATTTTAAATTGTCTGAAACACTTTAATAAATTAGGTACTAAAATCGTGGGTGGCAGTAGTGTAACAGTTAATGTACGTTCCAGTTAGATGTGATGCAAACCACATTTAATTTTTTTTTTTTTTTACAAAACACGGCGTGTGAGAGGAACTGCACATACGGCCTATATCAATGGGCGGTGATGGGGTGGGCGTAGACGTGACGGGTTGCCTCACGGTAGGCCGGTACGTGTTGGCCGCTATCACACAGTCTGGCTGGCTGAGCATGAAGGACGTCACTTGTGTGTCGGGGTCGCAATCCGCCACAGACTCACACCACCCAATCTCCACCTCCTGTTCAACCGGCAGATCACATGGCCCTGCAATACGTCAACATTGGGATTGTGATTCTGGACTTTCTGAGTATCCTTCATGACCATGGCGGGCAGGGGTGTGTGGGGTAGGTAGCAATACAATAATAGATATATCTATGTGGCGGATGTCATTTCATACAAGTAGGGCCCAGAGGTACTGATAGTTGATTATGGGATGTAACATGTAAGAGCATGATTGATTGTTATTTGTGTATATAAGTTTAGCTTTTTATTTTAACCTATTTGGGCATGTCACAGATATCGGTATTTTCTGTTGTTCGGTGTCAAGAACATAGTGTGCTACAGTAGGCAACTTAGGCGATGCGATATCAATAGTTAGCCCCTACGTGTTCACAATACATGGTCAGTTGGCAGAAATCCGCAACACTCCTATATTCAATACAACGATTGTCATAGCTACATAACCCGTGCTTAGTATGTGACCAAATTTCGGGGCAGTTTGTTAACAATTTGGTGCAACTACAAATGACATGGTAATTTACCAAAAATGTGCAATGCGGATGTATTAAATACAACATTCTGGATAGCGATGTGTGCGCTATGAGTTCATACTAGTCGGGCCCAAAGGTATAGATAGTATCTTACGGGTTGCTACAGCTGTTCGACATAAAAGGTTTTTGGGGTATATCATTTTTGCTTTGTATAATATAATATAATGTTTTGCGCAGCTGGATGCCTCTTTGCGGGTAATTTTTCAATATATGTAAGGGCACATATGATATAGCAGCAGATGTTACCCTATTTTCCCTGAAGAACAAGATTGTACATACGTGCAAAGCTGGCCGGACATGACGCTGGAATATACTATAGAAAGAAAGAGGATTAGCCCTGATTATATATGTTGTGGGTGAAGACACCCTTGGACTGTTCAGATAGGAATTGGCAATTACGTCATGTTTGGGACCTAACAGTGGACTAGTCACACTGTCACCGACGTACCTAGACCTTTAACGATGTGAGCTCTTTATTTCGGCAGGGGATTTCTTTGACATTCCCTGGTTTCAATTGTCTCTCTGTTTATCTGGCGGTGTGTCTGTTTCTTTATTAGTTGTTCTTTTTATTTTGCTGACAAAACGATTTGGACCTTTTGCGGTACGCGCGTATGCCTAGTAATGGCCCTTACTCCAGTATTGTATTTCAAGATAACATAAAGTGTGCTCACCAGTGAGAAACTACTAACTGATGTTGGATTTTAATACACCATTAAATTGTGTAAATAACAAACAAGACTTGTGTTATGCTTAGCAGGTAAGAGTGTGGCCCTCACACTACGTTGATTCTATAGCCCAATAAAGTTACTTGCTATAAGCGCAGGATGCATTAGTGTTCCCTAAAAACTTACCACTCACGCCCGTGTATAGGCTCGACTGCAATCCTATAATCTTTTGGATGCTTTCGTCGTAGGGTAGTGTACGCGTCGGGGGGCCTCCTCCCGTGTCTGTGGCCTTTTTTTCCTGGGTGAGGACATCGGACTTCATGGCCTTCCATTTTTCTTTTACTTCCGACCGCGACCGCCTAGCAACACCACATGCGTTGATGGCATCCACAATTTTGTCCCACGCAAGGTTCTTCTCTTGCAGGGTGATAGTGTTGTTGAATGCAGAGAAGAGCATATCTCTGCTAAGCATCACCTCGTCCAAAAGGACTTGAATTTCACGGTCCCCAAAATTGGCCTTCCTCGGGCGCTTGGGGGGACAGCCTGACACAGGAAAAGCCATAGCAGTAGTAGTAGTAGTTGAAGTAGTCGTCGTTGTAGTAGTAGAAGTAGTAGTAAAAGTAATAGTAATAGTAGTAGTTGTGGGGATATTATTGGTAGAACGTGTATTAGAAATCGGTGAGTGTGTGTGCGTTGTGGGTAATAGTGTGTTGGCCGGGGTGTATTTATGTATGTGTGTTTGCCTGTGTGTGTGTAAGTATGATTGATTGATTGATTGGTGGTTTCTTTACGCTGTGTCGGCAGCATAGGCCATATTCACGGCGAGAATTGTTTGTTTTTTATTCAACCATCGCCTTTACATATAATGTAAAAGCATACAATCAGTTAGGTGTCAATAGACACTTATTAATTTTTAAAAGTGTAAGTATGTACGTGTGTGTATAGATGGGTGTGACTCTATACGGATGATTTTTTCTGTGTAGTATCAGCCGTGGTGTATGCATGTATGTATGTCAGTGACAGTGTCAGTACGGGCCTTTTTGTCAATTGTGGTTGACACTCGTATTTGACGCAACAAACTCACTGTGTACATATGTAAGTAGGAGTCTGTTGGTGTCTGCCTGTCTGTGCGATCCTGTCTAAGAAGAAGAAGTAGTAGTAGTAGTATGGTAGTTGTAACAGACTTACAATGGGGAAAAGTGAGCTGAAATTTGTGTACGTTAACAACACATTTGTCACGCTGTACCTAACCGATAACTATACGCATACACTTGAGCCGCCGGCAACCAGTTTCAGCAGATATCACAAAATCTACACATAAACGTACAATCAAAATCATGTCACAGGGGCGATATAAACTTTTTTTGAGATGGCAGAACGTATTTATTTTCACATTAAACTACAAATCGACATAATAATAATGGCTCCGAAGCCACAATTTGACAGAATGAGATCTAAATTGTAACCGCTGTTTGCGACGCCGCGGCATCAGCGACCATATTGAGCAAAACAGGGGCTCGCCGGTTACCTGAGGAGGGGATATCCCAAATCTATAAATACATTCATGTTTAGCTATCACTCACCGTTTAGGCCGCCATGCATACGTTTTCGACGCCGCCGATAAACGGTGATAGCTATACAGTGTTAGAGGGATAACACCACACGCCTCTAACACTGCTCCATGCATATGGCCCCAGGACTTAATTCTCGTCAAATTGTGCAGGGAATGGTGCTATTTTGAAGAACGTTAAATTGCACAGATTTTGGTTTTTGTCTGGTCAAAATCCAAAAAGAATTGACAGAACTACAGTTTTCTGAAGTTGAAGTTAATTTTCCCTACTCAGTGATCTAATCTTCAGTTAAAGCTGCAGTCCGATGAATCATCAAATTTTCAAAACCAAAACAATTATTTAGATTTGATTCTACATATCTAACATAGATACTGATGCACTTAACAAGTATCCACTGTCAGATAGAAGGGAATACTGCGGCAATTTAAAGTTGCATGGTCCGATGAAATATAATTTTGTCAAAATTAAAACAACTACTTACATTTGATCCTATATATCCAACTTAGAATGAATGACTAAATGCTTAACGGCATATCAGCACACTAAGGGCTATACAATGCCATCAAAATGTCTTAAAACCGGTTAAACAGTCCAATGTGCTTTAAAAACGATAAAACTAAGGCAGTACTAACAGTGTCAAATAAACATTTCATACTTGCTACATTAAAATACTGTGCTCGAACATTTGCAAAGTCAATGCATTCAATCAAAATATTGTTCACAGTCAGAGGCACTCCACATGGGATGCATTCTGGCTGGTCTTCTGGTTTAAAAAGGTAACTATGAGTCAAATAGCTATGTCCAATTCACATACGTGCAACAACGGTCTCTTCGCGTCTATTTCTACGACAAGCACCTGAAAATTTGCCAAGGGTGGGCTGAATTGCATGAAGCTTGTTCATGACAGCTTCATCCCATTGTAATTGCCACTTTTTCCTTATGAGTGCACTGATGTGCCTTTTGAGGTCCGTGTGAGGAATGGGAAGAGGTGTAATGCATTTGTTGAGAGCTTCTTTGGCAGCCACGTCTGCAGACTCATTTCCTCGAATGCCAACATGACTCGGCACCCAATAAAAAAGCACAGTTTTGTGAAGTCCTGAACATAAATAATGTAACCTTTCTAAAATCTTGCGGATCAGAGGGTTCTTCCAATCCTTGCTCTGAATAGCTTGTAGGCATGATTTTGAATCCGAACATATCACAAATTTTCTATGGGAAGAGGTTTCTACATGGTCCATTGCTAAGAATATGGCATCAAGCTCTGCTGAATATATCGAAGCACCCTTTGGTAATCGCTCCGAGAAGGTGTGCTTGCCCATGACAGCTGCCGCTGCAGCCTTGTCATCCTTGTAAGAACCATCTGTGTAGATGAACTTATGATCAGAATGTATGTCTTTAACCTCCCTGAACATACTGTTGTAGATCAGAGGGTCAGTTGAGTCTTTCCTTGGAAATGTGCACAGACCACCAGATGGAAGCGTTAAACAGGCCTTTGAGGAATTGAGCAATGTGATGAGTGAAATAGATGACATAGACAAGTATGAGACCCTACTGATAGGCGACTTCAATGCAGACTGTAGTGCTAAGAGAAAGCTACCAGCCATAATCATAAATCAATTTGCTTCAGAACATGAGCTCTAACAGCTGATAGATAAACCAACTAGGTCAACTAGAACTACTGCAACTACAATCGATTTAGCCTTTACTAACATCAAGTATTGCACTCAAGCAGGAGTCCTTAACTACAATGTCAGTGACCATAAGCCAGTCAATATTATCAAAAAGAAACCCAGAAACAACCTAAAAACCACCACATACTGCGGAAGGACATATAGGAACTTTTCAACTGATGCACTTAGGACAATCTTGCAGAGTTATAACCCCACTACAATATTTGAAGAACAGGATCCCAACAAATGTTGGGATATTTTAGAAGATATGATCAACCATGCAGCAGATAAACTTTGTCCGATGACTGAACTAAAAATAAAAGAGAACACGGCTGTTTACATCACCAGTGAACTGATAGAACTACAAAAGGACAGAGATTATTTTAAGCAAAAGGCTGACCTGACCAAAGACCCAGGAGACCAGTTTATCGCAAAATGCTTAACAAGCAAAGCCAGAACAGAGGTGAGGAAAGCGAAATCTATGTACTACATTGATCAAGCCATAAAGCACAACCAGAATCCTAAGAAATTCTGGTATGAACTAAGTCAAATTCAACCAGAAGCCAAACCACAGATAAACAGGATAGTAGACGGCAGCACAGGTGAGCGAGTACCTGATGGTCAGTTAGCTGAAGTAATAAACAACTATTTTGTAGACATTGGGACAAATCTCGCCAAGAAAAAAAACCAAAAAAACAAGTATCCACAAAATTATCACCCAGTCGCAAATCAACATGAATACAATCTTGAGAAAACAACAAGAGAAGAAGTACTCACCAAGATTGAGGAACTTTCATCATATAAATTGTCTGGTATGATGAATATAAATTCAGCCTTCATTAAGACTGCCATTAGCATCCTAATAGATGAATTTACACATCTCTACAACCTTGTCATTGAAACAGGTCTATTCCCAGATAAATGGAAAATAGCTACTGTCACACCAATACCAAAGATAAGTAATCCTAAATCATGCAATGAACTGCGACCAATATCAATGCTGCCCCTCCCTGGCAAAGTCATCGAACAAATAATCCATGATCAAATAAAAACCTTCCTGGAAGACACCAACTACCTTGCCAAACAGCAAAATGGCTTCAGAAAAGATAAATCAACCACAATAGCCCTAGCCACTCTATTAGATGAACTGCTGACTAACATGGATAGAGGAGCTCTGACAATAACTGTTTTTCTTGATTTCAAGAAAGCTTTTGACACAATAGACCATGACATTTTACTCTGGAAAATTGAAAGGGCAGGACTTGGTCCTAAATCTTGTACATTTATAGCCAACTATCTATCAAATAGACAACAAGTTACAAAAATAAATGGCACTAAGTCAATGGAGAGATCAATTACAACTCGAGTACCCCAGGGTTCCACGCTTGGGCCACTACTCTTCCTCATATTCATTAATGACTTGCCCTTGGTAACAAATGAGGCCATGTTCACAGTTTGCTGATGATGCAGCCCTCACAGTCCATAGCCCAAACATTGCATCTGCAGCAGAGGTAGTTGAGGATGTACTAGCTACGGTTAACATCTGGTGTAAGGAAAATAAACTGACAATTAATGCAAAGAAATCTGAATACATAATTTTTGCAACCAAAGTAAAAGAATCCAGAGCACAACCTATCAATTTACATTTGGGTGATGCAGTATTGAATGAGGTAGAATCATACAAATATTTAGGGACCACACTCGATTCTACACTAAATGGTAATCGACAACTGTCAAGACTTAATCAAATGATAGCCATAAAAATGACAACTTTCAGAAAAATTAGGTACTACATGAGCGAGAATACAGCCCTGTTACTATATAAAGCCACTATTCTTCCAATAATTGACTACAATGATTTAATATATGGACTGCTGACAAAACAACAAGAAAACAAATTACAGAGGATTCAAAACAGGGCACTTAGAACTGTCTACAGAGGGAAAAACCTGTCTGTGAAGGAAATGCATGCTAAAGCACAAGTCAGCTACCTTAGCCAAAGGAGGGAAACACATCTCCTCAGTCTCATGTATAAAAGATCCAATGATGAACAATATGTTGACCATACAAACAGAGTAACCAGACAGAGCGATGCTACACTTCTAAAAACACCCAAGCCACTAACAAACAAACTGACTAAAGCACCGATTTACAGAGGTGGCACATTGTGGAATAAACTTCCAGTGAGGACAAGACGGTCCACAAGTCTCCTTGAATTTAAAAACTTAATGAAAATACAACAGGCCTGTCAGACCCCGACACAGTTATAGGTATTCTAAAGGCCATCCTTGCCCTGACCCTTGCACATACATATATACATAAATGTTTTCAAATGCACTACACAGCCCTGCACGCTGATCCCCTTCCCGCCCCTACCCCACCCCTACTACACCTTCTTTCAAAACCTAATACCTAACATTTTCCTTTAAATTGACATAAAACCTGTCTGATGTAAGTCCCCACTGCAATCTCAGACCTCCATCCCATCATTAGGCCACACAGAACGGAACACTTGTGATGGGATTTTTAAAAATGGGCAGGTTTCCGCATTTGGTATTGGTGATTGGATCCACTGATTTGCATATTTACAATATAATATATATATGTGTATTGGAGATATGTTATATCTTTTTGAAAAAAGAACAGAAAGCAAAGGAAGAAAGAAGTGTTTAAAGACAATTCTAGAGTCATCTTGTACATTTATTGATGCATGCTCACCAAGTGCATAATAGATATGTTGAACTGGAATTGCATGCAGTTACTATTACGACAAATAGTCAATTTATATTATGCTTCTATTATCGAACAGGTTTTTCATGTGGTTATTATTGCAACTGATATTGTCATTTATGTACCAACAAATTGTAATGAACTGCCAGAAGACC
The DNA here is from genome assembly GCA_030323885.1 of Branchipolynoe longqiensis. Classification (NCBI taxonomy): domain Eukaryota; kingdom Metazoa; phylum Annelida; class Polychaeta; order Phyllodocida; family Polynoidae; genus Branchipolynoe; species Branchipolynoe longqiensis. Next base: position 64,789,829 of record CM059192.1, on the reverse strand, counting down.
AGTGCTCTGGCGCTGACAATAGACATTATTCGCTGAATAAAATATATTTAGTAAAAAAAAATATTTGTGGAAAACTAATTGAGCATTATGAAAAGTTTTTAGAGTTTTTCACTAATAGTCCAGTTTCTTGTGGCGGCCTTCAAGCCAGGATCAGACAGGATTTTCAAAATCCTTTGGCCATTCTAGAAATGAAGGTACTTGGTCTTGTTGGCAAGTTGCTGACGGGCCCTTGGATGCAGGTGTTCTACACCTCAGCATAAAGCAAACTCGATCATGTTGAAGGGATCAGTGTTGTGAGGAAGGTCATGTTATCATTGAGAAATGCAGCTGAAGAGTCATACAACATTCTCACTTCCAACACTGATTTCTTCGGAAGACAGCTGAGTAGCAATGATGAAACTATGAACAAACTGAGAACTGAGCCATCAGATAAGGAGCAGTTCACTGAAATGGCTGCATCCTGTTTGAACACTGTTGTCTCGGTACTTGAACGCCAGTACAAGCGGTACTTTGCACTGGACATAACCTACCAGCTACGACAAGAAACTGCTTCAGCTCGCTCTCACAACATTGACTCAGAAGAAATAATGGGTATGTACAGTGATGGAAAGGAGAGGGCTAAACATGCTGGCGTTGATTTCCTCAGAGCGAAGATGAGAGCAAAAAAGAATGGTGTGGTTCCATACATTGATAGCTTGTTCAAAGATGAGAGAGAACAGATTGTGAACTGGGCTATCCATGTGGCAAGGGAGAACAGGAAGGGTAGTCGAAAGCAACTTATTGTTATTCAAAGGGAGCTATCTAGGTGGGCTGCTATGAAAACACAAAAGCAAGTCGAGAGAGAGAGAAAACATGTGGAGATGAAGGTGAAAGGTGTTGATGTGCAAGATATCAAAGCTACATTCGCCAATCTTGATGATTCAACTCAGGACGATTTGGCAGATATTCTGACTGGTGCTGCTGTTGGCCGAAATATCTGCCACACTTTGTACGATACAGACAATAGGGAGAGAATTGTATACTCTGGGAGAGTCGAGAAGGCCAAAAAGGGAAATGGTGAGGTTGTGTCATACATTGTTGGCTATTGGAATACTCACATCGGTGAGAGCTATGATGATGATGTTGATTATAAAACTTCAAAGTTTGAACTGGGAACAGACCTTATCTGTGATGATTTAATGTTTTGCTAGCAATAAAATGTACTGTACATATTTGATATGTATATGAGTCATTCTCTGAAACTATTGTTATTCGTTTAAATATCAAAATCAAAAAGTGAAATAGCTTGCATCCACAGCATGTAAAGCTTCATACGAATATGGATTCTGCTATTGTTTGGAATGCTTTCGGCTATTATTTAGGATGTTTTCATTTTGGACTTGTAATAAAAGTCATTAAAGTGGTACCCAGCTTCAGAGAACGACCCATATACATTTGTATATGTGAATACTATTGTCTTTTCCTTTTAAGCCACTTATATGTGATAGTTTAATGTTGCGCTAGCAATACAATGGATATGTAGTAATTTTTTTTTAATTTTGGGGGGTAAAGTATTTATTCATCTGAACATGACAGTTGTCAGTGCGGGAGCACTGGTCTTCCGGCCATCTTACTATTAGAATTGACAGTCTCAATAATCTAAGTTTGATCAGTGCTGTATTAGTTACAGCACCGTTCCTGTAGAATTAAGGGAGTGGCTCCCGCTGTATAATGTACAGCACCAGTCACTGTAGTTCATGCAAAAATGGGGAGCAGCACGGAGTAGAGTATAGTAGTAGTACTTGTTTTATATGTATATATGTGAATTGTTTCAAATAACGTAATGTTCTCAGAGTTTGAAGTACAAAATCTTAATTTGGGGTCACAGCGTTTCTTTGATTCAAATTGACATAACTTTGTTAATATTTACTTTTCTTAGAAATATATATATAAGCCTTTCAAAGATCTAGTCATGGGAATTGAGCAGTACAAATTTCATCTAAATACATACTGCATTACAAAAGATATGTGAGTTTGAAGTACAAAATCTTAATTTTGGGTCACAGCTTTTCTTATATTCAAATTGGCATAACTTTGTTAATATTTACTTTTTTAGAAATATATAACCCTTTCAAATGTCTAGTCATGGGAATTGAGCAGTAAAAAGTTCATCTAAATACATACTGTATTACAAAAGATATGTGCGTTTGAAGTACAAAATCATAATTTTGGGTCTGAGCCTTTCTTATATTCAAAATGGCATAACTTTGTTAATATTTACCTTTTTAGAAATATATGATAATCATTTCAAAGCTCTAGTCATGGGAATTGAGAACAACTTTCACCTAAATATATCCTGTATTACAAAAGATGTGCCCCTGTGAGGAACCGGGTTAGAATAGTTCCTCTGTACCCCTTTGCAGATCGCAAAAGGCGACAAATGGGGCGACTCGTTTGCCGTGAGTCACAACTCGTGTCGGTGGAGGAAGGGATCCTGGTGCTTGAGGATGGTGAGCAGCAATTGCTCTCAACGATCCAACACTGCACTTTGGCCCCGACTTCACCTAGACGAGTGGTTGGATTGGCCCGGTCCAATCAATCGGCTGGTCATGCCTTGCCCTAGGATAGTAAGCTATTTCGCAAAAACACAACAGATCAAACCTACTGTGGAAAAATGGTTATTGCACAACCTGTGAACTAAAGCTATTCCTAGAAGCCGGTGGCTAATGGGTCAATCAAGTAATGACTGTAGATTTCTTTGCCTCATTATTTGAGTATACCGTCCTTGTATCCCTGATGTGCATCTGACGGATACCGCAGCTCTGCAAATCCCATTTAGGACTCCGTGGTGGGTGGGGACCAAGGACGACAAAAAATTAGTAAACAAATATGGCAAACAACTACCCCCCAAAAAAGAAAAGACAGATGGCTGACAAGTTGGACTCCGAAAACGACGATCCCATTATGGAAAAGAATTGGCCGCGATTCATTGTGATCGCATTCACTGACTTGGGTGCCAGGCCCTCTTGCTTTGCCATTGATAAAGGCATCAATGGGATAGTGGGCACCGTCACAAAGGTCATAAGAATGAAGTCTGGTGATTTTCTGATTCAGTGCGCAAAGAAGGCCCAAGCCGACAACCTGCAACATGCAAGCACGTTGGCAGGTCTCGGCATAAAGGCCTCTCCTCAACATACCCTAAACTCTAGTAGAGGAGTAATCCGAACTAGAGATCTAAGTGAGGTCGGTGAGGATGAGTTCGCACTCGAACTGAAACCACAAGGTGTACAAAACGTTCTAAGGATTGATTGATTGGTGGTTGCTTTACGCCGTGTCGGCAGCATAGGCCATATTCACGGCGAGAAATGTTTGTTTTTGTTCAAACCATCGCTTTTATATGTAAAAGCATACAATCAATTTTGTGTCAATGGACACTCATGAATTTTCTAAACTCACAATCATATAGCTAAATAAAAGTCTAAATGATAGTATTATTCACCGATGAAATTTTGTTTAAAAACCTATATGAGTTGGTACAAACCAGCTGCCCTCAAAAAGGCTACAATCTTTTCTTGTTTTACTTTAGTAAAAAGGTCTTGCATGTTGTTTGCAGTGTAAAATTGTTGGCGCAGGGCCATGAAATCCACACAGTTTAATAAAATGTGTTTTAATGTCAGTGGGGACTGACATCCAATACATTCAGGGGGAGGCTCCCCCTTGAGCAGAAAAACGTGTGTTAGCCACGAGTGGCCAATATGGCATCTTATTAAAACCTGGTCGTGTCGCCCTTCCAGGCGACTCTGCGGCAGTCCGTTCACGGAGGGGGTAATTCTATGGAGTTTGTTGTCTGGGTGTTCATCCCATTCGATCTGCCATAGGTTCCAAATGTATTTTTGAATGGTAGGTTTCAGATCAGAGTGGGGAATATGACAGTGTTCCAAAGGATAACCATATGGAAAGAAGGTAAGGAAATAAAAACAAATACCTACATCCTCACATTTAGTGCACCAGTGCCGCCCCAGAAACTTAAAAGTTGGTAACCTCAGTGTTGGCATGGATGCTTTCATCCCGAATCCTCTTCGCTGTTTTAAATGCCAAAAGTACGGACACGGAAAGGATAACTGCAAACACGAGGTAACCTGCTTCCGATGCGACCAGACGGGTCAGGACAACACTGATTGTCACAACCAGGCAAAATGTGCCAATTGCCTGGGTCCCCATATGGCCGTGTCGAAGGATTGTCCTGTTTACCCCTTCACCACTTGCCAAGAGCTATGCCGCGGTGGCAAAGCCCTTTACCAGGACAATCGATTGCCAGACCGATTTGACATGGCTGTCGGGAGAGAGGCCCATGGCCCGCTCACCGACCCAGAGTCCGAGTGTAAAGCCATCTGGAAAAAAATCAGAAATAAAGTCTGCCTCTGTTCAGACAGAGGCAGCTTCAAGTTCTACACACAAAACAATTGAAAAAGTAAAAAAAAGAAGTAACAAAGAAAAGCGCTTTAGTTTGTGAAAGACCACTATCGGGCCATATGCCCAAGGGGGCAGCATACCCCATCCCCACTGGAAATCAGTTTTCTACGCTGCAGGATATTGATATGGCCGAGGTTCCCCCGAGCCGTGGCAGTAGCGTGTCCCCCAAGGTGAAACTTGTGGGATGTGTCCCTGTCACGCCGTCAATATGACAGGCACACATATAATACAATGGAACTGCCAAGGTTTTAGAGCAAACTTCAATGAAGTGCGATTGCATTGTGAGAGGTTTGACCCTCTTGCCCTTTGCTTACAAGAAACATATATAAAGGCTACTGATCAGATTTCTCTAAAAGACTACAATATGTATCACTCTTATGCACCGGTTGGGGAATGAGCCACTGCTGGCTCGTCTATTCTGGTGCATGAAGATGTGATACACACCCCCATCACCTTAAATACAACTTTTCAAGCAATAGCCATTCGAATTAGTCTGGATAAAACCATTACGATATGCTCCATATATATCCCCCCTAACTCCATATGTTCAACACAAGATTTAGAAACTTTAGCTGATCAGTTGCCTCCCCCCTACATTTTAATGGGGGACTTCAATGCACACAACCCATGTGGGGTAGTGCAAACACAAACAGCAAGGGCAGGGGAGTTGAGAATTTCCTAAGCAATCGCGCTTTAAGCTTTCTGAATGTTGGGTCCCATACTTATGTTCATCCTGGGACCTGCTCTGCAATCGACCTCACTATTGCAACCGGGTCTCCTGCTGGACTTCTCGTGGAGAGTCTGGAATGACCTTTGTGGAAGTGACCATTTCCCTATCGTGATTACGACTAAGGGACCAGCTCGGAACCGGAAGGAACCGAGCTAGTGGCTGAGCAAAGCTGACTGGTCACTGTTCCAGTCACTCGCCAGTGAGAGGTTCATGGGAGTAGCCCGCAATGATCCTGTTGCAATGAAAACATTCAGAGATCTTGGGGTCGATTGCAGAGGAAAGCCGCAACGTGTGTTCTTCCGGCGGCCTACCGCCGAGAACCACGTCCGCTTTAAAATTCTAAGGGCTCGGGCTCGCCGAATTATTAGGGAGGCAAGGAGGATGTGTTGGAGATAAAATGTCTCCAGCATAACCACTTGCACCCCACTTTCTAAAGTATGGACCATGATCCGGAAAATAAAACAAAAATATGCTGGATCATCGGTCCAACACCTAAAACACAATAATATTCTTTTAACTTCCGTAGGGTATATTTTCACATGGGAAACATTGCGCCTAGAACCCACATAATCTGCCCATTCAGGGCTAGCACCCTAACCATTAGTATATGTAGTCTCCCTGGTGCAATCAACCTACGGCTACGGCTACGGCTACGGCTAAGTGCACGTATGTGTGTATGTGGTATTCGTGTCTCCCACTATATTGTTTTATATTAAAACTGCATATTCCAATGAAATATCACATTTTCACAACCAAGCCTATTATCTACATTTGATGTTACATATCTAACTTAGATACTGATGCACTTATTAAGCATTTTTCCCTGCGTAGAGTCAATTTAACAGAAGCTGTTACTGCAGAAGTCTATGGTGTGAGAATTTTGCAAAGCTTTCCATGACTAATTTTCCATCTTTGCACTCAATTCTCTATACATTCCTGTATCCAGACGCTCACAGGAACAATTCAAACATCCTGGGTAATTTCTAACGACAACCGTCCTCAACGTTTCTATCCGTTTGCGGCTGAGATCATACCAAATTAACAGATCCTGTAATTACTTATTATTTAGGTAAGCTAAATTACTAACATAATTTTTGCACAATGTAGGGTTATGCCAAATGTGTGCAACATTATTACTTCAGGTAATGATCGCCCTGCGGTTCTACGCATCTGGCAGCTTCCAGGATGTCTGCGGGGAGTTAATAGGCGTGGATCAGTCCACCGTGTCGCGCACTATCCCTCGTGTGACGGAGGCACTGCTGCTCCAACTCCCCCAGACCGTCAAACTTCCGACCCAAGAGGCTACTGAACGCACCAAAATTAAAATGTTCACAACCTATGGATTTCCCAATGTGTTTGGGTGCATTGACGGCACCCAGATCCGGATACAGGCCCCCAGTGAGTTTGAGAATGAGTTTGTCAATCGCAAACACTATCACTCGCTCAATGTCCAGGTACATTTCATTTGAATTTTTATTTTTCTGTACTCACCAATGGCCATGTACAATTTATTAGACATTTGTGTTTTGTAGATTCCCGCAATTAAATAGGGTTCCAAATACTGCAGTGAGCTGTAGAAGTAAAGGCATTCACCATAATATGAATATTATCTTTGAGTTGTAAATCACATGGCATATGTTTATTTTGCAAGACCTATGGGGGGACTTAATTTCTTGTTGCTTGGATCTAAAAATAGTGGGGTTAGATGTGTATTGAAATTGCAAGGCTACCTGTATGTTATCGTATTTCCGAAAATTACTGAACTCTTGGCTAGCCTCACCGATATCACACTCGCAGACTAAGTTATGTGTAGTTTACTTCATGCACCTTTCCCCTTTTTTATATCTGGTCATTTGTGATGCCGACCTCATTTTCATCAACTGTATAGTCAAGTGGCCGGGCAGCATACACAATGCGCGGATTCTGCGTGAGTCCTACCTCTTTGAAGCTTTCGAGGGAAATGCTAAACCTGTGATGGGCCTGCTGCTGGGGGACATTGGCTATATGCTGCGCGATTGGCTTTTCACCCCATTCCTACAACCGGACTCACCACGGCAGAGGGCCTACAACAATCACCACAAAAGAGCGAGGGGTATCGTGGAAAGATCCATTGGCATATTAAAACGCCGCTGGCACTGTCTCCGTCGCCTGCGATTAGACCCGGTGAAGGCGTGCAGCGTCATAACTGCGTGTGTGATCCTGCACAACAAAGCACGACTCCTCAACCTAGACGTACCATCTGACTCGGAGTCTGACAGTGATGATGAGGAACACGGAGAGGAAGAAGAGGAGGCATATGATCAACGCCCTCACAACTACCATCAGTCAGAGCGGGTGCGTTCTGGGGTTGGGAAAGTAGCTCGCCAAAGAATGGTCGATAATTTCTTCTAACTGACATTCCTAGTACGGTGAAATATCGCTTGAAATAACGTTAAACACAGCTTCACATGCCTATGTTTACCCGCAACCGGCAGTAGCCTCGTTCTCACAAAATTAGGTCATGGTCAAACCGTGGCATCCGGTGTCGGAGTTTCAGCGCCCTGCCAGTTTGAGGAGAATGAGCACCCTTCTCTTGCTTCTGCGCATGCGCGGAATTTAACAGCATCGTCTGCGCATGCGTCAAATTCTACCCAGTTTCAAACACCCGTGGCCTAAGACAGTTAGTTGACTAAGACATAGTACAAGTACAAGTAAAATCAACCACAGTTGACTTAGACATAGTTGAATATTCATTACAAGTACAATCAACCATGACGCTCCAACTGACGCCCCAACTGATAAGAATGCAGGCCTACGCTGAGAAGGCAGACATCCTGATAAAATATCTGAGTACTCGAAAGAGGCCGATAGGAGGAACCCAAAAGATCCGCACATTAAAGAACCAACTGTCAGGACACTACTGGGATGCAGAAAGTATGTGCTAACCATCTATATTGTATCTTATCAGTTTTCAATTTTACCTTGGTACTAAGCCTCGGCTACTTGAGGCCGAGGGAGAAGGAAGCAACATCCGGTAGAGCAATTAGCATATTCCACTCGTAACGACAGGACGTTACGAGGTGTACAAACAGTTTTTTTACAAGGAATATACGAGTTAACGAGTGAGTACGCGTCTATAACTTGGTATATACGAGTATTTATGTTTTACGCACATATTTGTCGCTTTGATTAGCGGGTTTTACGGCTTTTTGTCGTTTTATGAAGTAAATTGTGCGTTATCTGCCGGAGCGTAGTATGACAACACCGCCTTTTGTTTTTGCCGCCCGTTGTCCAACGGAGAGCGGATTGACTGGTGTCAATCTTCGTGTAGATTAATATCGGGAAATCGATGCCTTAAGTGTCATTATTGATAGATTTCTCAAGGATAGGCGTACCTCTGAGTGCCATAGCATTTTCTCCAGCTTGTTGGTGCAGTAGCCACAGGAAAGAGAAGTGTATGACACAGAGAGTGTGGGAGGCACCTACACTGGTCCTACCCCGTCGTCAGTAAGCGGTTTGGAACGCCCAGCCGTGTTGCTTTCGATTCAAATTTAGCTTCTACGCCTCGCATAAACCGGTGTAAATAGAGTTTTTATGCTTTATAGTGCTTCTACGCACTTGTACCTCTGTCCTGTTGGTCAGATGCGATTCGAGCTTGTTCTAAAATAAAAATTTTGGATTTTTTCAGACGACTCGAGATGACCGCGAAGCGGGGTAGCGACGGTGTACCGCTGACGCCAGAACACGACGAGAACCCTGCATTGGATTCGGGTCAGTCGACGGCGTCGTCGCCGAAGGCAGGGCTCTCCAGTAAGGAGGATCAAGTTGTCCAGCTCATTCGTGAACAACTTCAGCAGATGTTGCCCGACACGTGAGCGTCCACGGAAGGTCGGGGGTTTGAGTCCAGATCAAGGAAAAGACGACATGAAAGTCATCAGGTCTCGGATTCGGATTCGGATTGGGAGGATGCCTCTCGTGCACAACAGTCTACGGACTCGGATGAAATGCACGTTCCAAAGACTAAGAAAGTGAAGGAGGATTCTTCCGAAGGAGACGAGTACTACAAGGCGCGTAGTAAAACTCATAAACCAAAGAAATTGAAGAAGAAGCCCGAATCCAAGAAGAAGAAAAAGTCTTCTTCATCTGACTCTTCATCTGACTCCACGACAACGGATAGTGATTCAGAGGCGTCGCATAAGGGAAAATATGCAGATATCACTACTAAAGTGATGAAGAAGATCCGTCTCGATAAGCGCAAAAAGATCAACACCTGTTCTTTAATGCGCAAGAATGTGCGAGGTCACTTTCACACTTTCAAACCGGTGGAAGTAATAAGTAAGCTCGCGGAACAGTACACGGGTATTAAAGGTCTACCCGAAGCGACCATGAAAGAAATGGACGCAGATGTCACTATGAGTGAAGAGCGAAAAAGAACGGAAGCTTGTTTGAGCACGGCTCATAAAGGTGTCTTGGTTGCGTTAGCGGCAAATATGCCGATTGCAAACCGTATGATGACTGATCGGAAATTTACCACGCTTTGCGAGGATATGAATGCAGGGGTGGCAGCTTTGACCGCAACTAGCAATTACCTATTATGTCGTAGGTATGAAAATGTGTTTAAATCAGTAACTACGGACACAGGCAAAGAGGTGGCTAGGTCTAAAAAGGTGGTCGATAACGATGGTAAGGAATACACGTTATTCCTCCCTCCGAAGCCGGTTAAAGGCAAGCCCTTAGATTCGACAAAGATGTTCGGAGGCCAGCTGCAGTACTTGTTTAAGCAAGTGGAGACGGCAGCCAGACAATCTAAGCATCATGACGCGAAGAAGGATAGTCTGGTCAAGTACAAGAAGTACAGGTCGGATTTTCGCGGCAGGCGAACTGGGCAGCGGGGAGGACGTCCAGGCAGCCCCAGTTCCTCATATCAGGGGAGAGGACGCGGTCAGAGGAACCAGTTCGGTTGGAATGACAGCAACTGTCCGTTCAAGGGGACTCCGACCTACAAGCCGCTTCCCAGACCCAACAACAACAACAACAACAAGTAGAAGTTGCTACGCAAACTTCTGTAAGCGTTTTTCATGCGGGAAATATAGCCAACCGCTTTATGGCGTGGCAGAACATCACTAGTAATTACGAGATACTTGAGATTGTAAAGGGAGTCGTTATTCCGTTTATAGAAATCCCCATTCAAACGCAAATACCTTTTCCTTATCGTCTTTCGTTAGAGGAACATCAAGCTTTAGATAAGCAAGTGAAAAATTTCTATGCAAAAAGAATCCAACATATTGAAGGGGAATACATTTCTAATATTTTCTCTAGACCCAAGCCTAATGGTGATGTTAGGATGATTTTGGATTTAACTACATTGAATAGATTAGTTGCGTATAAACATTTTTAAATGTTTTCTTTAGAGACAGCGCGGGACCTGGTAACACCAGGTTCTTTGCTTGCTAGTGTAGATTTAAGGGATGCTTATTACATAATCCCCATTGCTCAAGCTTATAGGAAATTCCTGAGGTTTTTATGGGAAGGACAACTCTTTGAGTTTACGTGTTTACCTAATGGATTGGTGTGTGCACCACGTTTGTTTACTAAATTACTTAAACCATTTTTTTCTGAAATGCAAAGAAAGGTCATGTACTGTTCCCTTATATCGATGATTCTTTTATTGTTGCGCAAACACAACAACAATGCTTGAAAGCCATAAAGGATTTGTGTGATGCTTTAACGCAAGTAGGCTTTTACATACGTAGTACTAAATCAGTTTTAATCCCCACAAAGAAATTGAAGTGTTTAGGGTTCGTTATTGAAACTGAACATATGACAGTGTCATTAACGTCAGATAAGATTGAAAAATGTACCACTGCTTGGGATTTACTGGGGTTGAAAAGACCAAAAATAAGGCAAGTAGCTGTGCTAGTGGGGATTATGGTGGCATATTCACCAGCTGTTTTATATGGCAAGGCACATATTAAGTCTCTGGAAATAGACAAAAATTGTGCGTTATCCAAAAATAAAGGTAATTTTGAACGGCTGATGATCATTTCGGAAGATGGTCGAGAAGATATTGAATGGTGGCTAAGCCACATTGGTAACTCTCATAATCCCATTAGAATGGGGGAGCCTAATACTGTTGTTACGACAGATGCCTCATTGGAAGGATGGGGTGCCCATAGAGGGGCGCTCGCTACAGGGGGCCGTTGGCTGGATGAGGAAAGAGATGATCATATTAATGTCTTAGAACTTCGGGCCATTTATTTGGGACTAAGGTGTTTAGTAGAAGTGCCTAAAGCTAGTGTTCAAGTTTTAACGGATAATACTACAGCTATGGCGTATATTAGAAACATGGGTGGCACGAAGTCCAAAGCGTGTAACAAGTTAGCAAGAAAGATTATGGGATTGGGCTAAAAAACAACAAGTCTGGCTTACAGTTACACACATTCCAGGTAGTCAGAATACTTTAGCGGATTTTAAAAGTCGCTGTTTTCATGACCATTTAGAAGTTAATATTTTTACTGAAATTTGCCAAGAGTGGGGGAACCCCAGTAGTGGATCTGTTTGCATCTCGGAGGATTAAGAAAGTTGATAAATATGTATCTTGGCATCCAGAGCCAGAAGCCTGGAAAGTTGATGCTTTCTCTTTGATATGGAATGATAAATTTTATTATATTTTTCCTCCTTTTGCCTTAATCAGGCTAGACAATGCACATGCCAGGAAAATCAGGCTAGACAATGCACATGCGATGCTAATAGTGCCGGAGTGGGACACGCAGCCCTGGAGGGCAGCCGTGGAATGGGGAGCGAAAGACTGTTTAAGATTCCCCAGAGGCCCGCTGAACCTGCATTGCCAAGGCAAAGTAACAAACACGGGGGACATGTCCACAACACCGTTATTGGCATTCCTTTTCTAGCTAAGAATTTACAAAAATTTGGCCTTGATAAAGTTACCCAGGATAGGTTAATTTCACATGCGTGGAGACCAGGGACTGTTAAGCTCTATACATGTTATTTAAAGAAATGGGGCATTTATTGTTTGATACATAAGGTAAAGCCTATGGAACCTTCTATTGCCCAAGTAACACGTTTTTTTACGAATGATGGAAGATGATGGCCTGGGTTATGGAGCCATTAATGCAGCGAGATGTGCCCTATCAGTGATTCTTCCTAGGATTGGAGGACAAACAATTGGAAAACATCAGGTTCTTCATTGGTTGATGAGGTCGATATATGAAAGGAATCCTCCTAAGCCGAAATATAATCGTTTTTGGGATGTGTCAGTAGTTATTAAGCTGTTCCAGCAATGGCCTAGTAATAGACATTTATCGGTTAAGCAGTTAGGCTATAAATTAGCGGTGTTGTTACTGTTAGTAACGGGCCACAGAGGCCAAACTATTGTTGCCCTTTCACTTCAGGGCTTAGACATTGATGATAAGGAGGCTACGTTTGATTTGGACAAGTTATTGAAATCGAACCGTATAGGAGACCCACTCTCTTCGATTCATTTGACAAGTTTCCCACACGATAGGAAACTGTGTGTAGTGTCGGCTATTAAGGTTTATATATCCAAGACAAAGTCAATCAGGAATTCTCGACAGCTTTTGATAAGCTTCATTAAGCCACATAAGGCTATGTCCACAGACAAGCTCGGAAGATGGACGATTAATGTGCTCAAGGCAGCGGGAGTTGATACTTAATGCTATGCTTCACACTCTACACGAGGTGCAATGGCTTCGAAAGCTAGACATTTGGGGATCTCAGTTAAGAAGATCCTATCACTCGCCGGCTGGAAGACGGTGAAGTCGTTTGCAAAACATTACAACAAACGACTCGAGAAGACAAGTGGGGTTGCTACCCGACTACTCACCAAGAAGGTCGCGTGAGTGTGAACAGTTTGAGTTATGTTTTCTAACTGATACATTGTTATGTTGTTAGATGGTTGAGGATAAAAATGAGGCTACGTGAATTCTCCCTCGGCCTCGAGTAGCCGAGGCTTAGTACCGAGGTAAAATAGTATAGTTAGACGAATCTTACCTTGGTACAGATGATGGATAACTCTTGTTTTCCCGAGGTACAAGCCTCGGATAGTCGTGGACTAGGGCCCGCCCACCACACCCTGTCACGACTATTACATTGGCTTGTGCCAATAAGAAAACAGGAGGACTTCCAATCATTAAGCTCATTTTTATCCTGAATAATGTGAAGATTGCTCTACCGGATGTTCATAATCCCCAGGTTCTAAACTACCGATTGAACGCGAAGAACATTCACTCACAATGAAATTACAAGTTTATTATAAAATGGAGATTGATAGATTGATCATCATAACCATAGCTACAAAAATATTTTCCACACATATTAAACAGTTTTTTAAAAAACCTATCAAATACATTTTGCAGAACTACTTTAACATATAAATAACTGCAGCTAAACACTTCAACCACAATTGGTATTACAGATAACAGATGGAAATTGCAATAATAATTTACCCCACTCAACACTGTGGGTGGGGTGTAAAATTAGAGTAAATAAATTGGAAGGCAGGTATTGTGTACTCATAATACAGGTACATTGTGTAGCTCAGTTTCAGTCTTTATAGGTATAAAAACTTGTACTAAGACGTATTTCAAATACTTTTCAGAATGCGATGGCTTTGACAGAAGATGTGGTGCCAACGTCCTTAACCCATCAAAATGCTGTCCAGATGAGGAAGTATGTGCACATGAAATTGATGGAAGCGTCAAAAAAACATCCTAGGCAGAGGACAGTATGTGACATGGTTGGATGTGTGAAGCCAAAAACACATGGGAACAGTTGGGTGGCATGCAACATATGTGGCAGGTGGTGCCATTTTGTATGTGCGAACATCACTCAGAAGCCTACAGACGAATTTGAATGTATCATTTGCAAATCACAATACTCTTAATTTCGGAGTCAATTTCAAAATTGATGCATAGGTAAATCAGATATTCATAATTGCATGCTAAAATTTACAAGATAATTGGTTATTGCCCATATTGTCATCTGACCAGATGAGGCAAATGTTCACGTTTAAAAGAAATGCCATGTTTAGCTCACTGTAAATCAGTGAATACCGAGCAGATGTTTCTAATGTAGCAGTCACACTACGACGACAAGGCCGACGACAGCCCAACGACTTGTCGTTTTGCTCTGTCGTCGGCTGTCGCTACGGTGTCGTTATGTTGTCGTTCGGCTGTCGCCGCGACACCTCCGCGACAACTCCAGTTTCTCCACTGTCGCCCGGTTGTCGTCGGGTTTTTGTGCATGTTGAAAAACCTCGGCGACAGACGCTGTCGTTCGGCTGTCGCTACGCTGTCGCTACGCTGTCGTCTTGTCGCTAAGCTGTCGTTAAGCTGTCGCCGGGCCCGTTTCTTCATATACACACACAGATACACAACACAGAGACACACACACACAGACACACACACAGACACAGAGAGACACACACAGAGACACAGATACACACACAGAGACACACACACAGAGAATGGGACGGTCCAAACATGGCTCAGTTTAGCTTGCTTAGAGGGATGTTAGGACCGTCCCAAATATGAAGACTGCTTCCTAACAGGTCCGCCCCATAAACCTACATGTTTGCACCGTCCCATTCTTCATATTTCTCATGGAAACTGCTTCATGTGTGTCTCTGTGTGTGTAGTGGTGTGTGTGTGTGTGTCTCTGTGTGTGTATCTGTGTGTGTGTGTGTCTGTGTGTGTGGGTCCCATTCTTCATATTTCTTATGAAGACTGCTTCCTAACAGGTCCGCCGCATTGTCTAATACACATGTTTGTACCGTCCCATTTCTTCATTATCTTATGGAGACTGCTTCCTCACAGGTCCGCGCATAAACCTGCATGTTTGCACCGTCCCATTCTTCATATTTCTCATGAAGACTGCTTCCTAACAGGTCCGCGCATAAACCTACATGTTTGCACCGTCCCATTCTTCATATTTCTCATTTCTGTGTTTCTGTGTGTGTCTCTGTGTCTATGTGTGTCTCTGTGTGTGTGTCTCTGTGTTGTGTCTCTGTGTGTGTGTATCTCTGTGTATCTGTGTGTGTCTCTGTGTTTCTGTGTGTGTCTGTGTGTATGTGTATGTGTCTCTGTGTCTGTGTCTCTGTGTCTGTGTCTCTGTGTGTCTGTGTGTATGTATCTGTGTGTGTCTCTGTGTGTGTCTCTGTGTTGTGTCTCTGTGTCTCTGTGTGTGTATCTGTGTGTGTGTCTGTGTGTGTGTCTCTGTGTGTGTGTCTCTGTGTCTGTGTGTGTCTCTGTGTGTGTATCTGTGTGTCTCTGTGTGTGTATATGTGTATGTGTCTGTGTGTATGTCTGTGTGTGTCTGTGTGTGTGTGTCTCTGTGTTGTGTCTGTGTCTGTGTGTGTCTCTGTGTGTGTCTCTGTGTGTGTGTCTGTGTGTCTCTGTGTGTGTGTGACTCTGTGTCTCTGTGTGTGTCTCTATGTCTCTGACAAAGAGACACACACAGACACATATACACACAGACACATATACACAGAGACACACACAGAGACACACACACAGACACAACACAGAGACACACACACACAGACACACACACAGAGACACACACACACAGACACAGAGACACACACACACAGAATGGGACGGTCCAAACAGGGCTCAGTTTAACTTGCTTGGAGGGATGTTAGGACCGTCCCAAATATGAAGACTGCTTCCTAACAGGTCCGCCGCATAAACCTACATGTTTGCACTGTCCCATAAACAATTATTCTCCATACTGCTCTGTATATGACCAAATATTGCATTTATATCTATTCTGTCGCGGCGCTGTCGCGGCGCTGTCGCGGCGCTGTCGCGGCGCTGTCGCGGCGCTGTCGCGGCACTTGGCCCGAATTTGCATATGTCGTCGGGTTTTCACAAAATCCATGTCGCTGGGCTGTCGTCGCCGCTTGTCGTCGTAGTGTGACAGCCACATAAGATCTTCCCTGGTGTATACTTTGGTGCCTATCTTTTAGGGATAAACTATACATATACAAACTGTTATGATTAGTGAAATATGGAGTTGATTACACTGTACATATATAAGTGCATTTGGATACATTCGTGCTGTTAAACATATCACTCAAGCATAATTAATTCATAATGCTGGAAACAAGGAATTTTAGTGCAGTCAACCGATGTTTATTCACAGTAACAGAAATATTAATTTACATAAATACAGCTTTAATAGATACTTGATGGTAACAGTCAGGAGCACCGACCCAGCATTCGTAATGTCGAACAGGGCACCCCTGCCTGGTCGACTATTCACCAAGTGCATGCAAATCGCCCTGAAATCTGCTGGCTTCCCCTAGCGGCCGCTGGTCACTTGCTGTAGCCTAAGATCGAGGGGGAGCACAAGAATATGCAAGAGTGGGGATGTCATTAGACTGCATAAGAACACTGGGACAATGGAAATCAAACAGTGTTTGTAATTATGTAAATAAAAAACCTTTTAGGAAGGGACCATCAGCTCTCCTGTCCCAATTTGGCTGAGATCTAATTGTCCCTGTATTTTTTCCCATGATGAATGATGATGTGTGTACTAAAAGTATGTGTGTGCATGCGCGCGCGCACCGGATGTGAGTTTACTTTGTGACTGTGATCCACCTTTAGCTGATGCCTCATGTCTTCAATTTAAAGAATCCTCACCTAGCCTGCATTCAAGAAAAGCTTGATGAACAAATCTAGGCTATTACACAGTTATGAATATATGAACTATTTATCATTTATTCAGTCTCGTTGTAGTTTTCAAAGAAAATACCACGCTTGGAAAATCTGCTTGACTAATTGATTTAGTAATTGACAATTTAATTTCCTTTATATATGTAGAATGGAAATTGGTTAGCAGAACTCCCCTCACATCATTCCACTTGTTATTAAATTTGGTCAAAGTTCCACTTTTAATTCAAAATTAATACATAGTTGGGTGAAGTTTCAAGGATATTGGTGGTGTATTTCTTTAAATACAAACATTTATGTAACTCATACCTCTTAATTTCTTATATTGACAAGTGGCAATTTGTGTTTTTGCCATTTGAATGGCCAATTTCTCGAAAAGTAATTATGTCATTACTCTGGAAAAAATAGATTTGGTATATTCATATAGATAACACATATTCCT
This sequence comes from Branchipolynoe longqiensis, assembly GCA_030323885.1. Classification (NCBI taxonomy): domain Eukaryota; kingdom Metazoa; phylum Annelida; class Polychaeta; order Phyllodocida; family Polynoidae; genus Branchipolynoe; species Branchipolynoe longqiensis. The sequence goes on along the minus strand of CM059192.1, from coordinate 64,772,512 downwards.
TGAAAGACAAGTTCATCTGGTCATTATATTTTGAATTACTGATATCTGAAATGTGTGGTGAAATTTATGTCAATGTGTGGTGAAATTTGTCAATTTCCTCAACAATTAGCCTCAGAACTCAAAATGTTGCAGTTCGATGAGAATTTGTTCATTGTTAATAAAAGATATGAAATATAAATTATCACGTCTTGTTTGTCCGAGTGTGGTGAATTCCTGCAGTAGGAAATTAAAATAACCCCTCCCCCCACCAAGAAAAGAGAAATAAAATTCCCCCCCCCCCCCCTTCAGAGATGACAAAATGAATTTTTTAAATAATCTCCCCCTCCTGACATTGTGTTTAAAAAAACAAGTGCCCCACCCACCCCCACCCCTGGATATTTGAAACAATAATTAAAAGAATGTAAAACCACCCCACCCACCCAACAAAATAAACAAGAATTACCCCCCCCCCCACCCTCTCAGACATACAACCCCCCCCCCCCCAAACCCAAGGTACCCGCATTTCCACAACTTCAATCCATAATGAATTTTTTTTAACTAAGAAGTGTTATTAAGCTCTTTAATTGTAGTCAGATAGCCAGTCAGATAAGAAAAAAGGTATTCTAAATTGGTATGCATGTGACTACCCAAGCCGTTTAAAATATTTAAAACAATAGTTATATATTTCTTTGAATCAAGTTTTTGGTTAATCTGGCAGCTCTATAAAAGTTGTCATGAGTGCACTGTCACAAGTTGGTACTCATCCTGATATGACCTTAGATATTGCTAGGATGTAAAACAAACAACAAACTTTTTAATGTTTTATGGACATAGCCATATCTAATGCACAACAACCACTGACACATTTGGCATTTTAATATTTAGAACAAGAATTAATCTGGGTCTCCCAGTGAGGCAGCACTGATATGACTTTAGATGTGGCTAGGATGTAAAACAACAACACACTTTTATATCTAATGCACAACAACCACTGGCAGGGCGCTCAAACCTTAGATGTTGCTAGGATGTAAAACAACAACAAACTTATATCTAATGCACAACAACCACTGGCAGGGTGCTCAAACCTTAGATGTTGCTAGGATGTAAAACAACAACAAACTTTTATATCTAATGCATAACAACCACTGGCAGGGCACACAAACTGCTCAAACCTTAGATGTTGCTAGGATGTAAAACAACAACAAACAAACTTGTATATCTAATGCACAACAACCACTGGCAGGGCGCTCAAACTGGCAGGGCGCTCAAACTGTGACATGCTGCAGTTTGAAGGCATACAGAAAATCCGCGCATGCGCAGAAGCAACAGAAGAGAAGGGCGCTCAAACTGGCATGGCGCTCAAACTGCGACACCGGTCTATGAATTGTTCTAATCTGCCAATTACCTATTCAACTGACTTTTACATGTATAATCAGCATGCGTGATCAGTGTATGCGCCTAGGTACACACACTCTTATATGTCAAACTCTGTGTGTATATGCCCTTATGGTTGTGATCATCAATGGTGGCACCAGGGCCCGTATGCACCGATCGGTGATAGGCTTAGCCGGAGCTAAGGCACTAGCCGCGGATAGCTACCTCGGGGTAGCGGCGTGTCGGAATTCGGTATGCACCAACTTTCTAGCCGGGGCGGATAGCTAACCGTGACCTAGTTTCACTTGTTGGGGAGTTGCTCTGAGCTTGTTCCCGATGCGCGCCGCTAAATGACAACAAAGACTATCGAAACCAGCGGCAGGAAGTAGCAGTGACTGACTTTCGCAGTGACTTTTATTTCTTTGTTTCACGATTTTGAGAGTATTCGGCAAAATTATTGACTTTTGAACCGCATTAGTTGTTTTTGTGATCCTGCTACCATGGCGGCTCCAATCGAGTCGGTATCGGGAAATAAGCGGGCGAGGAAAGCCAACTATAGCGACGCTGAAGTACGTGTACTGTTGGACGAGATAATGTTGGCACGCGAAGTATTATTCGGTTCCTTCAACAACCGCGTTACTATGCAGGACAAAAATAATGCGTGGGACAGAGTTAAAAGGGCTGTCAATTCCTGCGGCGTTGCCGTAAGGTCTCGACTTGAAGTAAAGGAGAAATGGAAGACACTGAAGTCTGAAGTCATAGGCCGTCAACGCAGGTCACTGAAGACAGGAGGAGGTCCTCCGGAGTCCGCCCTGCCATACGAGGAGGCTGTGATGCAGATTGTGGGCGACGAGTCAAACCTCATCCATGGAGTCGCTGGTAAGTTAGGCAGCAAACGTAGCTTTTACCGTTATATTAATCGCTGTTTAGGGACACGTAAACACGCCAGCACGTTTCAAAATATGTGCTTCAATTTTTTGACTATATTTCTGTGGATTAGACACAACACGCAAAATCGCTTTAGTATTTTATTGTCAATACATATTGCTGTCTGTGTTGTAGTAATTCCCACAAATACACTCTTCTACCTTACAGCCTCTTCCCCCGCCAGTTTCATGCCAGCCACAGAAAGTGTAATGGGTGCCGAGGACCATTTTGAGGCAGAATTCCTGTCACCATCATTCTCGGTGGCGAACGTAGGTCGGCCGACGTTTTCCTCTACGCCTGTCCCGCACCCAGCAGACTGTGCCATAGCTGTCAGCGAACGCTTCTCTCTACCTGGTAGGTTTTTTCCTTGCTTCCCGTTACGGTTTTCGGTTAGTTACATACGTTGACTTAGGGCCTCCACACATTGTATATCAACGGCCACGCGAGCGTAAATAGGGTAGCTACGTCAACGTGCATTTGTAAATAATAAAGAGGCGGTTTTATTTTTGGTCTCTATTTCCTGCAAGCTGCATAGTACGATGAAGCATAAAATGTCACAACCAAAATAAATATTTACATTTGATTCTACATATCTAACTTAGATACTGATGCACTTTTTAAACTGTAGTTTCTGCGTAGAAGTCAATAATGAGTAACTTTAACAGAACACTGCAGAATTCTTTGGTGGCAGAGTTTTTGCAAGCTTGCCCAAACTTATTTTCCATGTTTGCATTTAAAATATCTCAAAAGTTTACCATTTCAAATAAAAGTAACTTTGAACTAATGTCTAGCAGAGACTAGTGATCGAGATATTTATCTCAGAAAAAATACAGGAATGCAAAACCATCGGACTCTGCAATTTTATGCCACGCACAAATTTTGACACCGAAAATATCGATGTTACCAACCAAGCATGTATATCATATAATTCTCATGCTACCATGTGGCCAAATCTAGCACGCTTTATGTTACGCTTGCTAAAATACACCAAATTGTTACTGTAACACGCGTACGCTTTTTCTTGTCCACAGTACACCTCTCCGCTGCTGTGGTTGTGGCTGACCTGGAAGATGGCCATGTCAGTGTCTCCGCCGAGCATGACCTCACAGGCCAGAGTCCCTCTCGTGGTAGCAGGTGGTAACGAAAGCGACGGTCTAAACTTGCCCAAGCAAAGAGAGGACGCAGCAAATCATTCCATGGCAGCAGCAGCGACGGAACTGAACGGGCGGCATTCATCGAATTTTTGCAAAATTCGAGCGATACCTGCAAGTCCAAAAAAACACTTCTCGATGCCCAATATGAAAGTGAGGTGCAAAACACTGCACGGATCACTGCCCATACGCTGTTACTACAGACACAACAGCGGCGCGAACTTTTAGAAATACAGCGACTAGAGAAGGAACTTTGCGTTCCAGAGTAAGGAATTGGGCAAGGGTACAGATACAACTGTAATACCTGAGTATACTATCTTTGTCGGGTATTCTGTAATTTTCTGTGTCGCATACCTATAAAAGTGAACATGACCCAAACCTCAATACTTGTGTTTGTTACCTTGTGTTCATTATATTTGCTTGGCTATGACAACAACCGTTATGCAAAGTAATTGTTGACGATTCTCTGTCGTGCAGCTTTCCCCACAGCAGCGCGAACCCGTTCCGAGCGGTCATAGTTTTCTGGACGATGGTAAGCTGCAGCGTCAGCGTGTGCATCATAGTGCGCATCGTCATCCCCCTCCGAATCAGATTCTGATTCCGTGTCTGAGGGATCTTCCAGTTGGAGTTTGCGGGCGCGGTTGTGCAGGATGATGCACGCAGTGATGACGTTGCAAGCCCTCACAGGCTGTAATCGAAGCCTGCGCAGACAGTGCCAACGCCTTTTTAGAATACCTATCGACCTCTCGACTTGTGATCGCGCTGCTTTGTGGTGCACGTTGTATGCAACTTCCTGTGCCGTGATTGGATTGAGTATTGGCGTCAATAGCCAGTCGCGCAACATGTACCCACTGTCGCCAAGTAGCACACCTTCCAATGGTTTAGCATGTTCGCTCTCAAACGCGGCGAAGAGGTCGGATTCACGAAGTATTCTGGAGTCATGCACACTGCCTGGCCAACGTACAATACAGTCAATGAAGACGAGGTCCCCATCACAGATGACCTGAAAATAGTAATGCATTAAATAGTATAGGGGGTGCTGCAAAATGCTACCTTTTAATTTACTTCTAGCGGGTAAACCCTTCACGAGCTGCCTATGACGTAGATAAAATATTTTGCAATAAGCTCAAGTTGACAGTTTGCAAATCTCTTCTGTGCCTGTGCACATTCAGAATAATAGACTTGATCGCAACACTGAATTCCACGTTCTATATGTCTCGGGTAGCTGTACAAATTAGATGGATATTAAAATTTGTTATTTATTGACCATTGTGTGAAGTCCATGATGCTGCTAGGTCGAAAACAGACTTTGCAAGGTGATCAACATTTCAGTGTAAAGAGTGATCAATTAAATTATGACTGACAATCCTCAAATATGCCCATGGTTATGACTCAACCTCCTTCGAAATCACTAATGTAATCACTTAGTTTTATTTTAATGGCCTATATACCCCCAATTAGCATTTATTTTAAGGGGAAGCACAGTAAGAAATTTTCGAGAATTGTTTGTGTGCAAATATATTAGGAGAATAGGTGCCCGTATTTAATGTAGGTAAATGGAGAAGATGAGATGGATTCTCTTTCAAGTGTTTTAAGGCCAAAACGTTATGTAAACAAACATAGTGACAGTGCGTCTTCGGTATTTCAGTGTATTTATCCGTGGCAAAATTCACAGCTCGAGGGATAGGACACTTTTAAACAAAACAAGACCTACCTGCACGTTTAGTGAGTGGTAATTCTTCCGATTTACAAACTCATGTTCGTACTCTCTGGGTGCCTCTATGCGTATCTGCGTACCGTCGATGCAGCCTATCACACCGGGAAAGCCGTAGTTGGTGTAAATTTTCAACTTGGTACGGTCTGCGTTTTCCTGCGTCGGGAGCTTGACATGTCGCGGTAGTTGGCGTATGAGAGCATCGGTGACACGATGCACTGTACGTGAAACCGTAGATTGATTGACACCGATGAGCTCTCCACATACATCTTGGAACCCACCCGTGGCGTAGAATCTTAGTGTGACCAAAACTTGCATAAGTGGTGTCAATGTGCCACGCCGCTGCCAAACGTCTAAATCATCGCGCACACTGTCTGTAATCGCCAATATATCGTGCCGGCGAAATCTGAACTTGCGGAAGAGATCAATATCATCAAATTTGTCGAATGGGTGCGTTCTGTCACGAATAATCCGATTGCGAGGCAGTCATCTGGGATGGAGAAAGCGTCTAATCAACAACACGTCCATTTTGGAAAATGACGCTATCCGCCCCGGCTAGGCAGTAAACCCAACTGGGAAAGTGGTATAGCTTAGCCTAGGCTAAAGTACGCGGTTAGCGCTGGCACCGATTGGTGCATACCGATTATGCACATTTTACGGGCCGGAGCTACACTAGCCGCGGTTAAGGCCCTAACACCGATTGGTGCATACGGGCCCTGAACTTACCACTGGACACAACTAAGGCATTACTGTCTATGACTCTAATCCCATCTGTATGTATTCAATGCTCTATATGTTATTGGCAAGCACTGTGACCTCTGACCTGGCCCGCAGACCATGGTGTTTTATGTTTGCAGGTTATTATTTGTGTGAGGGCCATAAATTGATTGACCTTCTGCACGACTACCCTTACTTATGTACAACTACTGTACACCTTGATTCTGCTTTGGAATCTGCTATTGGGGCGTGTCAGTCAGCGGGCCCAGACCATTGATCCGGTTTGGATCTGCAAATTGCCTATTTGACTGCCCTCTATATGTATGGTCTGCTAGTGCAGACTTGACTGGTATGACTTAAGGATCACAAACTCCCCTGTCAGATTTGCTAAGCTCTCCTTGAACCCTGCCCTTCATGTGTAACGTATATGCCTGAGAGCACTATGTATGGATGCCAAGCTATTTGTGTATGTGCCCTTGTTGCTGTGGCCACTTTCAAGCACAACCAAAGCACTATTATGTAAACAACTTTGCTTCAAACTGTATATAATCATGCCTTTATATGCTAAGGGTAGACCCCTGACCGGAGCCCACAGGTAACACCGCTTGATATTTATTTGTATGTTAGAAATTGATGGACAAAGATTTGAATACTACTGCTGCACCTCGGTTCATGGTGCTGTTGGAGCTGGTCAGTGTGAGCTTCGTGCTGATGGAAGGACTGGACTCAACCTTTGGAACTGGTATGCCTGATATGGCACATTCACAACAGTCATTAATGTACATTTGTCATACTGACCCTGGCTTGGGCGTTTACTTGATCACCCAACACCAACTGCAGCAAATGTCAATACCCGATTACCAATATGTAAGTGGTGACACTATCTACTATTGACCACACTCAGCTGTCACTGATACCTGTCTAACTGTCATAAGCCGTGTTTACACGGGCCATTTAAAACGCCTCATATAAATCCATTTGCCTAGATCGATTCACATTTCCCGTGTAGACGCACCTCTGTGGCGTTTTAGGGCTGAATCGATTCATATGAAACGGTACATCTATACCACCTCGGGAGGTGGTCTAGATGGAGCGATTCAGCTTGTTCCCGGGCGGCGATAGTATAAAATAGTAGTGCGTGCCAGGAACAGGGGGAGAAGTAACTAATCGCTGGTGCCCGGCAGTGTTATGGCCCGATTACGCCGAAATGTAGTGAATGCGATCATATTTAACAGAATTACAGACTCAAATAATGAAATTTAATTAAATTAACCTTAAATTCCAAGCGATATTAACATAGCCGCTAAATCTGTGTCAAATCGACGTGTGTAGACTAAACAAAATAGCAGTGCTTGCAGGCTACAGGTGCCTGCTTGTTCCCGGCGCCGACACACTTTCAAACTCCGCCGTGTAAACACGCATCAAAAACGCTTCATATGAATCGCTTTGTCTAGATCGTTTCACAATTCCCCGTGTAAACACGGCTATATATCATCAACTCAAACAACATTGACAAGAACCTATTAAGTAGACCTTACATTAATTAACCAACACGATACACTAATATCATCCCCCCCCCCCATTGAGAAAACCGCAACTAAAACTGAACTCAGCCTAAGCCAACAACCAACACCACATCATGGCTAAAACCCAAATATCAGGTTTAGCTAAAGCTGGATGCCCGCTAGGTGGTAGTACCGGGCAAGCATCCATGCCCAACAAAGAATACGCTATACACCATGACATAAGTAAATACACAACCACATTCACACTCACTGTGGGGGGGGGTCCTTGGGGGGACGGGGCGGACCGTATTTCCAGGGAGGTGGGCAGACTGATGGTGGCCTGGGGCCCTTGGGACCGTGTCATCTGGGCGCACTTCCTCTAACAGATCTGAAGGGCCTGCCAGGACTAAAGATTGGCCACCTAAACGTACGTAGCCTCACACATAAGATCAACCAGCTAAGGGCCGATCTACCCGGGTCTGGTTTTGATGTCTTCACTATATCAGAAACATGGCTCAATAGAACAGTTGAAGACAGACTCACATCTATACCAGGTTACCAATTTATAAGGGCTGATAGAAAAACAAAGCAACTTAGTGGGCAGACCAAAGCTGGTGGTGGACTAGGTATTTACTTTAAGCAAGATCTCCATGTTGATGCAGGTAAACATGCTGAGCATAACCTATCAAATAGCAATATTGAACTACAGTGTGCTGTAGTCACCAGACCCCATACAAAACTAATACTCATCGGCAACGTATATAGACCCCCAAATGGCAACCTAAACGAAGGAATTGGGCAAATAAGTAACTCTTTGAATAATATAGCCAATATCGATAAATATGAGATTCTCCTCATTGGCGACTTCAATGAAGAATATAATGGCAAGAGGCCTATGATGGGAGGGATAATAAAGCAACTTGCAGCTGAACATGAGTTGCAACAAATGAACCAGCAACCACTAACAGAACAATAGACCTGGCACTTACCAATATCAAACATTGTACAAAGGCTGGAGTCCTTAACTATAACATAAGCGACCACAAACCAATATTTATAATAAAGAAAAAAATAAGAAATGACAAAAGAATCACCACCCACTGGGGACGCTCTTATAGGAACTACAATTTTAATGAATTGGCCGGCACACTCAAAGAAATAAACAGTGCTGAATTTCTGGATATGAGAGACCCCAACCTATGTTGGGATATGCTAAACGCAACAATCACTATTGCAGCTGACAGGCACTGTCCCCTAACCGAGATCACCACCAGAATCGCCATGGGAGGTTACCTTAATGATGAACTACTAGAGCTTCAAAAGGATAGAGATTACTTTATCCAAAAGTTTGAGAAAACAAAAGATCTAGGGGATGAATTCATAGCTAAATGTATGGTCAGAAAGGCTAGGAGTGAAGTAAGGAAAGCCAAAGCAAGGTATTATCAAGTCCAGATAGACAAATATAAACAGAATGCCAGAAAATGTTGGTATGAAATAAACCAAATCAAACCTAAAAAAGAGACAAGAATCAGTGGCCTTGCAAGTCAAGAGACTGGTATTAAAATCCCAAATGAATTACTGGCAGAGGAAATCAATAACTATTTCATAGATATAGGTGAGAAACTAGCCAATAAATTCAAACAGAAGGATGATCAACACAAAACCTTCCATGCCAAACTAAATAAAGAAAAGTATGACCTTCTGGAAACCACCCAGGATGAAATCCTTGATAGAACTAACAAAATATCTATCTACAATTCATCAGGAATGAAGGACATCAGTACCACTTTGATAAAAAGTGCGATCACAACACTGAGTGCAGAATTTACACACTTATATAACCTAATAATCAGTACAGGCATCTTCCATGATGACTGGAAAGTGGCCACAGTGACGCCCATACCTAAAGTCAACATCCCGCAAACCTGTAGTGAACTACGCCCAATATCGATCCTCCCACTGCCTGGCAAGATCATAGAACAAATAATACATGACCAAATTAAGACATTCCTTGAGTCCTCTAACTATTTGACCTACCAGCAAAATGGCTTCAGGAAAAATAGGTCCACCACCGGGGCACTGGCGTCTCTACTAGACAAACTTTTGTCAAACATAGACAAGGGTGATCTTACTATCGCAGTCTTCCTTGATTTCAAGAAGGCATTTAATACAATCGACCACAAAATCCTCATGCATAAAATAGAACGAGCTGGGCTAGGCAATAGAGCACATAGCTTCCTCACAAATTACCTCAGCAATAGAAAACAATACACAAAACTAAGTGATACCAACTCGACCACTCGAGAAATAAAAACAGGAGTTCCACAGGGCTCCACTCTGGGACCCCTACTGTTTCTAATATTTATAAATGACCTACCTCTAGTTTTCAACAAAGCATCTTTCACATTATTTGCCGATGATGCAGCACTAACAATACATAACAATGACCTTGCCATAGCCGCAACCGAGGCTGGAATGGCGCTGGATGGAGTGAACACATGGTGCCATGAGAATAAACTAACACTCAGAACAGTATTCCAAGGCAAGATACTAAGTGTGGTTGAAATGCATAGCAGAGCAGGGCTGGACACTCTGGATGTACGTAGGAACCTACACCTAATGATGTTGATGTATAAACGTGCGAGTGATGACAAATACATAGATCGCACAACAAGGGTAACGAGAAGGGGGACATCGACTCTGCTCGGGGTGCCCAACCCTAATACAAATAAGTTAATGAGAGCTCCGATTTACAAAGGAAGTGTCATGTGGAATAAGCTCCCAACCAAAACCAGAGAAGCGGGTTCGATTCTTGCCTTTAAAAATGCATACAGAGCTCACCTGGTTATTCAGGCCCAAAACCTGGCACTGCAAATATATAATACGACCTGCTGAACGACCCATTGACTTCGCCCTCTCTCATGCCTGCTCTCTCCCTGCGTGTCCGCGCCCCCTACCCATGGACCCCTCCCCCCCATCCACATTTGACAAAACAACTATTATAACTCAATGACTCGAGACCCACTACCCCTACTTTAGACCCATTACCACCACTACATAACTACATCTCCAACCAGCAATGCACACAATATAAACCACTATACATGCACAACATGGCACTATTTAAAGACTAACCATTATTAAAACCAAATCTAACTGATATACAAACACAGCATATGATTTAACCACTAGTGTACATTTACTGCACACTCAATCTTGATGCATATACCTTGCACTATGTTCAGTACATATGCTGTACACTATGCAGCATAGGCTGCTCCCCCACTTTCTTTTATGTCAGAATGGGTTGTGCTGCACACAATGCAACACATTCCACTTCCACTATGTATAGATGAAATGCGACCACTCCAACGGCTGGAAGACCAGTGCCCCGGCGCTGACAAAATATGTATTCAGATGAATAAAAATATTTCCCAAAAAAAAAAATTTATAACTGAAAAACATAGTAAACCATAGCATCAACTATTAGGAATTGGATTTTAGTTGGATTTATATGGAAGAAACTACTATTAAAGACAAGAAATTGAAAGAAAACGTGATCAATAAGCGAGTTCAGCATAAGCGAGTTCAGCATTGACCGTACGCATGTGCGGGTCCGACTTCCGGTCGTCGCTGTCGGGATAAACAAAGCCACGTTTTGCACTGCACGTATGGCCTTGAGTAATCTTCTTACAGAAAAAGTGAAATATCTCTAAAACCACACCACCTAGAAAAAAATCGCTTGATCCACATTTAGAAAACATGTTTACCAAGAAGATTATATTAAATTGATAAGGTTAGGGTTCTGGATTTCTATTAATTTTGAATAAAACTAACGTTTCGCACTGCGTGTACCAGCAAACCCAATGGCAGTGAGCAATCTTCTTACAGAAAAAGTGAAATATCTCTAAGACCATACCACCTAGAAACAAATCGATTGGTACACAAATAGAAAACATGTTTACCAAGAATATTATATTAAATTGATAAGGTTAGGGTTCTGGATTTCTATTAATTTTGAATAAAATAAACGTTTTGTACTGCGCGTACCGGCAAACACAGTGCATTGTCAATGGCCGTGAGCAAACTTCTTACAGACAAAGTGAAATATCTCCCAAACCACACCACCTAGAGACAAACCGCTTGGAACACATATAGAAAACATATTTAACGAATAGATTATATTAAATTTATATGGTTAGGGTTCTGCATTTCTATTAATTTTGAATAAAATACGTTATGCACTGCGCGTACCACCAGGCTGAGTCCAGCAAGTGGGTTTGTTTATCCCGATGACTTCCCATCAACCACCGCGCGCCCGAGATGCTGAACTCGCTTATTGTCCGTGCGCATGTGCGGGGCCGACTTCCGGTCGTCGCTGTCGGGATAAACAAAGCCACGTTTTGCACTGCACGTATGGCCGTGAGCAATCTTCTTACATAAAAAGTGAAATATCTCTAAAACCACACCACCTAGAAACAAATCGCTTGGTGCACATATAGAAAACATGTTTACCAAGAAGATTATATTAAATTGATACGGTTAGGGTTCTGGATTTCTATTAATTTTGAATAAAACTAACGTTTTGCACTGCGCGTAGTCAGGCACCTGGGTTTGTTTATCCCGATGACTTCCCATCAACCACCGCGCGCCCGTGATGCTGAACTCGCTTATTCCGTTTCACTACGTTTTGACATAACGACTCTTCGGGATTCGCGAACGACTCTTCGGGATTCGCGAGAAGGGTCCACAGCGACGAAAGGATGAAAAACGAGTTCCCACTGGGTAATATCGAGCATACCCTTGCTGGATGAGTTTCCCATTCATTAAGTAGTGATATTGTGTGATTTAAACAGAAATCAATGTAGATCAATTTCAAATATACTTCAAACAATTTAATCTGTGCAAAAGATACATAAATATGTGATAATGTCTGAACAAACAACAACAACATAGTGACAGTCAAATAATATTTTACTACACTGCTAGCTCTGTGGAGGTCTAGCCTGGTCCCCTGGCATTTATTTGCTCATGCAGAGGCATGAGTTTTCATCTATTATCGCTCAGTTTCCAACCTGGTCCCCTAGCCTTTGAACAGGTGTTACAAGTTTAAACGAGCTCAAACGAGTTCAACCGTGGCTGGTTGGGTCGCACCGTGGCTGGTTGGGTCGCTCCGTAGAGCGCTGAATATGCTTATGGGATTCGCAGCCTCGAACCCATGAAAGCACTGGAACTAGCGACTCCATAATTTAGTTTATACCAACTTAACCAAGCCCAAGGCACTGTTTTCTCTGATTGAGACTAAGTTAACATCCACCCCACCCCCACCCCTACTCGGGAAAGCGCAAAATCTTTTATACAGTGCTGGACATGCTCACCTGCTGGTTTTGGAACAGATATTTGTTTTGCCAAGTCGGCTGCACGGGTAAATTACCATCCAGCAGCAATGGCCGCCAAAGGCATGCCGATGTGCAGTCGGATTCCAGTACCCATGGTTTCCGCGAGGTGCCGCCTGAGTGCCACCACATGGGTCCTGCACAGAGGTCGCTAACGGCACCTAGTGGCAGATTGCTGAACTAATACTTTTGTAAACAGAGTAGTATTCAAAAGGTTTAAAAAAACAATAATTTTAGGACTATCTATCCCTGCTGCCACACAGATTTTGAAATAAGGGGCTATGGTAGATGAACATTTATAATTATCATCTTATATTAATATGAATAAGCAATGCTTAGGACCGACCCACCGATATAACTACAGCCAAGTATTTGATGCTTTTTTTTTTACTCCACTCACGGTGTTCGATTTGAAATTCTATCAATTCGGGTGACCCGAATACGGCCGTCGTTTCCGGGGAGTAAACTATTAATATTTCATTTGTGCATCCATGTTTATGCCAAATTGTTATTTATTTCTTTTAATTTTGAATAAACTCTAAGTTTTGAACTGCACGTATCGGCAAATTCTATGGCAGCGGGCATTTGTTTTGATATATTATTAACCAATAGCTGTCGTCCACCCTGCTTGCTGCTGACCGAAGTTCGACGAGCGATTTCCGTTTCCGTTTGCTGGATTTGGATTATCAACACGATTTTACAAATGGTGGTGCCCATAGAGGCCTATTTCCGTTTCCGGTTGCTGGATTTTGACGAAATCCTCTGTGGGTATTGTTTATGTATATATTGTCTATGTATATGTATATATATGTACACGTGTTAGTCATTAGCCTCCCCCTGGGTGGGTGGGTATTATATTTATGATATTAGATGGCAAAATGATGTGGATATATCAACCCAGCTTCCCAACCGTTGACCACTTGGAGTAGGTATGTGAGTCAAAAATTCAAAATCCTCCTATTCCAGTGTAACTGAGCTCATTTGAAAGAGGATGAAGAGACAAAGAAAATAACACTTAGATCATTGCAATCCATTGAGAAATAAAAAAGTTATGATTATTTCATTATTTTTAATTAGCCAAATTATGTCCTCACAATTAACCTTAAAACCAATGAAGAAGGTGTGATCAAAACATACTGTGTTCTCAGGGAAATTGCTGTAACTTCCTTATTTCTCAACAAATTAATCAAATCTTGGAAGTATCTGAAAGCCAGAAGAATTCTCTATCTAGATCAATCACAAAAATCACAAAGATCACAATTGAACAGCTAAAAATAATTATTAAAGGTGGAAAGACATAGTTAAGTGTGCATCGCGTAACTAAATTATATGGTTAGAAAGCTACTAACATTATAATTTCCATGAGCTCGTTACTACATTTCTCGTGCTAATTTCCTCCTGGTATTTCATATATACAACAATAAATACATATAGAATGGGAACTATATATTATAATTAGGGAACATAGCCGCTGTGATGCCGTATTTTGATGGTGATTACTGTAAAAAATTGTGTAGCTTGAAAGCAGCGCGTTTTTCACGTAACTAAGTTATATGGTTAGAAAGCTACTAACATTATAATTTCCGTGAGCTCGTTAGTACATTTCTCGTGCTAATTTCCTCCTGGTATTTCATATATACAACAATAAATACATATAGAATGGGAACTATATATTATAATTAGGGACCATAGCTGCTGTGATGCCTAATTTTGATGGTGATTACTGTCAAAAATGTTTACAGTTTGGTGAAATTCTTCCTGTACCAGAAATAAACAGTCATTCAGAAAAAAATGAAAACGAGGCTATAGATTGGGAAATCCTCTATGACGTCATGCTCATTATATATGCAAAAACATATTTCTAGCCAATCAGGAGGCAGTTATTTGGAATGATGTAATTGGGTCGACCAATAGAAAACGGAGATCGGCGTCACAGGAAAATGGCGCCCGCTATGACGGCGATCGGCGAGTTTGGCTCACGTACCTACTTGGAGTCGTTCGTTCGAAAATACAAAATGCCTTCATAAACAAAGAACATGTTGTGTCCCTATTTTTCCACCTTGAAAAGGCGTACGACACGACATGGAAGTACGGCATCCTGAAGGATTTGTTCAATATGGGGTTTAGAGGGCGCTTGCCCATTTTCATTTCTACATTTGTATCAAACCGAAAATTTAGAGTTTGGCTCAATGCTGAGCAGCCAAGAGCAGCTCTTTAGCGTCGGTGAATCGACAGTTGGTAAATACTGAACTCGTGTGTATGCATCTATGATCTAGACCTCCAGAGACTTTGATATTTAAATATATGCTGTCAAGTTGTAAATTTTGTCACTGACACTGTCAACATCACAACTGTGCATTGAATATAGTGACTTAACATCTAGCTGATTATCATGCCTCAGCCACAAGGATGGCTGGATAAATATAAACAACTAAGGCTATCAAACAGAGGGGGGTTGACAACCAAGGAAACCTCCACAAAGAAAAAACCCAGAGGCAAGGCAGCTAAATCCAAAACCTCAGCCAGTCCAGGAGCACCAATACTAGTCAATGATGAGCAACGGACCTGCCAGGACTGCAGTGTGAGCTGCAAAACTGACACAGATCTTATCATTGCATGTGATCGTTGTGGAACAACTGGTGTGCAGAAAGTCTCGAGATGTCAAATGAGCAGTACTCAGTAGCACAACGAGATGAGGCATTATGAAGGAAACACTAAATGAAACAAAAAAGGAAGAAAAAGCACTTGAAGACAGGAAGAAAAACGTTATCATTTTCAATGCAGCTGAGCAGACAGGTGAATCCCGAGAAGAGACGAAAGCAAATGACGTCAATATGTTCAACAACATTTTCAAGACTGTGTGTGACCAAGAGTGTGAAAACAAAGTCATCCAGGCATGTTGCCTGGGCAGGATCCATGACGATGGCTCTGCTAGACCTCTGCTCGTCACTGTAAACTCTGAAAAAACAGAACGCCAACTGTTCAGTCAGCTTTTTAAACTACAAGGCATCAACCAGTACAAGAACGTCAGCATGGGCCATGATATGACGCAAAAAGAAAGAAAACAAACAAAACTCCTGGTAGAGGAAGCCAAAAAGAAAACAGCAGACATGGCGTCGGACACTGAACTGGGAGAAGAGGCAAAAAACTGGGTATTCCGTGTCAGAGGACCGCCATGGGAACAAAAAATAGTGAAAGTGAGACCACGCACCCAGGTTTGGATGTCAGTCGAAGTAACATTAACTGTAACATCAGAAGTATGCAAGAAACAACTAAACCTAAACCATTTATAACACAAAAGTATCATTGGGGCCACAATCGTAACTCAAACTCGAACAAAAACAGAATCCATATCAGCACATCTCATAAAATGATCAATGGCCTGAGATGTATGTAGACCAACGCAGATTCAATTATGAACAAGCGAGCCGATCTCGAAGCAAATATTGCAATTTACAACCCAGATATCATTGCAATCAGTGAAGTCATACCAAAAAATCCAAAAGACCCAGTCCAGCTATGTGAGATTGCCATAAATGGATTTGATATTTTCAGCAATATCGATGAGGAGAGAAGGGGTGTGTGCATATATACTAAATGCAACCGTAATGCAGTCCCCCTAGATGTACCCCCATGTAACTCGAAAGAAGCGATATGGTGCGAGATTAAGCTAGACGACAGGGACAGTCTGCCCGTTGGATGCATCTACAGGTCACCCAACAGCGACAACAGAGTCCATGAGGAAAATCGACAGTTGATCCAAAAGGCCTCAGCCCTAAACCACAGCCACCTCCTAATCATGGGAGACTTCTATTATCCAGAAATCAGTTGGCAACACCAAATAGCGAACAACATCCAGCAACACTCTCTGTCGAAAATCTTAGAGACTGTTTCCTTTTCCAGCATGTCACGGAACCAACACATAAGCGTGGTAACCGGGCTGCAAATATGTTAGATCTCATCATCACAAATGAGGAAGAAATGATTGGAAACCTTAAACATGTTGCGAGACTTGGAAATAGCCACCATGATTGCCTTTTCTTTAATTTCAGTTGCTATTACCCTGTAAACTCAAGTGGAAAACACAAATTCGTATTGGATAAAGGCAACTATGAGGGCTTGAGACAGGATCTCGACCAAGTTCTACTAAGTGCAGCCTCAAATACAGACATTGTTGAGGACAATTGGAATGCATTTGCAAAAATCTTCATGGAAAAATGCAAACAGCACATACCCATGTCATCTGGCAAAATGAATAATGGCAGACCACGGCCAGAATGGAAGAATGACCAAGTCAACCAGAATGGATGAATGACCAAGTCAAGCACAAGTCAATCCAAGTCAAGCAGTCAAGCCGAATGTCTCTTCACTGCATACGCAGTGAAGAGACATTCGGGCACAGAAAGTGACAGAATTCAATATGCAAAACTATGTAACCAAGTAAAGTGGGAATGTAGGAAAGCAAAGAGAGAGCATGAGAAAAACATAGCCAAAAATGCCAAAGAGAACCCAAAAGCCTTCTATAAATATGCTAAGAGTAAACTCAAAGTACATATTCCAGTTGGAGATTTGAAGCGGGATGTTGGGACCATTGCACAAAAGGATATAGACAAAGCTGATACGTTGAATACCAGATTTGCAAGTGTCTTCACACAAGAAGACCTGTCATATATACCAATGTTTGAGGACCGACTCTTTTGTGCCCCCCTGACCAACTTAAATATTGCACCATCCGATCTGAAGAAAAAATTATACAATCTTAATGCATCTAAGGCAGCAGGTCCTGACGGAATATACCCGCGCATATTGAAGGAGCTACACAACGAGCTTGTTGAACCACTTAGACACATTTTCCCAAAATCACTAAACCAAAGAAAACTTCCTCACCCATGGAAGGATGGACATGTGGCTCCCATCTTCAAAAAGGGTAACAGAAGTCATCCAGGAAACTATAGGCCAATCAGTCTAACATCTGTAGTGTGTAGGTTGCTGGAATCAATAATAAGAGATTCTATCATGGCTCATCTTGTCGAAAACAAACTCCTATCAACACAGCAGCATTGCTTTGTGCAAGAAAGATCTTGTATGACCCAACTATTGGCATGTATGGATGAGTGGACCCGCGTTATTGATGACTTTGGAGATCTAGATTTCCAAGAAGCATTCAACATTTTTCCACACCAGCAACTGCTAAAAAAACTGCATGGCTATGGCATAAGAGGAGATGTCCTACACTGGATAAAGGATTTTCTGAGCCACAGAAGACAGTGAGTCATTGTAAATGGAAAACCATCAGGATGGTGCTCGGTGAAAAGCAGAATACCTCAGGCCAGTGTGCTTGGACCAATCTTATTTGTGATATATATCAATGACTTACCAGAGGTTGTACATTCTATGGTCCAAATGTTTGCTAACGATACCAAAATATTCCGCCGTATGGAGAAAGGTAGTGACTCACAGGACTTGCAGAAGGACCTCAACAACATGCAGAAGTGGTCAAGTGATTGGCAGCTGAAGTTTAATGCTTCAAAATGCAAAGTGATGCATTTAGGGGGCAAAAACAGCAAGCACATCTATGTAATGAAGGATGGTGTGAATAATGTTCCGCTCTCCGAAACAATGATAGAAAAGGACTTGGGTCTCAAGGTGGACAACAAACTGACATTCAGCGACCACATCCAGGAAGCTGCCAACAGAGATAATGGAATACTGGCCATCATTCGAAGATCATACACATACCTAGACGAGGATGTTGTGCGCAGACTGTACACATCCCTTGCACGTCCACTTTTGGAATATGGAAATGTTGTGTGGTCACCACTCTACAGGAAGGATGCTGAGTCAATTGAGAGGATCCAAAGCAGGGCAACGAAGCTTGTACATGGATTCGATGAAATACCCTATGAACAACGTATGCGTCATTTGAAGATCCCAAGCATATATTAGAGATGGGCCCGGGGGGATATGATTGAGGTATTCAAATATCTCCATGGTATCTATTTTTTTTTTTTTTTACTAAATGTATTTTATTCAGCGAATAATGTCTTTTGTCAGTGCCAGAGCACTGGTCTTCCGGCCGTTCATTACAATTTGTTGGTACATAAATGACAATATCAGTTGCAATAATAACCACATGAAAAACCTGTTCGATAATAGAAGCATAATATAAATTGACTTATCAGAGACTCCAACATCAGGACCAGAGGGCACTCCCTGAAGCTGAGGAAGCGGTACTCCAGACTGGACCTGCGACACAACTTTTTCGGCTTTAGGGTGGTTGACCTGCCGGAGAGTGTCGTAGCAGCAGAGTCGGTGAACTGTTTCAAGTCCCGACTGGATGAATACTGGTCAAGCATTACATATATCTTGGAGCTGGTGACAGTTGCTACGATCCACCACATCTGAAGAACTGTCTCCATTTCTATTAATTAAGAGCGGCTAACAGGTCCAAGGCCTATTATAGCTGTATCCTATTGATTGATTGATTGAATGCTACCCTCTCTGATCCTTTTGATCAAGAGATGGGAGTACCTCAGGGTAGCATTCTATCTATTCTAGCCTTTTTGGCATTAAAATTAACAATATAGTAAAATCCATCTACATAGTCTCTATGTAGATGAATTTTTAATGGTATAAAGGTAAAAATATGAACACTATATAACGGCAGCTCCAATAAAACATAAATAGCCTTTCCTCATAGGCAATGGAAAACCTTTTTCGATTTTCCAAATCGAAAACCGTTTGCATGCACTTTTGTCTTTTACAGACTTTGCACCATGACCCTAATTTAACAATTGGAAATGAACCCATCAAAGTTGTCAAAGAGACCAAGTTCTTGGGAGTCATATTTGACAACAAATAGTTTGTTATCCCTCATATTAAGTTTTTAAAGTCCAGGTGCCTTAAGGCAATGGACATTTTAAAAGTTCTAGCCCACACACAGTGGGAAGCAGATAGCACTGTCCTGCTTCAATTATATAGAACATTAATACTTTCAAAATTGGACTATGGCTGTACTGTTTATGGTTCAGCCAGAAAATTATACATATCACAGTTAGACACTATACACCATCAAGGCCTTCGGCTGGCCCTGGGGGCTTTTAGAACCTCACCCATCCAGAGCCTCTACGTCGAAGGCCGAGAGCCCTCCCTTAAGAGTAGAAGGCTAAAACTGTCTATGCAATATGTGGTAAAATTAAAAGGAAATATTTTAAATCCTGCATATCAGTGCATTTTTATGGCACCATATTGTAAAATATTCCGACTTTTTAGGTCTGGTTCATAAATAAATAATAGTTTAAATAAATTCTAAAATATCTCCTTTTCATAAAACTCATGTGAAGCATTAGGAAAACTGTTTTAATCTTTTTTAAATCATCCAGTTATTTCTATAAAGTCATTATAATAATATTCCAATTATATAAGTACCGCTATAAAACCTCTCTAATAATACCTAATTCATTCTATAGCCGTGTTCACACGGGCAAAATGTGAGGCGAATCAGGCAAATCGAATCAGGTGAGGCGAATTAGGCGCCCGTTCACACGGACACTGCGCGAGGCGGAAGTGGATATCTGCGCATGAGCAAGTACAGACTAACCAGCGCCATTTTGGGTTCGACGACGCCGTCACCAGAGAGTGTGGGTTCGACCTAGATATGTAATTACTGAATCGTATTGGTTTGGAACGGTCAAAACTTCTGCTGGGCAGTGAAACCCTAAAAATAAATGATAAAAAAAAATATCTGTGCATAGATAGCGGTTTCATTAATTAAATTATATAATATGCGCTTTTGATCGACCGGAAAGTCAACAACCTGAGGTGTCGACTGCGCATGCGTGTGAGGTGCTTAATCCGCCTCAGAGTGTCCACACGGGCAAAATTATCCGCATCACAGGAATCGATTCACGTAGACTACCTCGCTTAGGTGGTTTACACGATGCGCATCACGTGAGTCGAATCAGCCCTAATCCGCCTCAGAGGTCCGTTCACACGGCAAATGTGAGGCGAACTAGGCAAGTCGCTTTCTACGAATCGATTTACATTGCCCGTGTGAACACAGCTTATCATGTTGGTAAATACATATGCATAATATTCAAACCAAGTTGTAAAACCATGGTAGATTATGTATATTAAGTGAAGTGATAATTAATATCAGATTTTCTAAGGTCTGCATCAAATATAACCACTGGAGATAAGAACTCTGGAAAATTATTACTGTATTGGTATATTTACATGTATTACTGAATTGAAGTCTGTTGGTATTATATATTGCATGAAAGGAGGTAAATGCTGAAACTAAGGCCAGCATATACAGTTGCTGCAGACTGTGGTTTCTTCACCCAGACAAATAGTCTGTGAAGAATGCCACAGAATGGGTATAATAATTAAGTCAAGAATTAAGTTCTGTGTGCCTGTCATGGTATGATTTACAGATGCCAGTATCTGAGGGAGTGTTAGCACACAGGTGACAATGCATGGGGGCTGTGGCTGTGTGTGTGTGAGTGTTTGCAGGACCTGCCAAAGCCAGGTGTCAGGCTGGAGGTGGGACGTGGAGTGTGTGTGTGTGTGGTGAGCCCTCCCTGCCCCACTTGGTGGCAGTTTTCTGAACTAAAGATGATAAAATATCTAATTCTCAAAGTAAGGCATGTAGAAACTCCTACTCTTTTGGAGTTGTCCCAATCTAAGGGACTGGTGACCACGGGTGTTATGTAAAGATAAATATGGTTGCTAATCCCAGATAAGTGTGATTGGTGAACTTGATGGAAAAATATGTATCTGACTTGGGGTGGGTGGGTTGTCCCCCCCACCCCTTACCTAGATGGGGGGAGGGGCTGGTGGGAGTGGTGGGGGTCCACCCACTCCCACCCTGCCTCCCCCCACCACTGACTGGAGGAGTTCAACCAATAAATGCCATGTTACTGTCTCTGACTGAGGAGACTCCCAGCAACTGTGTACCTGTATTTTGAATGTGTTCCATCTGAATAAAAGAGCTGGGCAGGGGTGTGGCAGGAAGATGACCTGGAGACAGCACAGCAGGAGGAGCCAGCTACTAGACTTTACCACACTTAATTTCTGTTGGGTTGATATTTCTTGGAACTGATCTAGTAAGCAGATATAGTAAGCAGATATAGTAAGCAGATATAGTAAGCAGATATAGTAAGCAGATACAGTAAGCGGATCATCGCTTGAGTAATATCATACATTAGTGCTTTCCGGCCTCCACCCACAGAAGTTTGGGTTCTATTTCCTATAAAGATTCTAGCGTGTAAAATACCGCTAGTTAACAATATGAACACCGCTATGAAGCGTGGCCAACATACATAAAGCCGTTAGGCCTCAGAATAAAGCCTCATTTGGAGGCTCTGGAAGCAAATCTACATAATATAGCACCCTCACAATATTCAGATGTTCCTCCCTGGCAGTTGAGGAAACCAAACATCATCCTCCAGCTGGCCATGTCGAAGAAATCTCAAATGCACCCACTTTCATATCATGAAAGCTTTATCGGTGTGCAAAGTGCTTTTAGTTCCCACCTAGCCGTTTACACGGATGGGTCAAAGACAGACAACAGAGTCTCTGCGGCAGCAATCGTCCACGGACGTGAATTAGTTACGTGTATTCCAGATCAGAGTTCCATCTTTACTGCTGAGGCATGAGCACTCCTACTCGCATTAGAGTGCATCGAAACCTCAGCCAGTCATGAATTCATCATTTTCACTGACTCTTTTTCCTGCCTTCAGGCTTTAAGCAATAGGAAACTGGACCACCCAATACTACTTAAAGTACTCATTAAACTAAACTCTCTTTCAATAGCAAAATTTGACATTCACCTATGTTGGGTGCCCAGTCATGTGGGTATCCCAGGAAATGAGAGAGCAGATCAAGCGACCACTCGAGCCCTGACTGCTCCTTTGGAACACTGTCATATTCCCCACTCTGATCTGAAACCTACCATTCAAAAATACATCTGGAACCTATGGTAGATCGAATGGGATGAACACCCAGACAACAAACTCCATAGAATTACCCCCTCCGTGAATGGACTGCCGCAGAGTCGCCTGGAAGGGCGACACGACCAGGTTGTTTTAACAAGATGCCATATTGGCCACTCATGGCTAACACACATTTTTCTGCTCAAGGGGGACCCTCCCCCTGAATGTATTGGATGTCAGTCCCCACTGACATTAAAACACACTTTATTAAACTGTGTGAATTTCATGGCCCTGCGCCAACAATTTTACACTGCAAACAACATGCATGACCTTTTTACAAAAGTAAAACAAGAAAACATTTTAGCCTTTTTCAGGGCAGCTGGTTTGTACCACCTCATATAGGTTTTTAAACAAATTTCATCAGTGAATAATACTATCATTTAGAATTTTATTTAGCTTGACCAGAAACTTTATGACTGTGAGTTTACAAAATTCATGGGTGTCTATTGACACAAAATTGATTGTATGCTTTTACATGTAAAAGCGATGGTTTGAACAAAAACAAACATTTCTCGCCATGAATATGGCCTATGCTGCCGACACGGCATAAAGTAACCACCAATCAATCAATCTAACCATGGAAGTGTGAAACGGTTGGGAGCTGCCTAGGTCTTCGGCACAGTTTTCTCTGCGATCCATCTCAGCATCTCAGTGATGGCATCGATGTCACTGATGTCTGGAGTGAACTCCTCGCGACATAGGGTCTGGAAGGTGGGCCAGTCAGCTTTACGAAGCCGCCAGCTCCTCTCTCGCTCTATGGGAGATGCCACCCCACAATTAAGAATAATTGGGAAGTGGTCGCTCCCGCAGAGGTCGTCGCAGACCCTCCACGAAAAGTCCAGTGCCAGTTCTGGTTCTACAATGCTGAGATCGGTGGCAGGGTATGTTCCGTAGCCGGTGTGCAAATATGTGTATGAACCATCGTTCAGTACACACAGAGCATGACTGGCCACAAGGTCCTCAATTCTCTTGCCTTTAGCGTTCCTATTGTCCCCCCCATAATGGGTTGTGGCCGTTAAAAGTCACCCATAAGTAAATATGGGGATGGTAACTGGTCCACAAGGGCGTCCAGCTCTTGTAAAGTGAGAACGGAGCTCTGAGGAATGTAAATGGAACAGAGAGTTACAGTCTTATGCAGCGTCAGACGAACAGCTACAGCCTGTAGTGTCGTGTCTAACGCCACTGGCGTACATACCGCATCACGTCTGACCAAGATGGAGGAGCCGCCAGTGGCTCGGTCTCCATCTGGTGCATGCTTGTTATGAATGGTGTAGCCTTTAAGACTACAACTGTCAGAAGCTTTTATATAAGTTTCTTGTAGGCAAACAGCAAGTGGATTGAGGTTGCAACAAAGAAGAGACAACTCTTCGATGTTGCTCCTAAAACCTTGGCAGTTCCACTGAATAAGAGATGCACCTGTCACTGTCATTTTGGAGCAGTGACAGGTGTTCTCTCCCTCGCCTTTGGTTTGAGGGAGAGACTTCGACTGCGGGTTTCCACAGTGTCAGGCATCTCAATATCAGCCAGCGCCCGATATCTATTTGACGTTAAGTTTTTGGAGATCGATGACCCCCTGGACGTTTTGTGCATAGGGGTCAAAGATCCCTTCGGAACTCGGTCCGACAAATTGTTCTTCTTTTTGGGCATCGCCGGCTCGGCCAGCGTCTGCACTGCAATACTATTATAACTATTATTACTTTTGGTCGGAACCGGCGTCGGATTTGGGACGTGAAGAACTACCTACATGATAGACGAGCCAGTGCTCACTTCCAGGGCAGCACCTCCCCCATAACCATCTAAAAAATGGCGTCCCTCAGGGAGCTGTCCGCAGCCCCTTCCTCTTTAATGCTGTAGTCGCTGCCTGTCATAAGCCGACTGAAAACAGGCATTACTGAGCGCCACCTCAAACATGTCAAGATCCTGTGCTATGCAGAAGACATCGCTGTAGTCTGCTCACGCACCAGGGATGTGCCCTCCTCATGGCGGATGTCTTGCTCCTACTTAGCGACACTTGCCGTGATCTGGAGCTCAAAATATCTTCAAGCAAACCCAAAGCCATTATGATGTTCACTGATCAGCCTCCCCACCCACTCAGAACAGCAGATCTGGACATCGAATGGGTCGACACCTTCGACTACCTCATTGTCAGGCTTGATCACAAACTCACCATGAGACCACTTGTGAAGCAACTGGCCTCCAGAATGAACAAGAGACTTCTTCTAATGACTAGAATCTCTGGGTTCAACTGGGGAGCCCCAGCTGAAGTGCTGAGTCTCTTCTACAAACAGGCCGTGTGGGCCCTCTACAACTATGCAGCCAACACCGTTTCCTGGATTGGTTACTGCAGAGACAACCGTAGGGCCCGCCTCCCTCGCAGTAGCACCCTGACCACAGACCTCCTCACCCTGGAAAGAGTCCAATACCAGGCAGCTCGACTCATCACCTGAGCTCGCAGGACAACCAGAGTTGAGATCCTCCTCCTTGAGGCCAACCTCCCACCACTCCAACAGTGCAGCCTCTTACCTAGAAAACGGTACAAGACGGCGCCTCAGCCTCTCCTAGGGAACGAAGACGGCCATCCGCACCCTGAAACAAACCCACGGCCCCTGACCTCTGGGCGAGACCTCCCTGGTACTCCGTGCCCGTAGAGGTCAGGCTCACCAGCCTCTGCTCAAGCAAAAACAACTACCCGACCATAGTCCTCAGAACCCTGGCACAGGAAACCATCGCCCAGGCCAAAGAGGACTAGCCTCAAGCCACCACGGTTTACACCGATGGCTCGCTCAACCCTGACACAGGCCGAGCCGGGGCTGGACACTTCCTACCAGATGGGCAGGCTAGATGCTTTAGCAGGGTCACGGACTACACCTCCACCCTCGATACAGAGCTTGCCGCCATCCACCATGCACTGACCCACCTGTGACACTGCAGCTGCATAGTAGTCACTGACTCGCTGAATGCAGTCCACAAGATCAAGGACCACAGAACTAGCCACTCTCTGGCCACCTTGATCCAGAACACCATTGCCACCAGGCATGAAGCTCGCCTCGACACAGTGCTGGTCTGGGTTCCCTCCCACATAGGACTTTCTGGTAATGACCAGGCCAACTCAGCTGCTCTGGATGGTTCTCGCCGCCCTGAGATCGACCTTGTCATAGGCCACTCAAAGTCACCTGTGCTAGAGCCACCAAAGCCCTGTGGGAGGCCTCCCTCCACCGCGACACCGTCAGGAACCCATACTCTATTACTTGGGCCTGGCACGAAAATGCCAGGGAGCGCCTAGCAGTCCCAAAGATCTTCTCTGCCGCCATGCAAGAGGCGATCACATGCTTCAGGACTGGATACAGGCGGTTCATCGACACCCCTACATTGCAACGATGTCCCTGCGGTGACCAAATCTTCAACGTCACCCACATCCTGGCATCATGGGTGGCCTTTGAGGGATTAGACACGGTTCAAGATCACAGTTCAGGGCCTTCTTCGCAGCCCGATCAGCTCATTCATTTCCTTGTATGCCGGCATGGCCAGGCACCCAGCACAGGTGGATGTCATACCCATCCATTGTCAGTTGGTTCATTTTATAAATGACCGTTGCTAGAATCGGGTGATTCATTTTCAGTCGAGCAACAGCCAGGAGGCAAGAGAACGAATCACTGTATATAATATAGTTAGTGTGGTTGGATACCTCGATACACTCCAACGCGAGAAGGAGTGCTCGGGCTTCTGCAGTGAAAATCGAGCTCTGATTGGGAAAAAGTACACCAAATTTTTCCCGTCGGCAGACTGCCGCAGGAGCTACCCGGCTTTGGTCTTTCGAACCATCAGTGTATATGGAGAGGTGGTCTGCAAACTGGCCTTGAATCTCTGCATGCAGTCCTTTATACTCGAGTGGGTGTGTCCCAGACTTCCTCAGTTCCGTGAGTCAGAGGATAACCGATGGCTTTCTCAACGACCACGGGGGATGTTCTGGGACTTTGGCATCCTCCAACACATCCAAATCCATGCCCAAGGCCTCCAAATGAGGTTTCATTCAGAGCCTCAGTGGCCGGATGTAATTCGGCCTGGCTTCATACCTAGATTCGTCATGTTGATCGAATAGACAATTGTGTGCAAGATTCAATGCATTAGTTTTTATCTTGACTACATATTGCATGGCCAGTTTGATTCTCCTGTTGTTAAGTGATGGTTCATTGGCTTCGACGTAAAGGCTCTGAACCAGTGAGGTGCGGAAGGCCCCAAGGGCCAGGCGCAGTCCCTGGTGGTGGATCGTGTCTAGCAGCCCAATATATGATTTCTTTGCGGAACCGTATACTATGCTGCCGTAATCCACCACATCTGAAGAACTGTCTTGATTTCTATTAATTAAGAGCGGTTAACAGATCCAATGGCAATGCATAATATATAGTTGTATTCCATTGATTGATTGACGACAATTTGTGCATATTTCATCACTTTGTTTATTTTTCTGCATGCAAAGAGTAGGGCCTTCTGCATGCAAAGAGTAGGGACTGTGGTTGGGCTCTTAGGCTGCCTTTTTCCTTCCTTCCTCCCCCCTCCATTCCTCTGATCACTACCCAACGAAAGCCAACTCCCAACCAGATGGGACTGCTTTCAGCGGTGCCTATTTAGTGCTGCAGATTTGCAGCCTTCAGCGCACCAATGCGACTGAAAACTCCCCAAAAACAATAGACCATGTAACAGCTGCCGACTGTGGCGCTCCAAGCGGTGGTTATTGAACAGTTTATGACACAGCTGTACGCAGCGGTTTTGTTTCATCATTTATCGATGCACATATCTATAATAACTTTTTTTTTAAACTAGATCACGGTTCCGACTGCGCATGCGCTGAAAACGGCGTTGGGAGCAAAGCAAAGGCCTACGGCCATTGAGTTTGCCTATACGCGCAGTGAAAAACGTCAGTTTTATTCAAAATTAATAGAAATCCAAAACCCTAACCATATCAATTTAATATAATCTTTTTGATAAACATGTTTTCTATATGTGTTCCAAGCGGGTTGTCTCTAGGTGGTGTGGTTTGATCAATATTTTACTTTTTCTGTATGGAGATTGCTCACTGCCATTGACAATGCATTGAGTACACTGGCTATGGCTACACTAGTCTGAGTGCCTAGATCTTTCTAAATCTAAATGCACATGGCATAAGATGTGCTGATTATATTGATGTCAATGCAATGCTGGATAAAAGATTAATATCTTAATTTATTAGATATATTTTTTTAGTTGGTATTCTATGTTTCAAACAAGAGCTGAGATGATCTGAAACTAGCACATTTCATAGCTGCACCCAGTGTATTAGCATGTGCCATGTGCTTTTGGGGGGTATGTTTTGCTCTGATGCATCCCACAATGCACCGCGCCGCTGGAACCGTGATGTAGTCTATAAAGCTGCGTTTACACGGGCAAAAAGTAAAACGATCTAGGAAAAGCGTTTTACCTGAATCGATTTAGTGGCGCGTTTACACACACCGAGTTTGAAGGCGGAAATCGATATCTGCGCATGAGCAAGTCCATATGAACCAGCGCCAGTTTCGGTTAGTCGACGTCGCCAGTAGAGAGTGGGTTCGACCTAGATCTGTATGGACTGAATCGTATTGGTTTGGAACGGTCAAAACTTCTGTTGGGCAGTGAAACCCTAAAAATAAATGATGAAAAAAATATCTGTGGACAGCTAGCGGTTTCATAGACTAAATTCTATAATATGTGCTCTAAAACGGTTCCTGTAAACCACCTCCCGAGGTGGTATACGTGAAACGTTTCAGGTGAAACGTTTCAGCCCTAAAATGCCTCAGCGGCACATTTACACGGGCAAATGTAAACCGATCTAGGCAACTGGTTCTACCTAGGGCGTTTTAACTCGCCCGTTTAAACGCAGCTTAAGTGAATCACTTGTAATAAGTATGGTTGTAAATATTAAATAATATTTTGCTCTATTACTATAGTTGATTTTACATGCTCTCTGTCTATAGTCAGAGTACTTGTTAGTGCGGCACTCCTTTATCACGTCGTATCCTGTTGTATCCCCGTCGCGTTAGAGTTGAGGTTAGGATAAGGATAAGGGTTAGGATAAGGTACAGTGTCATATACATGTTACAGGAATTTACTTTGAATTTGTCACTATAGTTTTTGATTGCCGATTGGCACTGTGATGTATCCTTTTGTGGTAATATTGAATAGTATTTGGTGACGTTACGCCAGAAGTAAGTTGCATCAGACGTTGCCATCTTTGCTAGCCATAAAGGGGGTGTCACATTACGGCGTATGGCGGGAGTGTATTGAAAACCTACGTAAGTCCTGCGGGTGCTGGCCTATCATGACCTTTGGTGACCTTTCGGGTGGGTTTGAGCGTATGTGGAACCTATGAGGAGCATACGAGGAACGTATGAGGAACGTACCAGGAGCGTATGTGAGCGTACTGTGAGATGTTTTGACGGCTTTGATTGGCATGTGGAGCGTATGCGTAGCGTATGCATACCGGATGAGCATATGAGTAGCGTATGAGTCAAGATCGATGTCGAGACCTATGGCATACGCTTTGAATACGCTGTGCATACGCTGTGCATACACTAGGAGTACGCTCCCATACGTAACTCATAGGTTATGCGTACGCTACATACGCTAGAGATACGCTAGAGATACGCCGGTGACGCAAGTTGAGCGTATGAAAAACCTATGCCGGCGTACCCCTAGCGTACGAGGAGCGTACGCCGGCGTATGAGGAGCGTATGCGGTGTATGAGTAGTGTGTGAGCAGCATATGGGCCATACGCCCTCATAGGTCGAGATCTTTTGAGCATGCACAAAAAAATTTGGACGGACGGATTTATGAAAGCGTATGGC
Organism: Branchipolynoe longqiensis; assembly: GCA_030323885.1. Classification (NCBI taxonomy): domain Eukaryota; kingdom Metazoa; phylum Annelida; class Polychaeta; order Phyllodocida; family Polynoidae; genus Branchipolynoe; species Branchipolynoe longqiensis. The sequence goes on along the minus strand of CM059192.1, from coordinate 64,742,897 downwards.
GGCGTATGCCTCATACGCTTCACATAAGCCGTCACCTGGCGGCGTATGCGTAGCGTATGAGTAGCGTATGAGTAGGGTATACGGCGTATGCCGACGTATATGATGTAACGCGCCTACGCCGCCATACGCTCCAGCAAAAAACCCTAATGTGACAGCCCCTTAAGCCTCGGAACTGTTAACCCTCACTACTGTGATGTATCCTTTTGTCGTAATATTGACTATTATTTGCTAATTTGGAGTCCCTGCGGCACACGGACCGGTGTTGCAGTTTCCGCGGTACCCAATTTGCGAGGGACACGTCGCTTCTGCGCATGCGTTAAAATCGAACAGCATCGTCACTAACCTTATAAATTTAATATAATATTTTTGGTAAAGATGTTTTCTATATGTGTACCAAGCAATTTGTTTCTAGGTGGTGTGGTCTTAGAGATATTTCACTTTTTCTGTATTTTCTGTATGAAGATTGCTCACGACAATTGACAATGCCTTGAGTTTGACTGTACGCCCAGTGCAAAACATTAGTTTTATTCAAAATTAATAGAAATCAAGAACCCTAACCTTATAACATGGATGGACAACATCACTGAGTGGACATCAATGAGCTATGCGGAATGCGTGAGAGGAACGAATGACAGGAAGAGATGGAGGTCCATTGCAGCCAACCTTCTTCGAGAAGACGGCACCCATTGATTGATTGAACCGTATAAATCTAATACACGATAACACGGTTTGGCCTTATATGGGCATGTCCTAATTTCGCGAGAACGAGGCCACTTCCGGATATAGGTAAACAAAGCCTGATAGCCTTGAGTTTGCCGGAACGCACAGTGCAAAGCATTAGTTTTATTCAAAAATAATAGAAATTCAGAACCCTAACCATATCAATTTAATATAATCTTTTTTGTAAACATGTTTTCTATGTGTATTCCAATCAGTTTGTTTCTAGGTGTTGTACTTTTAGAGATATTTAACTTTTTCTCTCTGAAGATTGCTCACTGCCATTGACAATGCATTGAGTATGCCGGTACGCGCAGTGCAAAACGTCAGTTTGATTCAAAACTAATAGAAATCCAGAACCCTAACCATATCAATTTAATATAATCTTTTTGGTAAACATGTTTTCTATGTGTATTCCAATCAGTTTGTTTCTAGGTGTTGTAGTTTTAGAGATATTTAACTTTTTCTGTATGAAGAATGCTGACTGCCATTGACAATGCATTGCGTTTGTCGGTACGCGCAGTGCAAAACGTTAGTTTTATTAAAGATTAATAGAAATTCAGAACCCTAACCATATCAATTTAATATAATCTTTTTTGTAAACATGTTTTCTATGTCTATTCCAATCAGTTTGTTTCTAGGTGTTGTAGTTTTAGAGATATTTAACTTTTTCTGTATGAAGAATGCTGACTGCCATTGACAATGCATTGCGTTTGCCGGTACGCGCAGTGCAAAACGTTAGTTTTATTAAAGATTAATAGAAATTCAGAACCCTAACCATATCAATTTAATATAATCTTTTGTGTAAACATGTTTTCTATGTGTATTCCAATCAGTTTGTTTCTAGGTGTTGTACTTTTAGAGATATTTAACTTTTTCTCTCTGAAGATTGCTCACTGCCACACTGATGATACTGCCATGTGCGTTTGTGTACCTGCAAACAGGAATTAGGGCAAGATGGCCGCCAAACCGTGTTTAGGTGTATATAATCTGTTTGTTGAATAGTGTCCCTCGCAAACTGGCCTACCGCAGAAACTGCAACACCGGGGTAATGTGGCGCTATCTATACAGAATCTTCCGAACTAAATTCTCAATCCCCAGAGCGCAAACATCTAGCGGCAAAGACCGAAATGGATTACCATAAATCTAAAAATAGATGTTAGCGATATTGACCAATCAGCACACGCTGATTTTGATCATGTGGGGTACTGCTGACCAATCAGCTTTGGTACGTTGAGTGGGGTTTTCCCAAATTAGACACAGGAAATTCCCAGCAGCCAGGACAACTGAGCAATGGCGGCTTTTGATTTGTTTTGGATCTAAACGGTCACGATTGTGAAGATTTGGTACGTTGACACGTGCGTCTGATAGTTTTAATAGAGACCAGACAATAAGAAGTTGAAGACCTGCCTCTGATGGTGAGTTGAAGTAAGTTGTCGGTTTGTGTACGAAGTTGTGAGGGTTGTTGTAGCACACTACCGGACATTTTTATTGCCCTTGGTAGTGTGTAGCCTAGCCCGAATCTCCTCCGGCGTACGCCGGTCTCACTTTGAGCCATGTACGCGTTGTGCGCCGGTCTCGCTATGCGGCGTACGCCGGTGGATATAAACGAACACGGAGTCCCCTTTTCGGAAGTCGTCATACACCCGAGTGTTTAGAATGTTGACACGATGTGTTCTGAGTTGACAGCTTCATAATATTCATAAGATTTGTTTGAATGCATCATAAGTGAATTAAAATGGGTGAATTACCACACCAAATATTTTACTCACTCTTACCTTGTTATCCGGGATACATTTGAAATAATGATTATTGAACTGGTTCTAGACTCACGACAACAGTTTTCCAGTTCAACATTTTGTAGGACTTGGAAGTTGGAGCTAAATTGAACCGCGTATCACTATCAGACAGTGTCAACATGATCATAAGCTGAAGCAGAACTCCCAAAGGACATATCAGACAATGCAGATGTCATAATAGTAATTCATATCGCCATTACATTTATAGTTTGTGTATCAGAAATACCACGAGTATCGCCTAGTTACTAGGCTAGTAGTGTACTAATAGTACCATGGAGCTGTGTTGCATTGTAAATGAGTGGTTGATCCATCCATGATGTCACACACATGTGCCCCTGCTTTAAAGCCGTGTTCACACGGGAAAAGTTTAAAGCGATTTAGAAAAGGCGAATCATATGAATCGATTTAGATGCGCGTTCACACGGACCGAGTTTGAAAGTGTTTCGCATTCACATGGGCAGTGCTTTGAATCGGTTTACGGCGGAAGTGGATATCTGCGCGTGAGCAAGTCCAGACTAACCAGTGCCATTTTGGGTTCGTCGACGTCGGCACGAGAGAGTGTGGGTTCGACCTAGATATGTATTGACTGAATCGTAGTGGTTTGGAACGGTCAAAACTTCTGCTGGGCAGTGAAACCCTAAAAATAAATGATGAAAGAAATATCTGTGCACAGCTAGCGGTTTCATAAACCAAATTATATTATATAGTGTGACATCCTTAATCCGCCTCAAGTAAGTCGGTTGCGTTCACACGGGCGAGATGAGCCGACCTAAGCTAGTTCACTTCATATAAACTACCTCGCTAGGTGGTTTATATAAAGCGAATCATATGAATCGATTCAGCCCTAATCCGCCTTGACGTCGCGTTCACACGGCAAAATGTGAGGCGAACTAGGCAAGGCGCTTTATATGAGGCAGATTAAATCGCCCGTGTGAACACGGCTTAAGTGCCCACATCTCACCCTGTGTACCCCAGACCACCAGCCGATGAGCACAAGTTATTGATGAAATGGCTGACTACATTCATAAGGAATCAACTATACTTTTTTTTTGTTTACCCTACCCCATGTCATTGTTATATTCGATATCATAAACATTAATTCTTTCAAGCTGACTTGCCTTAGTTTTTATATATTTTTGTTGTCGTTCAAATTGTTATTCACGCTGAATGTCCGCAGTAAATTACTGGTCTTCTGGTCGTTGCTTACATTTTACAATTATGTAATGTGGTTGTAGATTTGTTGTGCTTATCATGTACAGTTTACATTGTTGGTGGCTGGCAAGAAACGGTGTCCGGAGATGGTGTTTTTGTGGGGTGTTTTTTTGTTGTTGGGGGGCGCGGGGGGGGTGGGGGGGATCATGCACGGGCCATATGCATGATGCGGTGTTAGCGAGCCAAAACACGTTTTGGGCAGGATTTCCAGTTTAGCTGCGAAAAGGCGGTATGTATGGAGCAGTGTTAGGGAAACACCGCGAGTTTAAGGTTGGATATTCTAACACCAGCCCATAGCAGGTTTACAGGTGGTGTTAGGTACCGATTAGGCCCAAATCTATTCAATGCTATTAGATTTAACAGAATTACATACTCTAAAAGTGAAGTTTTATCAAATTAACCGCAAAATCGAACCGATATTAACGCCGCAGCTACATCGGCGGCGATATTAATATTGTTGAATCGACGAATGTAAACTAAACAAATCGCTGCCGCATCGGCGGCGATATATTAGAGCCAAATATATTCATTGCTATCATATTTGACAGAATTACATACGCAATAAGTGAAATTTCATCAAATTAACTCTAAAATCGAAGCGATATTAATGCCGCCACTACATTGGTGGCGATATACATACTGTCGAATATAAACAAAACAAATCGTCGCCGAATCGGCAGCGATATTGTTAAATAGCTGTGCTCGCCGGGAACAAGCTCACCAGTAACAAGGCCTGCTGGTTCCCGGTGTGTGGAGAAGGCAATATATTAGGCCCAACCAGGTGCTCGCCGGGAACAGGCTCAGTGGGATTCCCCAAATCTATAAATAACTGCACGTTTACCTAACGCGAATGGTTTAGGTGCTCATGCATACGGCGTGACATATTTCGCGATGCTGGTGATAGCTACCTAGTGTTAGCGGTTAACACCACACGCCACTAACACCGCTTCATGCATACGGCCCCTGGGCCCGTATGCATGAAGAATTATTTATCGGCTCCGGTGTTAAGGGCCGGGTATGGGTTAGCTAATGCCGGCATTGGAAATTTGGTCATGGGGTATGTATGGAGCCAGAGCGCGAAGGCGTTAGCTAACCTAGCAGTTATTTATAGATTTGGGAAATCCCTCTGTGCCTGTAGCCTGTTTTGTGTACATTCGTCGATTTGACAATATTAATATCGCCACAGTTGTAGTGGCAGCGTTACTTTCGGTTCGTTTTTGCGGTTTGCTAAAATATCACTTGTACAGTATGTAATTCTGTTAAATATGATCGCATTGAATAGATTTGGGTCTAATATATTGCCGCCGATGTGGTGGCGGCGATTTGTTTTATGTACATTCGTCGATTTGACAATATTAATATCGCCGCCGTTGTAGCGGAGGCGTTAATATCGGTTCGAATTTAGGGTTAATTTAATGAAATTTCACGATTTGAGTATGTAATTCTGTTAAATATGATCGCATTGAATAGATTTGCGCCTAATCCATCCCTAACCCTGATGGTAAACTTGATATGGGTTGGGGTTAGCGTAGACACCTTTAAACTCATGGAGTTTCCCTAACCCGGCCACATGCATACTGACTTTTCGCCACTAACCCGGAGATCGCCGCTAACCACAGGTTTGGCTCGCTAACACCGCTCCATGCATACAGGCCCTGGTGTGTTAGCGTGGGTTTGAGGAGGAAGATGGTGTAGCCAAATTGCTCTAAATGTTTGTCAAATCGGTAAACCTCAAATTTATTTTAAAAAAACACAATTAACTAAGTGATGAAGCTACCTTAATTGGATTAGAAACGCATTCATTACAATTAATTAGTTTATTTATCAATTTTGTTCCATAGATCTACACTAAGCTCTTCTCATTTTGAACATGCCAAACCCTATACATGTATATTTGTACACATTGAATTTGGGCAACAAATATTGAGAAGCAGTGGTTCTCGCATGCTCTGTAAGGGGGTGCTACTTTATATGAATCACGTCTGAGCCACTCACTGGGTATGAGTCAACGGGGAGGGGATGGGGTGGGGTAGGGTGCAGGGCACCAGTTACCAGGATTATGCTTAGTAAACATGGCAACGAGTTACTGATACAACTTACGTATGAACTAATAATTTATTTGAGCATCCAATTATATGTGTTATCTCCCCCAATTATTAAAAAAAATCATGCCTCCTCTATTTTTCTTGTGCGTACATTTGATGCTTTTGCAGTAGGCCTACTATTTACTCAGAATAATCATTTTTGTGGGATAAATAGATTTAGTAACCTGTGGAATGGATGAGTGATGATACTAACATGCATGTTGTTTCATCATTAAATTAAGTATTAAATTTATTCATATTTGTTGATTATTGGTGGTGCTGCGGAAGTTGGTCACGATAGGTTGCCTAGTGTCAGTACATATACAGATAGTTAGCTTTATTGGTTATATTCTAATACACGGAGAAAATGTGAAAACATGCATATAAGTTTATAACTTAAGTTATATGTTAGATAGCTGTTGGTAATGTATTGGAGAGGCTTCTGTTACACCCCATCACACTAGGCTTGCGACCACAAAAAAACACAAATATCTGCAACCTTCTTGTAATCAAAAGCGAACAACTTTTTTTAAAATTAGAAGTTAAAAATTTTTTTTTTATAAAGGTAGGCTGATCAATTGGGGGCAGTCAGTGATCGGTTGTATGACCAGTCGCTGACTTTTGTAAGACCATGAAACATTTGTTGGGGACTGGTTTGCGATTGGAATGCTAGTTTTTTCTTGAAGATTTATACTGCCTATCATGGATAAGTCTGAATAGACTTGTTTTCACCATTATACAGTTTGTCGATTGAAAGCCTGAGTCTACACTTTTACTGACCCAAGAGATTTTTAACCTCCCACACCACATAGACATGGTATGAGAGCAACTGGCCTTTGATGTCGATGTAAGGTATGCACAGCAGTGGAAATCCAAATTGGCAGAGGTGGGGGCACGGGGAATCGAACCACCGACCTTCAGATTATGAGTCCGACCTAGAAAAAAGTCAGACACTCTAACCAGTCGGCCACAGAGAACACTAGTGATCGGCATTCAATTGCAGATCAATTGCCAATCAATCGTCAACCTTTGTAAGATTAAATCAAAAGGGTATAGGCCTATATAGTTCTCTTTGTTCAGGGTGCCACGGTCGCCAACCAGTATGCAATCTGGGCCCGTATGCCTGGGCTGGTGCTAGCGCCCTAACCGCGGCTAGGGTGGCAAAACACGGCTAACAGTGGAAAATCCGCATGCATAAAGCGGTGCCAGCGCTAGCCGCCGACCGTAGCCTAGGCTAAGCTACCCTGCTTTCAAATCTGGTTTAGCTGCAGGCCGCCTCGGTTAGTGTGCGGCCCGCCGATATATTAGAGCCAAATCTATTCAATGCTATCATATTTAATAGAATTACATACTCAATAAGTGAAATTTCATCAAATTAACCCTGAAATTGAACCGATATTATCGGTGGTGATATTCATATTGTCGAATGAAAACAAATCGGCACCACCGTCGAATATAAACAAAACAAATCGCCGCCGAATCGGCGGCGATATTAGCAAATAGCGGTTCAGAAACAATTAAATTTGATCAAATTAAACCAGAAATCGAACCGATATTAACGCCGCCGCCAAATTTGGGTAAAATTAAACCAATAATCGAAGCACTATTAACACTGTCACTGCCGCATCGGCAGCGATATTGGCAAATAGCGGTGCTCGCCGGGAACAGGCTCAGCAATAACAAGGGTTGCTGGTGCCTGCCGGTGTTAGGTACCGATTAGGCCCAAATCTATTCAATGCTATCATATTTAACAGAATAACATCCTCAAAAAAGTTAAATTTGGTCAAATTAAACCGATAATCGAACCAATATTAACACTGCCGGCGAATCGGCGGCGATATTGGCAAATAGCGGTGCTCGCCTGGAACAGGCTCAGTGGGGCTCCCCAAATCTATAAATAACCACACTGTTTGCTGTCCGTGCCGGTTTGGGCATTGGTGCATATGGCTTGACCTGATTCACCAAGGCGGTGCTAGCCACGGATAGCTACCCCAGAGCTAGCTTGTAGCACCGGCTACGCGTAGCACCAGCCCATGCATACGGCCCCAGTTGGCGATCAGTATTCCATCGTTCTCAACTGGTTTGCGATCGAAATATCGACTGAACCCAAGAAATTCACTTTGTGACTAATCTGGAACCAGTATGGGACTGATCGCCTACTGGCAACTACTCCCCAACCTATAAAAAATGCTAGGTGACCTCCTTGCAACCATTTTGTTCGCAAGGTTTCTGGTGCAACACCTGCAACTGTCTTGCAACCAAAATGATGAAAAAGTGATCGGAGATCAGTGAAGAGCAATTTGAGACCGCTAAAGACCGTCTTTTTTTTTTTACCCTATCCTGATATAAGCTTAGATATTGCTAGGATGTAAAACCCCAACAAACAAAACTTTTTACAACCATCTGTGACCACCCGAATTTTGGTGGTCACACACAAACAGGGGACGTGAGAGAGAGATGGTCCTGATGTTGATGGGAGTGGTGGAGGGTTTAGTTTATCAACAAAATGCCCATACTTTATCAAGAATTGTCCATATATATATACAGTATAACCCGTTAATCCAAACTTGAAGGGACCCTAGAAATTTGTTTGGATTAACCGATCATTGGTTTAACCGGGCTTTGACTTTGAGTAAGCGTGTATTACACATGTAATATACACTGTATGTGGACACTTTGATTATAGTTTTTTATGTATGTACAGTATAACCCCGTTAAACCAAGCTCTGCTAAACAAAACGATCGGTTAATCCAAACTTTTTTCAGCAGCCCAACAAAATAGTACCATTTATCATATTTAAAAAATCAGTGGGGTCTCAGATGACCTTATAACATGAAAGTTTGGTTTAACCATACCGGAGTGGCCTGGGGTCCGACAATTTTGTTTGGATTAACCGATAATTTGGATTAACCGACTTTGGTTTAACCAACTTTTTTTTCCTGATATGACCTTAGATGTTGCTAGGACGTAAAACAACAACAGACAAAGTCCTTCTTTCAGGCTTCTTTCTTTTCTTTTTTAGAAGCTTTGCTACCTAGTGGTTGTAGTTAACAGTGATACACTCATTCTAACTTGGTAGAAGGAAGCTTCTAGTGGAAGTTTCACCAACTAGCTGGTGTTGTTAGTAATATCTTGCATCGCTGTAATTAGCAGTGACTCACTCATTGTAATGTGACAGAAGGAAGCTTCTACTTCTTCTAGTAGAAGTTTTACCACCTAGTGAGTGTAGTTAGCAGTGACTCACTGATTGTAACGTAGAAGGAAACTTCTAGTCGAAGTTTTACCATCTAGTGAGTGTAGATAACAGTGACTCACTCATTGTAATGTAGGAGAAGGAAACTTCTCGTTGAAGTTTTACCACCTAGTGAATGTAGTTAACAGTGACTCACTCATTGTAACATAGGAGAAGGAAACTTCTAGTAGAAGTTTTACCACCTAGTGAGTGTAGTTGAAAATGACACTCATTGTAACGTAGGAGAAGGAAACTTCTCGTTGAAGTTTTACCACCTAGTGAGTGTAGTTGAAAATGCCTCACTCATTGTAACGTAGGAGAAGGAAACTTCTTGTTGAAGTTTTATCACCTAGTGAGTGTAGTTAACAGTGACTCACTCATTGTAATGTAGGAGAAGGAAACTTCTGGTAGAAGTTTTACCACCTAGTGAGTGTAGTTAACAGTGACTCACGGATTGTAACTTAGAAGGAAACTTTTAGTAGAAGTTTTACCACCTAGTGAGTGTAGTTAACAGTGACTCACTCATCTTAATGTAGGAGAAGGAAACTTCTCATTGAAGTTTTACCACCTAGTGAATCTAGTTAACAGTGACTCACTCATTGTAATGTAGGAGAAGGAAACTTCTAGTAGAAGTTTTACCACCTATACCACCTAGTGAGTGTAGTTAACAGTGACTCACTCATTGTAACGTAGGAGAAGGAAACTTCTAGTAGTAGAAGTTTTACCACCTAGTGAGTGTAGTTGACAGTGACTCACTCATTGTAATGTAGGAGAAGGAAACTTCTAGTAGAAGTTTTACCACATAGTGAGTGTAGTTGAAAATGACTCACTCATTTTAATGGAGGAGAAGGAAACTTCTTGTTGAAGTTTTACCACCTAGTGAGTGTAGTTAACAGTGACTCACTCATTGTAACGGAGGAGAAGGAAACTTTTAGTAGAAGTTTTACCACCTAGTGAGTGTAGTTAACAGTGACTCACTCATTGTAATGTAGGAGAAGGAAACTTCTCATTGAAGTTTTCCCACCTAGTGAATGTAGTTAACAGTGACTCACTCATTGTGATGTAGGAGAAGGAAATTTCTAGTAGAAGCTTTACCACCTACTGAGTGTAGTTAACAGTGACTCACTCATTGTAACATAGGAGAAGGAAACTTCTAGTAGTAGAAGTTTTACCACCTCGTGAGTGTAGTTGACAGTGACTCACTCATTGTAATGTAGGAGAAGGAAACTTCTAGTAGAAGTTTTACCACCTAGTGAGTGTAGTTAACAGTGACTCACTCATTGTAACGGAGGGGAAGGAAACTTCTAGTAGAATTTTTACCACCTAGTTAGTGTTGTTAACAGTGACTCACTCATTGTAACGGAGAAGGAAACTTCTAGTAGAAGTTTTACCACATAGGGAATGTAGTTGACAATGACTCACTCATTGTAACATGGGAGAAAAAAGCCTCTAGTGGAAGTTAGTGATTGTAGTTAACAGTTTGTTTTGTTGGGGTTTTTTTTTTTGGTTTTTTTTTGTCCATTAGTTGTTTAAGCAGGGGAAATTTCAGTCATAGACGACTGGTCTTCCTCATTCCACTGCTGGTCGATAGAAAGCCCGAGCCTACACTTTTACCGACCCAAGGGATTTTTAACCTCCCACACCACATAGACATGGTATGAGAGCAACCAGCCTTTGATGACACTGTAAGTTATACACAGCGGTGGAAATCCAAATTGGCAGAGCTGGGGGCATGGGGAATCGAACCGCCGACCCTCAGATTAGGAGTCTGACCTAGAAAAAAGTCAGACACTCTAACCACTCCGCCACAGAGAACGCCACGTTCTCCATCCTAGCAATATCTATGGTCATATCAGGATGGGTACAGACTTGTGACAATGCAACCTCATGGTAACCTTATAGTGCTGTCCCATTGGGAGACGAGGCTGCCGACACCATGATCCGATAACCCACTCAGTCACATTATCCTGACACTGAGCTAACCAAGCAGGCAGGGAGGCAGGGGAATGAGGGAGGTGGGGACCAGGAAGTAGGCGCAACATCGGCCACATCCAAATTACAGGCAATCTCTCTTTTTTTATTTTTAACTCACCCTCTCGCCTTGTATGTGTTTTCATGTGAAACACCAGCCAGCAGCCAGGCTGATCAAACCCACCACAAGATGGCACTGCAAAATTTACATTACCATGGGGGAGATAGGGAGTGAGCCGTCTTAGTGTGATAGGGTCTTTGCTGATATGGGAAGGTTGAAAGATTCAGTAGCTTCAGCCAATCATAGCTGTTCTTTTCGATTGCAAATGGCGGCACCCATAGGGGGCAGCCATTTGCAATGGAAACGAACAGCTTTGATTGGTTCTTTTCTTTCCGATTGCAAATGGCAGCCCCCATAGAGGGCTGTCATTTGCAATGGAAAAGAACAGCTCTGATTGGCTGAAGCCATTTGACTGGTCCTCTTTGCATTTGAAAACCAAGTTCACTCCGCAGGTGGGCGGAGCCTAAATTTTGCAGATGGAAAGGTCCCAGTCGAATACGTCCATTAGGATTTTTAATAGAACACCGCGAGTGGAGCCTAAAAATACACGGGCTATGTGCAAAACGACCCGACCCCAGTGCTTCACGTTTTGGCTGGGGGTGTTAGAAGCAATGACGTCACATTTGTGCTGGTATCTGTAGGATAACAGCCTCCAGTACAAGTCCTACATGGGGTTTTAATGGTTTTTGTGTGTGTAATAATAGGAACCGCAGCGAAATTTTAAAATATGCATAGGGTGCAATATTTTTATTCCATCCTGTAGGCGTTGAAATTACAAGCCTAAATCCAAAAACAGTTAGGTTATAAATGTTATTGTTCTTGAAATAATAATTCTTTAAGATTAAATATATAAAATGTATTAATTTTGAATTAAAAGGGGAACTTTGACCAACTTTAATAACAAGTGGAATGATGTGAGGGGAGTTCTGCTAACAAATTTCCATTCTACATATATAAAGGAAATTAAATTGTCAATTACTAAATCAATTAGTTAAAGTTGCATGGTCCGATGAAATATAATTTTGTCAAAATTAAAACAACTACTTACATTTGATCCTATATATCCAACTTAGGCACTGGTGTATTAGCTAATGATTTGGGACAGTATATACAGAATAGCCAGTGAGTTTATAACCTCACCCCTTTGAACACTCAGTTTGAAACACCCATTATGCAGGAAGGCCATTAACCAATTAGGCCAATCTCGTGACCTCATTAGCCTCCCCCCAACCAAGTGGCCTACTGCGCAGGGCCATAGAGGGGAAGGGGATATGAGGTGGATGTGTGTGTATGTGTCTGTGTGTTTCCTGACCTGACTTTACAGAGACAGACACACACACAGACATACATACAGACATGGGTCACTCTCCTGAAAACTGGCCAGATGTGTCACATGGAGAGTTAAAATTTAATATTAGAATTTTTTACATTTTTTGGTTGCAAATGAAAGCTGGAAATCTCCCCTTTACATCTATGTAAAATATAAATTGATGAGATAAAAAATAAAGGTGTAGTCCATGAATAAGATATCTCTTATGGCAGTATAACATGTATGTCACACGTGTAACACATGTTTAGGACACCACACAGTCTGCTTAATAAATATCTAATCAGAATTAAATAATATCATACTTAGAAGCATATTAATCATGGCATAATATACAGAAATATCTAGTGCTTATATTGATAAAAAAAAGTAATTCCCAGCCATGCTTATTCACTGAATAATTAGTGTACATTATTTGTGTGGCATCCAGACACCACGGTTACACGTGTGATGGAAATTTGTAATGTTATTTCTGAAGACATAAAATTTTTTTTTTTTTAAATTTAAGCATGCATACATGTTAATAAATACTTCCTCTTTGATTTGGGAACTGTTTTGTTTGATATATCAATGCAATACAAGATGTTAATAAGGATTCAACCATGTGCCATATGTCATGTTACAAATGGGGTTTTTTGGTACAAAAACAGTTCATAACTAAAAAGATCAAAGTTGCACACAGTTTTATTTTATTTCCCTTATTTCTTTCATCAAATCTGAACATGAATATGAAAAGTATAAGGAAAAAAATAAGTAGGAAGGTACATACATACACACATACACATACATACACACACAGACACCCACATACATACACACATACATACCCACACATACAGAGAAACACACAGATAGACACACACAGACATACACACACACATATACATACATAGACAGACACAAGTAGCCAAGACACACATTATATTTTGTTAAAAACCCTAGTGCCATGGGCCTATGGCACTAATCCATTCCCAGAATGGTTCTAACCCAACCAGGAATATCTACCTACAGTCCTGTAAGGTTCCAGGTCATCTCACATCACGTGGTCACCGCGAGATGACCATCTGGGTCATAGCCACAGGACTTTTGACAAGCTTGTCGAAATTATTTTTGGTTCTTTCAGCTCATATTACTTCAAAACTAATCATCTTTAATCAAAATCACTCCGGACTAGTGATTAGTAGCTTGTAATGATCAATTTGATATATTTATCTAAAAAATAAGACAAAAATTCAAGTGCCATCGGACCATGCAACTTTAAGCTGATTTTTGAAAAGGCAATGTCAAAAAGTGCAATTCATAACAAAAAAAGCATTCTGATTTGGCCAAATAGTCATTTTCCAAGCATGGTATTCTCATTGAAAACTGCAACAAGACTGAATAAATGATAAATAGTTCATATATTCATAACAGTGTAATAGCCTATTTTTTTCAGAGCTCTACCTGCAGAGAATCAAAAGATATCTGCATCATAAAATGTCATAAAGTGAATTTTGTTCAACATTTCAATCTTTGAAAGCTCATTGCAGCAAAAGAACCTTTTGAAACTTCCTCATATTTGGCACAGTATTACAATAACCAATCACTGATACTAATAGATATGATTGATATCAATATTATATCCACAAATATGGAAAATATTGAATTTTGATTGAACATGTAAAGACAAATTGTCGGAAAACCAAATATATCAATTTGATGAATTTTTAAATGCTCATTGTAGTTTAACCAATTGGTTAAACTTCCTATAAATGTACAGTGCACATTATCTGGAGGTAATACATGGTATCATATTAATATTCTGTCTAGAAATACAAAAAGTGCATTTGATTGCACTTACAAAAGAAAAGTATACAAAATAAAAAATAAAGATTAGTTCATCAAGGTTTGAACACTCACTGTGGCTCATCCAATAGGTGGATCTTCTTCAAATTTTGCAGACATAGTATATGGAACTAATGGATATTAGCTATGACAGTAATTTAGCTAATAATATTAAAATCTGCATTTTGATGCCAAATATGAATTAAAAGTATCTGAAACCAAAAATATTGATTTAAATAAATCTTTAAATATTCACTGTGGCTAGAGAAATGGCTGGTTCTTCCCAAAATTTGGCCCAATATTAGATTATATATTCTCTGATATATCTCAAAAGACATCAATGTCATGTACATGTTTCTACATTGGTGTCACCATTGTGAAACTAGTGCGGTCAGCAAAGACCCAAACAGGTTGGTATCAATATTCTGTCTGCGGCTCCTTGCACTAACTAGTACTATACTAAGATTGGTATTATTGGAAAGGGAATCAAATTGTCTATCTATACATACCAAATCTTATTAGGTTTAAAATATTTTTTAATTCAGTAGATTGGCTTTAAACTTTGAAAATTATTTAAATTGCAGAATTTGACCTTTTTGACCTAGGCAAATCATATATGGTTAGAAAGCTGAGGTCATCGCGCTTCTTCTGGTACCATCCATGACTTTCTACGAGGTAGTACAAGGAAGCGCAAGTCCATTAAAAATACCCTGTTTTCAATCGTTTTCATTTACATCAGTAATGAAGGAATATTCACTAAATACACTCATCATACAAATGGAGTTTACTTAAATACCAACTAATTATATATTCTATCCAACAACACCATCGGATAGAACATATGTTGATGTTCTAGGTTATGTAATTTCATCTAAATCATATACATAGAGAAATAGTTACAAGCATGTGAATATTGATGAAAAAAGCACCATTCCTGGACTTTTAATGGGCGCTGCCGGTACCTGGTAATAACTGAGATTACTTAAATGGAAATATAACCAAACTATGCAATCATACTTTAATACTTTAAATCATATTTTCCTGTAGTTATATTGGTTATTTAAAAAAAGAAGTTTTGGATTAAGCCACCATTTTTTTCACCCCGAGCATATTTGTTCATCCAAACCGAGTTTGTAGGGCCTGTGTATGTGCCAAAAAGTGGTGAACCCGAGTTGTTTAATCGAATACGGCCTAGGTGTCCACTCAGTTTGTCTCCACATTGGCCATACTAGGGTGTGGGTGAAGCACACTACAGCACTGATGTACATACATACATGTACACACATACATGTACATACATACATGTGTACATATATACATGTATACATATATACATATACACACATGCATACATGTACACAGATACGTACATGCACACAGATACGTACATGCACACAGATACGTACATGCACGCACATACGTACATGTACACACACATACATATATTATATATATACACAAACATATACATGTGTAATAGTCAAGCAAGGAGCCACATAGACAAGTAGTCGTGGATACGGTGATGACATCAAGGAGCCTAGGTGGTGTAATGGTTAGCACATTAGCCCATCATGCAAGGGGTGTGGTTCAAAACCTGTCCTGGGCGCAGTATTTCCCATTTCCATCACCCCTACGACACTAGTTACAGTAACTTGGATCCTATGCACTGTATGGTTTGTTGAAGTTACCCTGTTGTAAAATATTCCGATAAAACACATTGGTGGGGAATGTGAACTGGTCTATGATACCCCAGTCACACGAGGCCTGCGTTCGCTAACGATCGATTCACGACTTCAAAACTTCCTCCTTGCGCCCTCCCTACGCCCTGATTGAGTGCTGTCGCCGCGAGGATGCCAACCACCCGGCGTCCATTTCGGGAATTTTGGACGCAAGGAGGTTGCTGCTGCTGCACGTGCAACCTCCTTACGCCCTGTTCCGGCGGCGCCATTCAAAATGGTTGGCGCCCTAGCGCCGCCCTGGGTTGGTGGTAACACATGCGATGCTGCCGACATGGCGCCTAAAACGTGTTTGAATCAATGTATCCAATGGAACGCTGGGTGGTTGGCGTCCTTGTGGGCGTAGGGAGGTTGCCGGCGAACGCTGTCTCTCGTGTGACTGGGTATAAGGGACACTGGTGAACTGGTCTACAAATGGTTTATAAAGGTAAATGATGTGTATGGCCAGGGGCATTAATATATTATGTGGTGCTGGCGATCCTTTGCTTGTATTAAATAGTCATTGTGTATTCTATAGATAGTGTGAGAGGGGCACTACTGTTAGTGTGGAAGGGGCTCAAGAGCCTCTACTCACAACCCCCTCAACTGTTAGTCACAGATCACCACACACACAGACACAACAGGGCAGGTGAGGCCAAAGCAGCCAAGGCATGGTGGTGGTCAGTAGATCACAGTTGTCATGGTAATACAGAAATGCTTACTGTTGATTGGTGGACCTAGAAATGCTTGATGTTGATTGGAGAGCATGGTCAGGTGATATGCCATATCAGGTCCAGAAACCACTATATAATAATAAACCTGAGGGTACAAGCTCTCACTTACTTTACTTTCACTCTAATCTCTGCCTTTCTTATCCTTGCCTGTAGTGATTTCCTATTAGCCTGCCTACACAACTACAGCTGCCAACCGACGACTTTACACTGTGTTGTCTGTATATATATTTTTTACCTCGTCCTCAACCTCTTGGCTATTTATAGCCCAGTGAGATATAGCACTTCCCGCCCGATCAATTTGCGTTCCCAACTCGCCGTGAACGGACATGCGAACGGTGAGCTCCGGTCTTCTAGAACAACCTACATTACCAAAGGATATTGGATTATTGAATATTACTAAACGCCCAACATAGTTGGCAACCTTCTTTAAAGGTTTAGTTATGGAGCTGCATTTGGCAAGCTCTGGAAGTTATTCTAAGTGGTGTTGGTGGCCACCGGTGGAGCGGCAGCCGCCAGTGGTGTTGTCGGTGGGATTACATGTTTGCCCGGTTATGCCTAACCCACAGAGGCCCGAGTCGCCCGTTGTGCGACAACAGAGTTGTGTGCGTCGCTAGTGCCAGTCCTCGAGGGCATTCGCATAAATAGATTTGGCCTTAGATAGGTTATTCAAAATTAGAAGAAATAAGTCTTGTCTCGGGTCAGCGACCGAAAAATGGGGACAGGCACCCTGATATAGGTATGCACAGAGGGTATGTACACTGTGCACCAATATACCTGGTTTCGTTTAATTTAATGGAGGGTATATTGGATAGGTCAAAATAGTTTGTCGAGACAGAGTCTCATTAAAAATATGTTGCAGTGATTTTACTCGTGTGCAACGTAGCCTTGGCTAAATATACGTTGTATATTTACAAGATGGTATCGGACGCGGGAGGGGAATCGGCAGAATCGGTTTCCTGTGCAGAAGGTTGGAAGTTTGAATCCCAACCGAGTCAAACAAATGACTTTTACGGCCAGCCAGACCCAGTGCAGGCCGGTCATACAAATGAGTCAGATTCGGCTGGTGACCATGAGGGCAATCAACGCGTCAACAAGATGACACAACACTCTGGCCTGACCCTCAGAGGCGGCAGAGAGAGGCTGACTAGATGCTTCAGGGAAGTTCAACAACAGCTGGTCATGGCAAGCAAGACTGGGTCAAAATATGACCTGGCTTATGGCTTATCAGAAAACACTCTGATGAACTCTCCGTGCGCTCACAACTCTCAGTTGCTAGGTGTGTGCCTGAAAGAAGGGGGGGGGGGGAGGGGAAAGCGCCGAAAATGTAAGTCAAATTTGTCTAAGTCGTCTGACACTGAGTTGTCTGAAGGGGAAATACCATCGACCAAAAGTAAGGTATCGAAGAGAGTAAAAAAAAGACGGTTACACGTATCACATTGCTATGTCTTTGATGTGAGTTAACTGTGTTGAACCCTTGGGTTCGTTTTCCATGACGTACTAAACCTGAGATGGACGCCATTGATATCGTTCAATTAAGGCTATGCGACATTAAGAGGTACGAAAATGTTCAGTGCCTTCATAGAGCATTGGTAAGGTGCCTGTTTCAATCTTGGATGTCTACGGTTCGATTCCCAGTTAAGACTTAAGATTTAATAAATACGACTGACGCAGGTAAAGAAGGCACTAAGATCCAAGAAGAGTTCTTACAGAAAGGAGATAGTCAGGTTTTGAAGACTATTCAGGGTGAGATTTAGTCTCTGAGAAAATGGATGGATAACTTGTCGTCAGGCAGTGGTATTTCTGAGCATTCAGCGATTTACACTGTGAACGCTGCAACGCCTTCTCGTGTCAGTTCTTATAACCATGGCGTTGATTTGCCACACATAAACCTAGGACTGCCGGTCGAGGTAGAAAATGCTTCTAAAAATAGGCATATTACAGTCGCATAGCACACGGTGAGGCATGCGCTGTTAACGCACTAGCAGGGAAGCAATGTAAACACTTCACCGGTTGCGCATACGCAGACATTACTGACGTGAATGTCTCACGCGTATCCGCATGTGCGGAAAAGCAATGCTTTTAGCACCAAGGCTGTACATTCAGAAGAACAAGTTGTTTCCAACATATTTCTTAGGCACAATGCTTCACATTGTGTAATTCTAGACCTTGCGGTTTTGAATAAATTAATAACCTATATGCATTTCAAAATGTGTTCGTTTAAAAATGCTCTGGATTTGGTAACACACAAAGCTTGGATGGGTAGCATTGATTTAAAGAATGCTTATTATTCTGTTTCGGTAGGAAAACGTTAAAAAAATATTAAAGATGGTCTGGTCCTGTTGGCATCTAGAAATAACTTTAAATTATTTAGATATGTTTCGTGGCAACCAGAGCCAAATTCATGGATAGTTGATGCGTTTATTTTCAAATGGAAACATTTATTCTTTTATGCATTTCCACCATTCAGCATGGTGGGAAGAGTGGCCAGGAAAATGCATAACGACGGGACGAAAGCAATCCTGCTAGCCCCGCTCTGGGAGACCCAGCCCTGGGTAGCAGCAGCCAGGAATTGGTCAAGAGAGTCGGTGACATTTTCAACGAGCTCCAAACAACCTGTGTGACAACAGACTTTTGGCACCAAAGGGAGACGTCAATTCGACCCCCTTGGTGGCATTTCTTTTTCTGAGGAAGCATCTGCAACCCGTTGGGATAGACAAAACGACCCTACAAGACTGGGCTCTTCAGCCTGGAGTCCTGGGATGGTTAAGCTTTATGCTCATTATGTTAAGAAGTAGCAATTATTTTGTACGTTGTCTAAAATTGATTGTTTAAACCCCTCTTGCACAGGTTCTTTGTTTCCTTCGCACACTGGAGGATGAAGGGCTAGGGTTTGGTGCCATTAATACAGCACGCTGTGCTTTATCAGTGGTTCTTCCTAGGATAGATGGTCAAACAGAGGGGAAGCATTACTTGATTCATTGGTTTCTAAAGTCAGTTATTAGATAAATCCACCAAAGCCTAAATACACTAGGGTTTGGGGATGTTTCGCTAGTCTTCAAACTATTCAAAACTTGGCCAGACAACAAAAACTTTTCCATGAGAGATTTGGAGTTTAAAGGTGCCGTACTTATCCTGATTATTACAGGGCATAGAGGCCAGACTATACTAGCTTTAAATTTAGATAAGATGAATTGTCAAAAGAAGAAGTGATTTTTTGACTTAGATAACTTATTGAAATCGAATAGGACAGGGGACCCTATGTTTTCTATCACACTTAAAGCTTTTTCGGAAGATAAGAAACTGTGTGTGGTTAGAGCTATTAAGACATATTTTCTAAACACTAAGCATGTAAGAAAGAACAATATATTATTGTTAAGTTACATTAAACCCTTCGGTCTAATTACAAGAGACACGTTAACAAGATGGACCCTTAGGATACTGTTAGCAGTAGCTATAGATATGAAGAACTATTCAGCACACTCTACTAGTGGTGCAGTAGCATCAAATGCCAGGAAATTGGGCATTCCTAGTAAAACCATTCTAAAAGATGTAGTATGGTAAACATCTCTATCATTTGCAAAACATTACAACAAACGGATAGAGAAAAACAAAAGCATGGCTTAAATTTTGTTAAGCAAGTCATGAGTAGTAAGGCTATAAGAAATAGCTACAGTTAATACTAAACTGAAATTATGTCTACGTAAACATCTCACTGGGCTATAAATAGCCAAGAGGTTGAGGACGAGGTAAAATAGGATAATTATGTGAGACTCTCCTTGGTACAGTTGACACATAATTGTTGTTTTACCCAGTCCGAGGCCTCGGATATTTGTAGTCCAGTCCCACCCTCCCTTCCTATTATGTTGGAGGTTTCTGGGCTTCGGTTTCCAAAGGAGATTTGAGCAAAATTGTTATAACAGCTAATATCACATAGGAAACACTGGTTCTCATCCGATCACCAAAGTTAAGCAACGCTTGAGCCCCGTCAGTACTTGGATGGGTGACGACAGTGGAATATGACATGATGTAGACATGCTGATACAGGCTAATCACCTCCGGCAAATTTGTTGAAAATTTTGTTAAAAAAGGAAATAGGCATAATTTCGGTAGGTTAGTTAAAGATTGATCGGGCGGGAGTGCTATATCTCACTGGACTACAAATATCCGAGGCCTCGGACTCGGTAAAACAACAATTATGTGTCAACTGTACCAAGGTAAGTCTCACATAATTATCCTATATGTAATTGTATGCATTAAAGCGACTTTTGGATGTAAATCATTTAAAAGACTTCCAATTCTAGGGGGACAAGTGTAATAGTCTGCACTGACTTCTCAGGCAAGGAGCCACATAGACAGGGAGGTGTGGGTAGGGTGATTGCATCACGGAGCCTAGGTGGTCTAATGGTTAGCACACTAGCCCAGAGTGCAAGGGGTCTGGGTTCAAAACTCGCTCTGGGGGCAATATTTCCCATCTTCATCACCCCCACGACACAAGTATACGTACATACATTTCAGTGAAATTGTGCTAACAACTATTCCATATTAAATAAAGCACCACTTCATGTATGTATGTATGTATGTATGTATGTATGTATGTATGTATGTATGTATGTATGTATGTATACTCTATTCTACCTGTATGACCCCCAATGGCAAATGTTTACTTTTTATGCTGGGGGTCGTTAAACAAACAAGCAAATAAACTTCACCAGACGCGATAGCCGAATAAGTTCAGCGTCTGACTCCTGTTTTTGGTAGATCGCGGGATTCGAACCCTGGTCGAGTCAAACCAATGACTTTAAAAATTATATTTGTCGCTTCCTAGCCCGGCGCTCTGCCGGGCTAGGCAAGGACTGGTTGGCTCAGTGTCAGGATAATGTGACTGAGTGGGATATAATGACACCCGAGAACAGGGTTGATATTTTAGGTGATGTGACACCCGAGAACTGTATGTATGCTAGTGTCCTACATGACATGACATATGAGAACTGAATGTGTACATACAGGGTTGATGGTTTATGTGATGGGAGACCCGAGAACTGGGTGTGTGTATATAGTAGTGTTCTATGCTACACAATATATGAGAACTGAATGTGTATACAGGGTTGATGTTTTATGTGATGGGAGAACTGAGAACTGGGTGTGTGTATATAGTAGTGTTCTACGTTACGCAATATATGAGAACTGAATGTGTATACAGGGTTGATGTTTTATGTGATGGGAGAACTGAGAACTGGGTGTGTTTATATAGTAGTGTTCTACATTATGCGATATATGAGAACTGAATGTGTATACAGGGTTGATGTTTTATGTGATGGGAGACCTGAGAACTGGGTGTGTGTATATATAGTAGTGTTCTACATTATGCGATATATGAGAACTGAATGTGTATACAGGGTTGATGTTTTATGTGATGGGAGACCTGAGAACTGGGTGTGTTTATATAGTAGTGTTCTACGTTACGCAATATATGAGAACTGAATGTGTATACAGGGTTGATGTTTTAGGTGATGGTAGACTGGAGAACTGGGTGTGTTCACATCGTTGTGTTCTACATGACATGACACTTGGCAACTGACGTGAAACCCCGGGAAATGAGTACTTGGGTCATTCTCAGAAACTGTGTACCCCTTTTGTGACATGGAAACCAAAAGTGAAAACATTTCAAATAATAGCAGAAAACATTCCAAACAATAGCAGAATCCATGTTCATTTGTAGGTTTACATTTTCTGCACATGTCAGAGTTGGAAACAAATAATTTCACTGTTTGATTTTATGTTATACAAATAAAGAAAGCTGTTAAAATTAACTATGTAACATCCATCCATAACATCTTTTTAATACACACAACACATTCAAACAAGATTTGATTGTTTACTGTAAAACTAAGAGAATTGTTTCTTACAAAAAAAAAACAGTTGAAAAAAAAACGTGTTGGGTAGTCGCATGATGTCGATGGTCAATTTTTCATTTTTTCACTTTTGCACAAAATCATATAAGCATTTAAAATAAAAAACATTTTGTGGAAGAGATTAAATACATGTAGCATTTCAACAATAATTAGTGACTTAGTAGACTCAATTAACACCCAAAACAACACTTAGAAAACAAACAAAGATCATGCCACATTTGACCACTTTCTTAAAAAATAATATCTGGGTTTCATAGTCCCCCTCCCCCCCCCCCACCCCCCCACTCACATCCACAACGAGGATGGCCAGTGTTACAAATAAAGCCACGTGGTCGCACATCCGGGTTCACAGCTTGTACCCGCAGGGGTGGCGGTACTAACCAACACACAGACCAAAAACCGGGAAGTCCCACACGGTATCTCCACCGTAACCAAGCGGTCATGCTGCAGGGCTTTTCACATCGAAAATTGGTTGTAATTTAACAAAAAGATTAGGCACTGGTTAATTTTCAGCTAGGCATGCTGATGACACACAGTCTTATATAATATTTTTTAGCCAAATGACACTTCGTTTACAGTCGACGAACTGTTTGTACAAGGGTCCTCCTGCTGAGTCAGCAGGACGAGCAGTGCCCCACTCAGTCATTTCTGGTTCAGCAGCAGCACGATGCCGAATGTTGAGTGCTGTTGTCATGCATCTCCTGACACCCGACTGAACCAGACGGGATGGCCGAATGAGTTGAGCGTCCGTCTCCTGTTTTGGTCAATCGTGGGATTTGAATCCACTGGTTTGAACGCTGGTCGAACCAAACCAATGACTTAAAAATTGATACTTCTCTCTTCCTAGCCAGGTGCTCAGCATTATTAGGATAGGGTATGGATTGGTTGGCTCAGTGTCAGAATAATGTAACTCAGTGGGATATCAGGTCATCGAGCTGGTGGCCTGGTTTCCCAGTGGTGCAGCACTATAAAGTCGCAATGAGTGCACACTGTCACAAGTCAGTGCCTGCCCTGATATGACCTTAGATGTTGCCAGGACGTAAAACTCCCAACAACCAACCAACTTGGTTCGGCAGCAACACGCAGGTACCTGAGGGTTGTATAGGTGAATCAATATGTAATGGTGCGGAAATGTGACAGTGACAGCAGGTACCTGAGGGTCCGAAAGGTGAATCAATATGTAATGGTACGGCAATGTGACAGTGACAGCAGGCACATGAGGGTTGTATAGGTGAATCAATATGTAATGGTACGGCAATGTGACAGTGACAGCAGGTACCTGAGGGTTCTATAGGTGAATCATATGTAGAATCAAATCTAGACCAGTGTTTTGGTTTAAAAAATGTGAAGCTTTCATCGGACTATGCAGGTTTAATTAAATGATCTAACAATCGGCCACGGCTAAGGTGTAGTTGCCAGTTCCTGTTAGAGCCACACGGAGGCGTCACGGTGTTTGTTAGGCCGCACACTAGTGCCCTCTGGTGTGTATACTACGCACCACTGGACGCCTCAGGAGACTGGGTCTGGCGCAGTCTACGGTGACTAGTGTCACATCAAGTAGTGAATGGTGTCACATAAGGTATAACACAGTGAATTATGCTGAGTGTGGTGTGTTTGTGAATGGTGTCACATCAGGTAGAACACAGTGAATTAGGCTGAGTGTGGTGTGTGCTTGAATGGTGTCACATAAGGTATAACACAGTGAATTAGGCTGAGTGTGGTGTGTGACGTGAATGTGTCACATAAGGTATAACCAGTGAATTAGGCTGAGTGTGTTGTGTGTGAATGGTGTCACATAGGTAGAACACAGTGAATTAGGCTGAGGTGGTGTGTTGTGAATGGTGTCACATACGGTATAAACCAGTGAATTAGGCTGAGTGTGGTGTGTGCGTGAATGGTGTCTACATGAGGTATAACACAGTGAATTAGGCTTGAGTGTGGTGTGTGTGTGAATGGTTTCTCATGAGGTATAACACAGTGAATTAGCTGAGTGTGGTGTGTGCTGTGAATGGTTGTCACATGAGGTATAACACAGTGCATTAGGCTGAGTGTGGTGTGCGTGAATGGTGTCACATGAGTATAACACAGTGAATTATGCTGAGTGTGGTGTGTGTGTGAATGGTGTCACTAATGTATAACAGTGAATTAGGCTGAGTGTGGTGTGTGTGAATGGTGTCACATAAGGTATAACACAGTGAATTATGCTGAGTGTGGTGTGTGTGTGAATGGTGTCACATAAGGTATAACACAGTGAATTATGCTGAGTGTGGTGTGTTTGTGAATGGTGTCACATTAGGTATAACACAGTGAATTATGCTGAGTGTGGTGTGTTTGTGAATGGTGTCACATGAGGTATAACACAGTGAATTATGCTGAGTGTGGTGTGTTTGTGAATGGTGTCACATAAGGTATAACACAGTGAATTAGGCTGAGTGTGGTGTGTGCGTGAATGGTGTCACATGAGGTATAACACAGTGAATTAGGCTGAGTGTGGTGTGTGTGTGAATGGTGTCACATGAGGTATAACACAGTGAATTAGGCTGAGTGTGGTGTGTGCGTGAATGGTGTCACATGAGGTATAACACAGTGAATTAGGCTGAGTGTGGTGTGTGTGAATGGTGTCACATGAGGTATAACACAGTGAATTAGGCTGAGTGTGGTGTGTGTGTGAATGGTGTCACATAAGGTATAACACAGTGAATTAGGCTGAGTGTGGTGTGTGTGAATGGTGTCACATAAGGTATAACACAGTGAATTATGCTGAGTGTGGTGTGTGTGTGAATGGTGTCACATAAGGTATAACACAGTGAATTAGGCTGAGTGTGGTGTGTTTGTGAATGGTGTCACATCAGGTAGAACACAGTGAATTAGGCTGAGTGTGGTGTGTGCGTGAATGGTGTCACATCAGGTATAACAGTGAATTAGGCTGAGTGTGGTGTGTGTGTGAATGGTGTCACATAAGGTATAACACAGTGAATTAGGCTGAGTGTGGTGTGTGCGTGAATGGTGTCACATCAGGTATAACACAGTGAATTAGGCTGAGTGTGGTGTGTGTGTGAATGGTGTCACATAAGGTATAACACAGTGAATTAGGCTGAGTGTGGTGTGTTTGTGAATGGTGTCACATCAGGTATAACACAGTGAATTAGGCTGAGTGTGGTGTGTGTGTGAATGGTGTCACATCAGGTATAACACAGTGAATTAGGCTGAGTGTGGTGTGTGCGTGAATGGTGTCACATCAGGTATAACACAGTGAATTAGGCTGAGTGTGGTGTGTGTGTGAATGGTGTCACATAAGGTATAACACAGTGAATTAGGCTGAGTGTGGTGTGTGTGTGAATGGTGTCACATAAGGTATAACACAGTGAATTAGGCTGAGTGTGGTGTGTGTTGTGAATGGTGTCACATAAGGTATAACACAGTGAATTATGCTGAGTGTGGTGTGTTTGTGAATGGTGTCACATAAGGTATAACACAGTGAATTAGGCTGAGTGTGGTGTGTTTGTGAATGGTGTCACATCAGGTAGAACACAGTGAATTAGGCTGAGTGTGGTGTGTGTGTGAATGGTGTCACATAAGGTAGGACACAGTGAATTAGGCTGAGTGTGGTGTGTTTGTGAATGGTGTCACATCAGGTAGAACACAGTGAATTAGGCTGAGTGTGGTGTGTGTGTGAATGGTGTCACATCAGGTATAACACAGTGAATTAGGCTGAGTGTGGTGTGTGTGTGAATGGTGTCACATAAGGTATAACACAGTGAATTAGGCTGAGTGTGGTGTGCGTGAATGGTGTCACATGAGGTATAACACAGTGAATTAGGCTGAGTGTGGTGTGTGCGTGAATGGTGTCACATCAGGTATAACACAGTGAATTAGGCTGAGTGTGGTGTGTGTGAATGGTGTCACACGAGGTATAACACAGTGAATTAGGCTGAGTGTGGTGTGTGTGTGAATGGTGTCACATCAGGTATAACACAGTGAATGAGGCTGAGTGTGGTGGTGTGTGTGTGAATGGTGTCACATAAGGTATAACACAGTGAATTAGGCTGAGTGTGGTGGTGTGTGTGTGAATGGTGTCACATCAGGTATAACACAGTGAATTAGGCTGAGTGTGGTGTGTTTGTGAATGGTGTCACATAAGGTATAACACAGTGAATTAGGCTGAGTGTGGTGTGTGTGAATGGTGTAACATCAGGTATAACACAGTGAATTAGGCTGAGTGTGGTGTGCGTGAATGGTGTCACATGAGGTATAACACAGTGAATTAGGCTGAGTGTGGTGTGTGTGAATGGTGTCACATCAGGTAGAACACAGTGAATTAGGCTGAGTGTGGTGTGAGTGTGAATGGTGTCACATGAGGTATAACACAGTGAATTAGGCTGAGTGTGGTGTGTGTGAATGGTGTCACATCAGGTAGAACACAGTGAATTAGGCTGAGTGTGGTGTGTGTGAATGGTGTTACATCAGGTATAATACAGTGAATTAGGCTGAGTGTGGTGTGTGCGTGAATGGTGTCACATACGGTATAACACAGTGAATTAGGCTGAGCGTGGTGTGTGAGAAAGTCGTCTTGAGTGTGCACTGTCACAAGTTAGTACCCGTCCTGATATGACCATGGATGTTGCCTGGATGTAAAACCCCAACAAACAAAAACTGGTTTTGGGGTACCATCCCATGCAATGGGTCGGAAGTCCTTCCTCCAAGCACAAGTTCTTGCTACTGACGTCATAGGGCGGTGCTGGTGCTGGTGCTGGTGCTGGTGCTGGTTGTGGACGTTAAACACCAATGGACAATATATTGCCTTAGATGTTGCCAGTACGTAAAACACCAACAAACAATATATTGCCTTAGGTGTTGCCTGGACGTAAAATCCCAACAAACAGTCAATGTATTGCCTTAGATGTTGCATGGATGTAAAACCCCAACAAATAATCTATTGCCTTAGATTAATGTTCTGAAGAAGTCCTTAGAAGGTATCAAATTCTAACTATACGCTGATGACAGAGTGATATACACAACAAGCACTAGCAGAAAAGAGCACAGATAAGATAAATGAGAAACTAGTAGCTTTAGATAATTGGTGTAACTCCAACGAGATTTCCATAAACCACAAGAAGTTGAAAGCCCTAGTGTTTGGCAGTGGGAAAATCAATTGTGAAAATGAAGAACCAAGAAGTTTGGGAGGAAAAGTTCTTGATTATCAGTCTAACTACAGATATCTAGCAATGAATCTTGACACAGAACTAAACTACAAATACAATGATAACATAAAAGAAGTTACCAAGAAGGTAAACCCCAAAATCTGGATATTAGCGAAATACCAGATAATACCTAACCACAAACATGGCTATTAAAATCTATAAGGGTATGATACTACCATACAGTGGGGGCACCAAAAACATGTTGGATAAACTACAAAGACTACAAAATAGAGCACTAAGATATGTCTGATGGTGGAACATAAGACACCCAACTGATGATCTCCATAGGTAAGCAAGAGTCAACACACTAAATGACAGAAGAAAAACACATATCAAAATAGTAGCATTCAGGGAGACAGGGAAGCCTGGGAGAGTGCAGGAAACAAAAAAAAAGGTAACAAGAGAGGGTGATAATAAACAGAGCCAAAAACAGATCATATGAGAGGAGTACCGAGTACATTAAAACAAGGGAATGGAATGCACAGGGAGTAGAAGAAAGAAGTACAGGGACAATAGTAATATACAAATTTAATCAAAAGGGAGCTTAATGCACTGCTAAACTAACTAACAAAATTAAAGTAAATTAATAATAAATAAAAGATTAAGTAAATAAAAATACACTGATAATTCAAGCAATCTCTTCGAAAGTATACATGCTAGGCATGATGCACCCAGGAGGTAAACTTAAAACTTAAAGCCTAAACTAATGACCACTTACACAATAGGGTGAAGGCAGTCAGTGAAAATAACTGTCGATAACCAAACAACTAACCAATTGTAGAACTAACAGATTGAAGCCCCAGTCACATAGCCGTTAGTGGACATAGTTGAAAGTAATTGAACTTACCGGTGTGGCGGTTTCAGCTCGTTCCCGTGCTCAGCCGTGTCCCGTTGCTTCTGCGCATGCGCGGATTTCGCATCAACTCGGGTCACCCCAGCCACTTATTGGCGCATGCGCACATCCTACAAACTCGGGTTGAATAATCGAATACGCTGGGGTGGACAATTTTTTTTTTTTTTTTTAATAACCGATAAAAGTACAGCAAAATAGGATTTAAAGTATTGTATGATGGCCCAGTTTAGCTATATTTCCATTTCATTAATCTAAGTTATTCTTTTTTTGCACACGGGACGTGTATTTGTCGACTCCACTCACGTGTTCTATTTGAAATTTGGATGACCCGAGTCGCCCGCTTCGTGTTAATCGATTACGGCCATGTTTACTAGATTCTGACGCATGCGCAGAAGCGAGGGACACAGCTGAGCACGGGAACGAGCTGAAACCGCCACACCGGCATCCATACTTGTCCGTGATGTTAACTTGGTAATAACGTGGGTGAGCCGTGATCTCCAATTTAATTTTTGGACATGTTCAAAAGAGCGGTACGTTAGAGGCTGAATTTGCATCCATGATGCTAACATACTCTAGCCTGCTCTATCATACTTAGACGAAACCCTGGTCACATAGCCATTAGTGGACGTAGGTGAACGTAGTGGAGGATAACGTAGTTGAACGTACCGGCATCCGTGCCGTAACGTATTTATCCATACCAAAACCTGCCTACCTTAACATATTTCAACGCAGTTTAATGTACTAACACCACGTTTGACTTGCGTTAATCTATCCTACTGATCACTACGTCCACTAACGGCTATGTGATCGAGCCTTCAGAGAGGGTAGGGAGATGTGGGAGAATGCTTACAAACAGAGAAAGAATGCATGCAGTAGATAGCCACGCAACTGAAAGTAACAAAACATGGGGAACCAGGAGACTATTATTCTCTAGTGGTGAAAACAAGTCATTAGACTTAACGGTTATCGGCAGGCTAAATACACAATCACCAAAAAAAAAGAGTTGTTGCAGGATGTAAATCCCCAACAAACAATCTATTGCCTTAGATGTTGCCAGGACATAACATCCCAAACAAACAAGCAAGCAAACAAACAATGTCTTGCGGCCAACATAATGGACAGTCCTCAAGAAAGTGTCACTTAAAGCAGCCTCTGGTCCCTTCTTCCACAGAGCGTCCAGTAACCCGGGGTGAATGCATTGCACACTTGCCGTCTGCAAAGGCTCTACTGACGACGGCGCGATTCCAGCCTCGGGATGTCGGAGGACAGCGAGTCGCAGAGCTCGGACTCAATGGAGCTGCCGCAGGTGGCGGTGCAGGAGGCGGCGCGCCACGCCATGGGAGCGGTCTCCTTTTCCAACGGCTTCCACACCGGTGAGTGCCCGGCCATTGTCGGATTAGCAGCCAGCCTATGGGAAGGGTGGAAATGTTGGATTAAAAAAAAAATATGTTTGAAAAAAAAATTATTTTTATTTTTTAGAAACCCATCTTTAGATTCCTTTTTGGGTGTGTTAAATTTATTTACCCAGCCCATAACGGATAATCGTGTTAACACTTTTTTTCACCGCTGGCCGGAACTAGTCCAATTTGATTCAAATCTCTTGATTTGTAGTTTTTTTAGTAATAATTTTGACATTTCTTGTTTATGGGATGTAGATTGCAAACAGTCCAAATCTGGCTTTGACGTTACTTTGTTTTGTGTTAGTGCATTTACCTATAATTTCTTCTTTTTTGTTGTTGCATTTCTATCGTAATTTGTTAATTTCATTAGTTGCTAGTAAATGTTGCTCTGTTCTTCGCTCGAGGTGACTTATTTCTTATTTCGATATCACCTTTCACGTATATCCATTGATTGGCTGAAAGTTGCATTAGAACTAGAAGACAACCTTTGTGTATTTTAGTGTATTTAAAAAAAGAACTGTGAATATTTGTCTATTTATGGGTAATATATCTACAATATAAAAAACCCAACCCCACCAATGTATTAACAGAATAAAAATTGAAAATAAAGTTACCATTAAAAATAATGATTGTGGTTAAATATATATATATTCGTCGTCTACTTGTGGACTTTGTAGTGCTGTACTTAGTGTACGAACCGCCAGGTGGCGGTGGTGTCGAGGGCTGGCGCTTCAGACCAGCAAGCCTGGACTGCTTTGTTTGTTGGGGTTTTAAGTCCTAGCAACATATATGGTCATCAGGGTGGGTACTAACTTGTGACAGTGCACACTCATGGCAACCTTATAGTACTGCCCCACTTGGAGACCAGGCCGCTGGCACTATGACCTGATATCCTACTCAGTCACATTATCCTGACTCTGAACTAACGCGTCCTTACCTTATCCTAGTAATGCTGAGTGCTTAGCTAGGTAGCGACAAACATCAATTTAGTAAGTTATTGCTTTGACTGGATCGGGTTTCGAACTTCCGACCTTCCGCGCGGGAAGCCTGCGCTCTACCGATTCGACCACTGCGTCCGGAGTAGCCTGGACCCGGTCCAACTTGGTAATAACGGGTCCGGTGACTGCCCCCATTTTGGAAGGCATTGGCTGACACAGGTGAGCGCAAATGGACGCTTTCATTTCGTGTCGAATTCAGATCTTTGTTGCCATATTTCCACCGCTTATTGCAGGATGTTGTGTGGAGTTGATTTTTATTTTATTTTTTAAATCAAGTATTTTGAATGTCGAACTGTTAGGAATTCTCGGTTTTTATTGATGACATGGTGGTGTGATCTCACTCCCACTCACTCACTTCACTCGCATTGAGAAATGGTTAGTAAGATAGTATAGTGTGTTTCAAAGTTTAAACATTGGTAATGCCATCTGATGGATACAAATAACAAACAAATAAATCCTGACTCTGTGGTTAAAAGCCGACTTCTCTGATTGTCGACATCTAGAAAGAAGCAAAGCCCACCGGGCAGCCTCAGCGGCCTGGTCAATTATGGGGTCTGCTAGTTTGTTGGGGTTTTATGGCCTAGCAACATCTAACATTGACCCACCCCCCCAATAGACGATTTTTACTTTTTGTGCGGGGAGGGGGGTCGTTAAACAAATAAACATCTAAGGCCATATCAGAACGAGCACCGTCTTGTGAGAGCACGCACTCATGGAGACTTTATAGTGCTGCCCCACTGGGAGACTGGACTGCCAGCATCATGACCCAATATTCCACTCAGTCACATTATCCTGATACTGAGCCAACCAATCCTTGCTTTATCCTATTAATGCCAGAACGCCAGGCTAGGTCGTAGGAAGGATCAACTTTGTACCTAATTGGTTTTAACTCATGGCATCCCCCACAGGAAGCCAGTGCTCTTACTGATTCAGCCGTCCCACTCAGTGGGTTGGGGGGAGGAGGGGTGGGGGGTTGCAAACCCCGGTGGTATGGGAGCTGACAGGGACAGGCTGGAACCTGACTACAGGGGCCATATGCATGGAGTAATGTTAGCGAGCCAAACTGCAGTATGGGGGGGGGGATTTCTGGTTTAGCACCGAAAAGTCGCTATGCATGGAGCAGTGTTAGACAAACACCGCAGGTTTAAACTCGGGAGATTCTAACCCCAGCCCATAGCAGGTTTACAGCGGTGTTAGTGTTAGGTTAGCGTCAGGATGGAGCCCAAATCTATTCAATGCTACCATATTTAACAGAATTACATACTCAATAAGTGAAATTTGATAAAAAAATTAACCCTAAATTCGAACCGATATTAACGCTGCCGCCGCATTGGCAGAGAGATTAATATTGTCGAATCGACGAATGTAAACTAAACAAGACATCGCCGCCGCTATATATTAGGCCCAAATCTATTCAATGCTATCATATTTAACTGAATTACATACGCAATAAGTGAAATTTCATTAAATTAAGCCTAAATTCGAAGCAATATTAACGCCGCCGCTGCGTTGGCGGCGATATTCATACTGTCGAATCGACGAATTTAAACAAAACAAATCGCCGCCGTCACATCGGCGGCAATATATTAGGCCCAAATCTATTCAATGCTATCATATTTAACAGAATTACATACGCAATAAGTGAAATTTGATCAATTTAACCCTAAATTCGAACCGATATTAACGCCGCCGCCGCATTGGTGGCGTTATTCATATTGTTGAATCGAGGGATTTCCCAAATCTATAAATAACTTCATGTTTAGCTAACACAAACCGTTTAGGCCCCCATGCATACAACGTGACATAGTTCGCGACGCCTCTGATAACCGGTGATAGCTACCCGGTGTTTAAGGCTTAACACCACACGCCGCCAACACCGCTCCATGCATACGGGCCCAGAAGGATAAGTCAGCTTGGTTCGAGCAGGCAGCCGAACAACAGATCTGACATTAGTGACAACTGGGTTGTGAGTGTTGGGGCTCGCATTCGCACAATATCGAGATCTGACATTTGTGACAACAAATCATTGAGTATTAGTGGGGCAGGCAGTCCGACAATGCCATCTGACATTTGTGACAAGGCACTGCGTATCAGTGGGGTAGGAAGCCTGGTAACACTGACATTTGTGACAACAAAGCACTGAGTATTAGTGGGACAGGCAGCCGACAATGAGACCTGGAAACAAGCACAAACTGACATGAAAACCTGCTATATTTAGACCGCCGCGCAAACTAATAATGCATGTTACTTTCCTGGTAGCTGTTGATTGACCTAACAAGCTTCACTAACATGTCTCAGGTACAACCTTGGGAACAGACGCAGTGGCCGAGTCTGTAGAGTGCAGGCTTCCCATGCAGAAGGTCAGGAGTTTGAGCCACTTGAGCCAAACCAATGACTTTCAAAATCAATTATTAGGATAGGGAAAGGACTGGTTAGCTCAGTATCAGGATAATGTGACTGAGTGGGGAATCGGGTAATGGTGCCGGCGGATTGGTCTCCCAGTAGTGTATGGTATGCGTACTATGACCGGAGCGGTCACGTGCCAGCGTGCAGTGCGTGATCACGATACCGCAATAAAGTCAGTCGTTCAGTCGCTCTCGTGTTGTGCACATCTGTTACATACCTTACAAGTAGGGCAGCACTATAAAGTCATCATGAGTGTGCACAGGTTTAGATTGTATTGATGTTCACAGTACCAGGTACATGTTTACATTGTGTTGTTGTTCACAGTACAAGGTACAGGTTTACATTGTGTTGATATTCACAGTACTCGGCACAGGTTAACAGTGTGTTCATGTTCACAGTACCGGTTACATGTTTACATTGTGTTCATGTTCACGGTATAAGGTACATGTTTACATTGTGTATATGTTCACAGTATAAGGTACATGTTTACATTGTGTTTTTGTTCACAATACCAGGTACATGTTTACAGTGTGTTCATGTTCACATGTTTACATTGCTTTCATGTTCACAGTACCAGGTACATGTTTATATTGTGTTCATGTCCACAGTACCAGGTACATGTTTACATTGTGTTCATGTTCACACTACCAGGTACATGTTTACTGTGTGTTCATGTCCACAGTACCAGGTACATGTTTACATTGTGTTCATGTCCACAGTACCAGGTACATGTTTACTTTGTGTTCATGTCCACAGTACCAGGTACATGTTTACAGTGTGTTCATGTTCACAATACCAGGTACATGTTAACAGTGTGTTCATGTTCACAGTGCCAGGTACATGTTTACATTGTGTTCATATTCACAGTACCAGGTACATGTTTACATTGTTTTCATGTTCACAGTACCAGGTACATGTTTACATTGTTTTCATGTTCACATTACCAGCTATATGTTCACATTGTGTTCATGTTCACAGTACCAGCTACATGTTTACAGTGTGTTCATGTTCACAGTACCAGGTACATGTTTACAGTGTGTTCATGTCCATAGGACCAGGTACATGTTTACAGTGTGTTCATGTTCACAATACCAGCTACATGTTAACATTGTGTTCATATTCACAGTACCAGCTACATGATTGATTGATTGATTGGTGGTTGCTTTACGCCGTGTCGGCAGCATAGGCCATATTCACAGCGAGAAATGTTTGTTTTTTGTTCAAACCATCGCTTTTACATGTAAAAGCAGACAATCAATTATGTGCCAATAGACACTAATTAAATTAGAAAGCTCACAATCATATATTTGTGGTCAAGGGAAACAAATTCCCATAGAAAAAGAAAAGTTTTATTAATAATTGATAGAATCCATTTCGTAAACTATATAAGGTGGTACAGTCCAGCTGCCCTCAAAAAGGCTAAAATGTTTTCCTGTTTTACCTTAGTGAAAAGGTCATGCATACTGTCTGCAGTGTAGAACCGTTGGCGCAGGGCCAAAAAATCAACACAACTTAGTAAAATGTGTTTGAGTGTCAGTGGGGACTGACACCCAATACATTCAAGGGGAGGTTCCCCCTTGAGCAGAAAAGCATGTGTACGCCACGAGTGGCCAATACGCCAGCGGCTAAGGATCACTTGGTCCCGCCGACCTCCCGCATGAGTCTGTGGTGGCTTTCCCACAGATGGTTCAATTTCTTTAAGTTTATTAATGTTTTCATCCCACTCATGTTGCCATTTGGATTTTATGTGGGTGGCTATTAGTGGTTTCAGATCAGAGTGAGGGATCAGCCAGCTACATGTTTACATTGTGTTCATGTTCACAGTACCAGGTACGGGTTAACAATGTGTTCATGTTCACAATATAAGGTACATGTTTACATTGTGTTCATGTTCACATTACCAGGTACATGTTTACATTGTGTTCATGTTCACATTACCAGCTACATGTTTACATCGTGTTCATGTTCACAGAACCAGCTACATGTTTACATTGTGTTCATGTTCACATTACCAGGTACATGTTTACAATGTGTTCATGTTCACCATATAAGGTACATGTTTACATTGTGTTCATGTTCACATTACCAGGTACAGGTTAACAGTGTGTTCATGTTCACACTATAAGGTACATGTTTACATTGTGTTCATGTTCACATTACCAGGTACAGGTTAACAGTGTGTTCATGTTCACAGTATAAGGTACACATTTACAATGTGTTCATGATCACAGTACCAGGGACATGTTTACATTGTCTTCATGTTCACATAACCAGGTACATGTTTACATTGTGTTCATGTTCACAGTACCAGCTACATGTTTACATTGTGTTCATGTTCACAGTACCAGCTATATGTTTACATTATGTTCGTGTTCACAGTACCAGGTAGATGTTTACATTGTGTTCATTTTCACAGTACCAGGTACATGTTTCCATTGTGTTCATGTTCACATTACCAGGTACAGGTTTACATCGTGTTCATATTCACAGGGAAGCATGTAACCCTCATGGGGTAGCGTGTCCACCTGTGAAACTGTCGATCATCTGATCGATCCTTCTCAGTGGACCCATTTTCAGTTTGGGCTATTTTCCGTTCCAATGGGTGATTCACAACTGGTTCATCAAAAACTGTGGTATGTACAGTCTTGTCTGTCGGAAAGTACATATAAAAGAACCCTTGCTGCTTATCAGAAAAAGTAACCTATGTGGTGGCAGCAGGTTTCCTCCAAAGAAATATGTCAGAATGACCATATGTTTGACGTCCAACAGCCAATGATGTGAAAATCAATGTGCTCTAGAGACATTGTTAAATAAAACAAGCCCTACTTTGGTTTACATGGTGGGTCCTGTTAACTACACACAGTAACTCATGTTTCTAAAGTGACAGTAGACAATGGTTAAAACAAAGGACGGAATTCACCCCGATTGTCAACTTTCAAAATGACATAACTTTATCCTAGAATAACAATGTTAAGACATTTGGTAGTAATATATGGTTCTTTCCGATGGTACTAGTTTAATTACATGAATTTATTTATTTTTACGTGTGATTGAGGTGTGAAATGAGGTGGGATAATTGAAAACAACTGGCTCTGGTAACACCTGATACAAGGCTTTTGTCTCTTTTTACATTAAGTGCTTGAGCTTTTGTCTTGTGAGCTTTTGTCTTGTGAGCTTTTGTCTTGTGAGCTTTTGTCTTGTGAGCTTTTGTCTTGTGAGCTTATGTCGTGGATTCGTTGACAATGTACCAGCTGAGGAATGTAGAATGTTATCCAGTCTCGACTCATGTCGGTCTGATTGCTGACATTTCCTGAACAGTGTGGACCTGGGTGACTACCTATGACTTTGGAAATACCCAAATTACTATTTTCTGACAATTTGCTAAGGTAGCAAGAATGCTGACTTGTGAGCATTCTGTTTTTTGGGTGTTTTTTAGGGCGGAACGAGGCGGGAACCACGGTTTACTGGAGAATTAGGACGTCGGGTCAGGTTGGTTAGTTTTACGTCCTGGCAACATTTAAGGTCGGGTCAGGTTGGTTAGTTGTTGGGAGTTTTAAATCCCGGCAACATCTAAGGTCGGGACTGGGTTGGTTAATTGTTGGGAGTTTTACGTCCTGGCAACATCTAGGGTCGGGTGGGTTAGTTGTTGGGAGTTTTACATCCTGGCAACATCTAGGGTTGGGTCAGGTTGGTAAGTTGTTGGGAGTTTTACGTCCTGGCAACATCGAAGGTCGGGTCAGGTTGGTTAGTTGTTGGGAGCTTTACGTCCTGGCAACATCTAAGGTTGGGTCAGGTTGGTTAGTTGTTGGGAGTTTTACGTCCTGGCAACATCTAAGGTCAGGTCAGGTTGGTTGGTTGTTGGAGTTTTATGTCCTAGCAACATCTAAGGCCATATCAGGATGGGTACTGAGTTGGAGCAGTGCACACTCATGGCGACTTCATAGTGCTGCCCTCCAGGGAGACCAGGCGCCGGCACCATGACCCAATATCCCACTCAGTCACACTATCCTGACACCTAGCTAACCAGTCCTTGCCCTATCCTAATGTTAAGTGCCTGGCTAGGAAGCGACAAGTAGGAAGCCTGGCGCTCGGCATTATTAGGATAGGACAAGGACTGGTTGGCTCAGTGTCAGGATAATGTGACTGAGTGGGATATCAGGTCATGTTGCTGGCAGCCTGGTCTTCCCCTAGGGCAGCACTATAAAGTCGACAAGCGCGCACTGCCACAAGTCGATACTCTTCATGATATGACCTTAGATGTTGATAGGATGTAAAACAACGAACAAACAAACCATGCAACAAACAAACACAATACATACACACACGCACACACCACAGGCACAGAAAGACAGAACTCTCACCTCGCAACAAACAAACACATAATACATACACACACACACACACACAACAGGCACAGAAAGACAGAACTCTCTCACCCCGCAACAAACAAACACAATACATACACACACGTGCACCACAGGCACAGAAAGACAGAACTCTCTCACCTCGCAACAAACAAACACACACAATACATACACAGTCGCACACCACAGGCACAGAAAGACAGAACTCTCTCACCTCGCAACAAACATACGCACACTCCACAGGCACAAAAAGACAGGACTCTCTCACCTCGCAACAAACAAACACACACAATACATACACACACGCGCACACCACAGTCACAGAAAGACAGAACTCTCTCACCTCGCAACAAACACACACAATACATACACACACGCGCACTCCACAGGCACAAAAAGACAGAACTCTCTCACCTCACAACAAACAAACACACAATACATACACACATGCGCACACCACAGGCACAAAAAGACAGAACTCTCTCACCCCGCAACAAACAAACACAATACATATACACACACGCACACCACAGGCACAGAAAGACAGAACTCTCTCACCCCGCAACAAACAAACACACACAATACATACACACACGCACACACCACACACACAGTAAGACAGAACCCTCTGATCCCAAATATACACACACGCACTCACAGAGTTACACACATACCATTACCATACATGCACACTAACACATACCGTGCGCACCCCATTCACGCGAACACACACACACACACACACACACACACATACACACACACACAAACACACACACACACACACACACACACACACACACACACACACACAATCCATATTTAAGCAGACAAAGACACCAGTTTTAATGTTATTTGGTAGAAGAAATACAATATTTATTGACTGCCTTCAAACAAAATTCGATCACCAAAAAATAACCGCCAGGAGAAGAAAAAAAAGGGTGGCGGGTGGGACAAAAAAAACACCAGTTTAAAAGCACCAGTTCCGGGCCTGCTGAGCTATGGCGTTGGCAAGCCGGCACATCCGCCGTGATCGCATTACAAGCGAAAATCCCCAAACCTTCCAGATGTATTATTCCTACCATATCTGCTGCTCGGCCGAAATGTCCTGATAATGCGTCGTCTTGGCATGCTGCCAGCTTTGTGGGGCTGCAGGGGAATACCCGCCCTCCTCCTGGCGGGACGCGGCCGCACTACGGCGGCAGTCTGCGCGTGCACACATTACTGTTTAATATGTAGTTATAAATAGCACGCACACGACCTGTCTGTCTAATTGAGTGTTTTTTGTTGTTGTTTTGTAAAGGAATGTATATGTTTTAAACAATAGTGCTATGCTCTTGTTGAACATGGCAACTGCCAGCCATGATCGATGGCATTAATTGTTATATTTGACTAATGGTGTTATGCCAGTGGCAAGTTCTACAACATAGGTGAGCAACAATAGTCCAAATATATATAATAATTAGACATGTTAGCGGTTCTTATAAGCAAATTGATTCATTTAATAATAGTGTTATGCCGTTGTCTGTCGGCACCATGGTTTCATTCCTCACGACTAGCAATATCTTATTATATTTATTGCTGTTCAGCAATGAAAACAAGCAGCCATGCAACTTACTCGTTATGGACAGGGTAAATAAGCCATCACAGATATTGTACATGTGATGCAGGTATGACTAGTTCGAGTTGAGTTGAGTGGGGGGGGGGGGGGGGCACCTGTGGGTAGGGTGGTAATTTCCCGAATCAGGAGTTCCCAGTTTTTGCTGTCACCCTGTAGACAATTGTCTTATCGTTATACCCCTGTCACACTACGACGTAACGAGCGAACGTGCGCCTAACGTGGTGGTTTTTCGTCATTACATTGATGTACGTTGGATTACGTTATGATGACATCATAATGACGTTAGACTGACGTCGAGCTACGTCGTGTTCTGTCGAGTTACGTCGAGGTTTTGGACATGTTCAAAAATTTTGACGTAGCTCGAATGTAAGGGTTTACGTTCGCCATACATTCTGTTCAAGTTCAGCGAATGTCAATGACGTTAAACGGACGTTAGGCAAACGCTGCTCACTACGTTCAACTACGTTGACCCACATTAAACCGGGTGGAAATGCCCATGCGGCGTAATGAGAACGTCAGGAGAACATACGTTCAACGTACGTTCAACGTCTCATGACGTATGTAACGTCACGTAACGTTCTTCTGGTGATGGAATAACGTTCATAATGTTCCGTGAGCGTAATGACGTTGTCCTCTCTCGTTGAATGACGGTATCACTACGCTTTACCGACGTTACGCTCTCGTCCACTACGCTGCATCCACGTTCATCTTGTGCCCAAATTTGCATACTACGCCGAGAAGTTCAACGTTCTTCACGTTCTCCCTACGTTGACGTCGTTACGTCATAGTGTGACAGGGCCATAATGTGTGCTTGCCAAGTCTCGCGGTGGACATTTGTATCAATACAGGTATTTACACCGCTACAGTTTAGCAGTGATTTGTTTGTTGGTTTACGGCCTAGCAACACCTAAGGTCATCAGGACAGGTACCGACTTGTGACAGTGCACATTCATGACGATTTTAAGTTTATAGTGCTGCCCTACTGGGACAGCAGGCCGCCAGCACCATGACCCGATACCCCACCCAGTCACATTATTCTGACACTGTGCTAATCAGTCCTTGTCCTATCCTAATAATGCCGAGAACCAGTCCAGGTAGCGACAAGTATCAATTTTATAAGTCATTGGTTTGACTTGGCTGCGATTCGAACTCCCAACCTTCTGCATGGGAAGCCTGCGCTCTACCGATTCGGCCACCACGTTTGGTTTTAACTGTGAACACATATATTTATTCGGCTACAGCAACCAGGACCAATTTTGTTTGTTTAATACTTTCGTTGATTAAGCAGGGGAAATTTCAACAACGGACAATTGGTCTTCATCTTTCACATCTTTTGTCTTGTCATCATCATACACACAGTGATACTCATCGTAATATACCTAAAACCTGGAAGTAGACACCTTAATTACCATTCTAGGGTGAATAGTAGGGAAGTTATAGCTATTTTAGGGTATTGGTGACCATTTTGGATGCCATCTTGGATTTAACAACTTCCCTGTAGTCAAATTTTGGTCGATTTTTCGTATGATATTCTTCACATCCAATGCTATCAGAAACAGTTGAAAAACCTTTCCTAGCAATTTTTTTTAGGCTCAAACTGTATTTCTACCTGACTAGTAATAGTAATGTTGAAACCGGACGCATTGGCTGAGTCAGAATGAGTGCTTGCTTCCCGTACGAAAAGTCGTGAGTTCGAATCTCGGCCGAGTCAAACCAAAGACGTACAAAATTTATACTTGTCGCTACCTAGCCTACCGCTCGGCATTACTAGGATAGGGCAAGGACTGGTTAACTCAGCACCAGGAAAATGCGACTGAGTGGGATAATGGGTCATGGCACTGGGAGCTTGATCTCCCAGTGGGGCAGCACTATAAAGTCGCCATGGGTGTGCACTCTCACAAGTCGCTACCCATCCTGCAATGACCTTAGATGTTGCCAGGATGTAAAAAGACGTAAGCAAACAATGCTGAATGCCTGACTAGGTGGCGACAAGTATCGATTGTTAAGTTATTTGGTTGGACTCGGTCGTGATTCGAATCCCATTATAATATAACTGGATGCCCGGCCGTCGGAGCACCAGATAAAACCATAAACTGTCCCCATTCTGTTCACACCTGATGCCTCTCTTAAACAAACTCATAAGGAAGGAAGGGAAGACAAGTCACACAAGATTGACAGTGAAGAAGTTGCGCTTTATTGGCATCAGCTCCTGTTAACCTGCTAGTGACCTATCACTCTGACCCCTTACCTTCTGTCCACACAGAGCCTCATTACCTCTGTAGTCTATCTATAAATCAGTGCCTACAGCCCATTGAACTGGAGTCCCCTGGTTGTTGCACACGGCTCAGTTTTGATATAGGAAAGGTGGTAGCATCAGACAGAGTGTCTGGGTTCCTGCTCTAGGGTAGGTGTGTCTCACTCAAGAGCCAGGAGTAGAGTGATCTGCCCAGTGTGTCTGGAGCAGTGTCCAGAATAATCAATATCAAAGTGAGGCTAGTGTGGTCAGGCGGCATGGGGGTGCAGGGGACTGGGCTTCCCACAGCCAGCCAATCAGGCACCCTGCACAGCCTGGGAGGTGACCCCCCCCCCCCCCCCATGGGCAGCGGTCACCCAACCCAGCTGCAGGTGGTGTCCATAATAAATGCAATATGACTGGTGTGCTGGCCCATCGACCCCGCGGTAACAGGTAGTTGCAAACAGTTACAATAAAATATATATGTCCTAAAAATGTCCTTTTCCTCCACTTGCACTCTTTATGGGTGCATAGAGGGACATTTCACCAAACCTTAACTGTCTCTTATATAGGAACATCCCCTCACAATCTCGGGTGTGGTGTACTAACATATATCTCACATAGCTTAAATATGTCACACAGCGAGTGGGACACCCATGGCTTTTCTATTACATAACCTGTGTCCCCACTCCGTCGCCCGAGGATAGTAAATGCTCTCTGCCAATATATAATTCCGAACCGAAAATCCGTATATTTTCCATGACCTGCCACATAGGAAGCGGGCGCTCAGCTCATTCAGCCATCCTGTGTGTCTACTTAATTACTGTTTCTCTAATCACCAGCCAATGCATAGTCAGGATGTGTGGCCATGCAACAGCATGGGTCTGTCCATATAACCACATGTGACAGTATGTGGCTGTCCATATAACAGCATGTGACAGTATGTGGCTGTCCATATAACAAAATGTGACAGTATGTGGCTGTCCATACAACAACATGTGACAGTATGTGGCTGTCCATACAACATGTCACAGTATGCGGCTGTCCATACAACATGTGCCAGTATGTGGATGTCCATACAACAACATGCGACAGTATGTGGCTGTCCATACAACAACATGAGACAGTATGTAGATGTCCATATAACAACATGTGACAGTATGTGGCTCTCCATACAACATGTGGCAGTATGTGCCTGTCCATACAACAACATGTGACAGTATGTGCCTGTCCATACAACAACATGTGACAGTATGTGGCTGTCCATATAACAACATCTGACAGCATGTGGCTGTCCATACAACATGTGGCAGTATGTGCCTGTCCATACAACAACATGTGACAGTATGTGGCTGTCCATACAACATGTGACAGTATGTGGCTGTCCA
This sequence comes from Branchipolynoe longqiensis, assembly GCA_030323885.1. NCBI lineage: Eukaryota > Metazoa > Annelida > Polychaeta > Phyllodocida > Polynoidae > Branchipolynoe > Branchipolynoe longqiensis. The sequence goes on along the minus strand of CM059192.1, from coordinate 64,699,844 downwards.
TACAACATGTGACAGTATGTGGCTGTCCATACAACAACATGTGACAGTATGTGCCTGTCCATATAACAACATGTGACAGTATGTGTCTTTCTGTATAACAACATGTGACAGTATGTGGCTGTCCATACAACATGTGACAGTATGTGCCTGTCCATACAACACCATGTGACAGTATGTGCATGTCCGTACAACAACATGTGACAGTATGTGGCTGTCCATACAACATGTGACAGTATGTGGCTGTCCATACAACATGTGACTGTATGTGGCTGTCCATACAACATGTGACAGTATGTGGCTGTCCATATAACATGTGACAGTGTGTGGCTGTCCATACAACATGTGACAGTATGTGGCTGTCCATACAACATCTGACAGTATGTCGCTGTCCATAGAACATGTGACAGTATGTGGCTGTCCATAAAACATGTGACAGTATGTGGCTGTCCATACAACATGTGACAGTATGTGGCTGTCCATACAACAACATGTGACAGTATGTGGCTGTCCATACAACCTGTGACAGTATGTGGCTGTCCATACAACAACATGTGACAGTGTGTGCCTGTCCATACAACATGTGACAGTATGTGCCTGTCCATATAACAACATGTGACAGTATGTGCCTGTCTGTATAACAACATGTGACAGTATGTGGCTGTCCATACAACATGTGACAGTATGTGGCTGTCCATATAACAACATGTGACAGTATGTGCCTGTCCATACAACAACATGTGACAGTATGTAGCTGTCCATACAACATGTGACAGTATGTAGCTGTCCATACAACAACATGTGACAGTATGTGGCTGTCCATACAACAACATGTGACAGTATGTAGCTGTCCATACAGCATGTGACAGTATGTGGCTGTCCATATGACAACATGTGAAAGTATATACCTCTCCATACAACAGCATATGACAGTATGTGGCTGTCCATACAACAACATGTGACAGTATGTGTCTGTCCATACAACAACATGTGACAGTATGTGTCTGTCCACTCCACAACATTTGACAGTATGTGTCTGTCCATACAACAACATGTGACAGTGTGTGTCTGTCCATACAGCACAGTATGTGCCTGTCCATACCACAACATGTGACAGTATGTGTCTGTCCATGCCACAACATGTGACTGTATGTGCCTGTCCATTCCACACATTTGACATCATGTGTCTGTCCGCACAACAGCATGTGGCAGTATCTGCCTGTCCATTCCACAGCATGCAACAATATGTGTCTGTCCATTCCACAGCATTTGACAGTATGTGTCTGTCCATTCCACAGCATTTGACAGTATATGTCTGTCCATAACATATGACAGTGTGCTTCTCCATACCACAACATGTGACAGTATGTGTCGGTCCTTGCTGCTTATCAGAAAGAGTAGCGTATGTGGCGGCAGTGGGCTTCCTCCAAAGAAATGTATCAGAATGACCATATGTTTGACGTCCAATAGCCGATGATAAAGATCAATGTGCTCTAGAAGCAACATTAACTAAAACAAACTTTCCTTTGTGTATGTCAGTCCATTTCACAAAATGTGACAGTGTATTTCTACTCACCTCTAGTTACTGAGTGGCTAGGTGTGTGGCTGCCCTTCACATATTTACATACCTGCAGTGTGGATTGTTGAATAGGTTTTTGAGATGCAGTGTTAGTTGAATGGTTTGTTTATTCTGTTAGATGGAGTGTTGTTAGGTGCATGGTTGTGCATATATGTGGGTTGTGTTTTTGACTACATCGTACATGATGTAGTTCTGGTTAAGTTGGTTGATAGTAATGATGGGATAAACTATATAGGATTGTAAATTTCTGTCTGGTACTATAGTGTGTGGTGTCTATGTTTATAGCAATACCTCTAGACTGATATACAGGCTAGATAGGGCATTTCCTGATGTTAATAGACAGACAATTTGAAAGTTGGTGGGGGGCGTTAAGGGTGAGCACAAGTATGGAATGATCATGTTGGGCGTAATCGATTAATCGACTCTGGTCACCCGAGCCACTTTTTGGCGCATGCGCACATCCTGCAGACTGTGGTCGAATAATCGAATAAGCTTCTCCACGCTCGGGTGACAAAAATGGTGGCCCTTTTATTTGTTTTTTTAGTAGGTGATATAATTACAGCAAAATATGATTTAACTAGTTTTATGATGGCATAGATTAGTGATATTTCCATTTCATTAATCTATGTTATTACAAAAAAAAAGATGTATGACTGGTACCGGTGGCTGTTATCCTGCAGGACAGTACCAGCGCAAATGTGATGTCATCGCTCCTTGCAAACCCCAGCCAAGAGGTGGGTTACTGGGGTCAGGTAGTTTTGCATACAGTACGTGTATTTCTCGACTCCACTCGCGGTGTTCGATTTGAAATTCTGATGACTCGGGTGACCAGAGTCACCCGGGTCGTGTTAATCGATTACGGCCGGTGTGTGTGGGGAGGGATAGGTGCTTATAATAGGTAGATAATGGACTATGGTGAACCTCATCACTAGGCCTGTAGAAGTGCCTGATTGGCTTGGTGAATTCTTCTCAGCTTCTTGAATTCTCCTTTTGTTTGTGCGTGTCCAATTCTGACTCAGGAGTTCATTCCATAGTTTGCTGCCTTTGTAGATTGTCTCAGCGGTGTATTTGTGAGTGGTATAGGAACTTTTAGCAGTGTAACATCCCCCTGTGTGGTTAATCTGGCGGTGTGGTCTATCACTATGTAATTTTCATCATTGGCTCTGATAAACATAAGTAACAGCCGGTGTGCATCCCTCTTGGTTCAGGTAAGTGGTAATAGATGCAGGGATGATATTTTTCCGTTTTAAGCGGATTTCCTGGGTTTTTTTCACAGCCTGGGGGCATTGCTGATATAGGTGTAAATTTGCGGAGAAATAAGAATGATAGGGGTACATTTCATGCAGTACTCTCCAAGCATATGTTTTGCACAATACCTATGACCAATCATTACAGGGTCTGCCTGGAGAGCATTCTGCTTGTTATTAATGGGACTGTACTACTATGGCCCACCTCACCATCGATTTCCACTTTTTTCCTCCAGCACCACGATCATCCCTGTATATGGGTTGGTTCTCAGAAACTGTGTACCACATATTTGGTTTCCACGTTACATTGTTAATGATTTTGCCTTCTTTTGGGGGTGGGGAGGGGGGGTGGGGTAAGTAAGTCAGATAGTTATTGTTGACTCTGTGTATTAAGTATGTTAGTAATACTACATGTATTTAATCTATCCCACAAAATGTATCCAAATTATGCTTATATGATTTTGTGCTAAAGTGAAAATATAAAAGTTTTCATATTGACACCATGCATCTACCCTAATGTTTTTTTCAACTTTTTTCTTGTAAGACACAATCTTGTTTGCTCAACTCTAATCAATACAATTTGTGTTGCGTGTACTAAAATGATGTTTTCGATGTGTGTTAAAATGATGTTATGGATGGATGTTGCATGATTAATTTTAACGGCTTTCTCAATTTGTGTGAGATCAAAAAGTGAAAAAAACTAAATTTCAACTCTGACATATATGCACAACATATAAACCTTCATACGAATATGGATTCTGCTATTACTTGGAATCTTTTCTCCTAATATTTTGGTTTCCGTGTCACAAAATTTGCACACATTTCCGAGAACGACCCACATCTGTTTTGCATTTTATTCACTGAAAGCACTTTTCTCCTATTTACAGTTCTAAGAGCCTGGTTTGCGGTTCTCTAATTGAGTAGAAACTGACCATGCAGCATGCTTTGTAGAAAAGGCTTCGTAGAAAAGATTTCTATCGACAACCTGCCCTCTAATGGCAGTGCCAGGAACTAATGTGGGTGGTGGTGCCAGGAACTAATGTGGGATGGCCGAATGAGTTAGAGCGTCCGTCTCCCGTGCTGGTAGATCGTGGGGTCGTGGGTTTGAGTCCCGGTCGAGTCAAACCAATGACTTTAAAATTGATACTTGTCGCTTCCTAGCCAGGCGCTCGGCATTATTAGGATAGGGCAAGGACTGGTGTGCTCAGTGTCAGGATAATGTGACTGAGTGGGATACCAGGTCATGGTGCTGGCGGCCTAGTTTCCCAGTGGGACAGCACTATAAAGTCGCCATGAGTGCGCACTGTCACAAGTCGGTACCCGTCCTGATATGACCTTAGATGTTGCTAGGACGTAAAACAAACAAACAAAAAGTTCTTTGTGGTGGAAAAGGTATATTTGAGATTTCCTGGTTGGTTTTTTGTTGGAGTTTTACTTCCTGGCAACATCTAAGGTCATATCAGGACGAAGGTAGTGTGTTGTGTGGTAGTTGTTGGTACTTTTTGTCTGATGATGGGTCTGATGCAGCGGATCCGGCATTCTGTTGCCATGGTCACCAGGATGTTGTATCAGGGGGAAATGCAAGTACAGTCAAACCTCTCTAAATCGGGCGACCATGGTGTAAAAATATACGGATTTTCGGTTAAGAATTATATATTGGCAGACACCATTATTATTCTTGGACGACGGAGTGGGGACAACGTTATGTAAACTAAAAGTGATGGCATCCCACTCCCATTGTACATGATAATAAGTGATGTGAAATATATGTTATATATGATGCCTGAGATTACTGAAGAGATGTTTCTATATAAGAAGACAGTACATGATTATTGACATGTTTCTCTATGCATCCATAAGGAGTGCAGTGCAATTGGAGAAAGGGTCATATTAACAGAGATCTATTGTAACTGTTTGCAACTACCTGTCCACCCATGACCACGGGGTGGGCCCACCACAGCCTCATTTGCACATGCACCCAGGGCACCAACTGCAGCTGAGTTGAGTGACAGCCACCACCACTGGGGGGTGGCTCCCACCCCGGCTGTGGGGGTGCCTAATTGGCTAACTGTGGGACTGCCCAGTCACCTACACCTACCTTGGCCCTCTGACCACACTAGCCTCATTCTGAGATTCATTATTTATTCAAGACTCTGCTTCAGACACACTGAAGGGAGATCACTCTACTCCTGGCTCTTGAGTGAGACACACCTACTCTAGAGCAGGAACCCCAGACACTCTGTCTGATGCTAGGCAAATTCATATATATATAGTGGCGTTCTCTGTGGTGGCGTGGTTAGAGTGTCTGACTTTTTTCTAGGTCAGACTCCTAATCTGAGGGTCGGCGGTTCGATTCCCCGTGCCCCCAGCTCTGCCAATTTGGATTTCCACCGCTGTGTATAACTTACAGCGTCATCAAAGGCCGGTTGCTCTCATACCATGTCTATGTGGTGTGGGAGGTTAAAAATCCCTTGGGTCGGTAAAAGTGTAGGCTCGGGGAATGAGGAAGACCAGTCGTCTATGACTGAAATTTCCCCTGCTTAAACAACTAATGGACCAAAAAAATATTGGCTTGTTCAGTCTCATCAGTTCCTACAGCCCATTGAACCTAAGTCCCATGGGTGTTACACACAGCTCAGTGGTGAACTGCTTCTTTTTGGTATTTCTAGAGTGAGTGTGTCTGCCTCAAGTGCAAGGAGTATAAGGTGACTGGGCTCACAGCCAGCCAATCAGACACCCTCTGCAGCCTGGGAGGGGCGGCCCCCAAGAGGGGCACCTGTCACTCAACCCCAGTGCAGGTGGTGTCCATAATGTATGCAGAATGGCTGGCTGTGCTTACCCAGTGGTCCCATGGTAACAAGTAGATGCCATACAGTTACAATAAACATTAATATGTGTTCCCGCTCCACTTGCACTCTTCATGGCGCATGGAGGGAACATTTCTATAATTAGTAACAGCATCTTCATATCTGGACATCATATCTCAATCCCAGTCACTGCGCGTCATAGCATTTCCACATAGTTACTTATATGTCACACAGCGAGTGGGCACACATTGTGTTGCTATTACATAACAATGGTCCCCCAACTCCGTCGCCCGAGATATTAATATGATTCCAAGCTTGTCTACCCCGACAGAAAGACCGTATATTTGTACACCTGTATTAGATTATTTACACTCTAATGGGGGTAGTGGTGTGGTTAGAGCTCTACGTTAGGTTATTAATGCTGAATGTTACTGGTGGTGTGGTTAGAGCCATTCATTAGGCATATTTACACAGAATGCGGGTATGCAGTGTGGGTAGAGCCCTGCATTAGTCGTAGTTACACTGAATGTGGGTATGTGCTGTGGTTAGAGCCCTGCATTAGGCGTAGTTACACTGAATGTGGGTATGCAGTGTGGGTAGAGCCCTGCATTAGTCGTAGTTACACTGAATGTGGGTATGTGGTGTGCTTAGAGCCCTGCATTAAGCATAGTTACACTGAATGCGGGTATGCGGTGTGGTTAGAGCCCTGCATTAGGCGTAGTTACACAGAATGTGGGTATGTGGTGTGGTTAGAGCCATTCATTAGGCATATTTACACAGAATGCGGGTATGCTGTGTGGTTAGAGCCCTGCATTAGGCATAGTTACACTGAATGCGGGTATGCAGTGTGGTTAGAGCCCTGCATTAGGCGTAGTTACACAAAATGCGGGTATGTGGTGTGGTTAGAGCCATTCATTAGGCATATTTACACAGAATGCGGGTATGCAGTGTGGTTAGAGCCCTGCATTAGGCGTAGTTACACAGAATGTGGGTATGCGGTGTGGTTAGAGCCCTGCATTAGTCATAGTTACACTGAATGTGGGTATGCGGTGTGGTTAAAGCCCTGCATTAGGCATAGTTACACAGAATGCGGGTATGTGGTGTGGTTAGAGCCCTGCATTAGGCGTAGTTACACTGAATGCGGGATTGTGGTGTGGTTAAAGCCCTGCATTAGGCGTAGTTACACTGAATGTGGGTATGCGGTGTGGTTAGAGCCCTGCATTAGGCACAGTTACACTCAATCTGGGATTGCGGTGTGGTTAAGGCCCTGCATTAGGCGTAGTTACACTGAATGCGGGTATCCTGTGTGGTTAAAGCCCTGCATTAGGCATAGTTACTCTGAATGCGGGATTGCGGTGTGGTTAAAGCCCTGCATTAGGCGTAGTTACACTGAATGTGGGTATGCGGTGTGGTTAGAGCCCTGCATTAGGTGTAGTTACACTGAATGCGGTTATGCGGTGTGGTTAGAGCCATTCATTAGGCATAGTTACACTGAATGCGGGTATGCGGTGTGGTTAGAGCCCTGCATTAGGTGTAGTTACACTGAATGCGGGTATGCGGTGTGGTTAGAGCCATTCATTAGGCGTAGTTACACTGAATGCGGGTATGCTGTGTGATTACAGCCCTGCATTAGTTATAGTTACACTGAATGCGGGTATGTGGTGTGGTTAGAGCCCTGCATTAGGCGTAGTTACACTGTATGCGGTGTGGTTAGATCCCTGCATTGGGCGTAGTCACTGAATGCGGGTATGCTGTGTGGTTAGAGCCCTACATTAGGCACAGTTACACTGAATGCGGGATTGTGGGGTGGTTAAAGCCCTGCATTAGGCATAGTTACACTGAATGTGGGTATGCGGTGTGGTTAGAGCCCTGCATTAGGCGTAGTTACACTGAATGCGGGTATGCGGTGTGGTTAGAGCCCTGCATTAGGCGTAGTTACACTCAATGCGGGTATGCGGTATGGTTAAAGCCCTGCATTAGGCGTAGTTACACTGAATGTGGGTATGCGGTGTGGTTAGAGCCCTGCATTAGGCGTAGTTACACTCAATGCGGGTATGCGGTGTGGTTAGAGCCCTGCATTAGGCATATTTACACTCAATGCGGGTATGCGGTGTGGTTAAAGCCCTGCATTAGGCGTAGTTACACTCAATGCGGGTATGCGGTGTGGTTAGAGCCCTGCATTAGGCGTAGTTACACTCAATGCGGGTATGCGGTGTGGTTAGAGCCCTGCATTAGGCATAGTTACACTCAATGCGGGTATGCGGTGTGGTTAAAGCCCTGCATTAGGCGTAGTTACACTCAATGCGGGTATGCGGTGTGGTTAAAGCCCTGTATTAGGCATGTTTGTACAGAATTCACAGTGTGTGTAGATTAGCGATGCTGTCTGCCTCAACCCGCTATGAGCTCTAGGCAGAAAACCCCAAACTGGTGCGTGACCCAGATCCTGTTGCTTGTTTTTAGCACATCTGTCCAAAAGAGAAGTGAACAAATATCCTGCAGCGGGGCACCTGCTTGGCCGTCTGGTTCTCAGGGGTGAGTGATATCACATGTGTGCAGGTAGACCTGTAAAGCACCAGGTGCAAGAACGCAGTGGTAGGTGTTTTCTGTGTGTATGTGTCAGATGTATATAATTATAAAGCCTCTCTCACCAACCACCTCCACACATCGACCACTCCCCTATATCGATTGCTTTATTTGGGTCCCAAACGAATGCCCATAACAATGCCATTGTAATGATTATAGAAACCTCCTTAAACCGACCACCTCCCTAAATGGACCATTTAAAGTCGGTTCCATGGTCGGTCCATTTAGAGAGGTTTCACTGTGTATATGTGTATACATACATACATACATACATACATACATACATACATACATACATACGTACGTACGTACATACGTACGTACATACGTACGTACGTACATACGTACGTACATACGTACATACGTACGTACATACATACATACATACATACATACATACATACATACATACGTGCGTGCATGCATGCATGCATGCATGCATACATGCACGCACGCATGCATGCATGCATGCATACATACATATATATTGGTTAGTTGGTTGTTGGAATTTTACGTCCTGGCAACATCTAAGGTGATATCAGGATGGGTACTGATTTATGACAGTGTGCGCTCATGGTGACTTTATAGTGCTGCCCCACTGGGAAATCAAGCCACCAGCACCATGACCCAATATTCCACTCAGTCACATTATCCTAACACTGAGCCAACCAGTCCTTGCCATATCCTATTAATGTTGAGCGCCAAACTAGAATAGAAAGCGGCATTTTTTATTTTTGTTACCTTCGTACTACCCTCTGGCTACATCCGGGTCCAGCAATTAGCATAATCTACTCACAACGTTTGTGGAGTAGCTCTGGCAGTTTTTCACACATGACTATTTCATTAACCAAACAGAAAGTTGACAAATTTACAACAATAGCAAATCAATTGTTACAATTAAGGAATCCAGAGATAAGACAAGTTGTAATATTGATAGGAATCATGATAGCCTATGCCCCGGGTATTCTATATGGCAAGGCCCATATTAAATCTCTAAATAGATAAGAATTTAGAATTAGCTCGCACTAAAGAGAAATTGAGAGACCCATGACCATTTCGCCAGAGGGCTTGCAGGATATTATGTGGTGGCTTTCACACATTGATGATTCGCCCAATCCCATTAGAATGGGAGAACCCAATACGACAGTTACAAACTGACGCTTCGCTAGAAGGATGGGGGGCTCATTGAGATTAACAGGCGACTGGTGGTTGGTGGATGAAGATGAAATTTCCGATCACATTAAAATACTAGAGCTCAGGGCTATTTATTTGGGTTTATGTAGTCTAGTCCACCTACCTAAAAATCATGTAAGGGTATTAACAGATAATACGACAGCCATGGCTTACATACGTAATATGGGAGGGACTCGTTCCAAACCTTGTAAACATTTAGCCAAGCTAATTTGGGACTGGGCAGAGGAACACGACATATGGCTAACAGGAGCACATATCCCAGGCAGTCAAAATACTTTGGCAGACAGAAAAAGTCGACACTTTCATGATCATCTAGAATGGTTGTTGAGTCACAGTATCTTCAATTGCATTTGTGATAAATGGGGTAAGCCAGAAGTTGACTTCTTTGCATCATGAAACAACAGAAAGTTACCCAAATATCTGTCTTGGCATCCAGAGCCAGAAGCCTGGCGAGTGGATGCATTTTCTCTGATTTGGAATAGTAAATTTTATTACATATTCCCACCATTCAGCATCATCAGCAGAGTGGCCAGGACGATCAGGATGGATCACTCACATGCAGTACTGGTAGTACCAGAGTGGGGCACACAACCATGGCTAGCGGCAGTGACATTAGGAATGAAAGACATGGTCAGGTTTCTACAAGGAAACGACAATCTACAACATCAAGGACCAGTAACAAGTCACGAAGACGTCTCAATGACACCCCTTTTGGCATTCCTTTTCTAAAGAAACTTTTGGAACAATACGGTCTAGACAAAATTACACAAGAATGAATCATTTCACATGACTGCAGAAAAGGAACGGTGAAATTGTACACAAGTTATTTAAAGAAATGGGGACTGCACTGTTTGCTTAAAGGAGTCAAACCATTAAAACCTACAATAGCCCAGATCGTAAGGTTTCTAAGAATGTTGGAAGATGACGGATTAGCATTTGGTGCAATTAATGAAGCACGATATGCACTTTCAATCATTCTACCAAGGATTGATGGACAAACGATCGGAAAGCATCAGGATGTGCACTGGTTTATTCAGTCAGTGTATGAGAGAAACCCACCCGAACCCAAATATAATAGGTTTTGGGATGTGTCAGGAGTGTTTAAGCTGTTCAAGTCATGGCCTAGTAATAAGCATTTATCAATGAAGGAACTAGGATTGAAGTTAACAGTGCAATTACTGCTAGTGACAGTTTTGGCTTTGTCTCTGGGTGGACTGGAGATAGACAACAATGAGGCAACATTCAATTTGGATACATTACTAAAGTCGAATCGTACAGGGGACCCACTGTCCACGGTACATGTACATAGTTTTCCAGATGACCGACGTATTTGTGTAGTGTCGGCCATTAGGGCGTATATATCCAAGTCACAAGGAATAAGAAATTCCAGACAGCTTCTGATAGGCTTATGTGGTTTAAAGGCTATCGAGAGAGAGACAGTCGCAAGATGGACCATCAAGGTGCTTAAAGAGGCAGGCGTTAATACCGGACGCTACGCATCCCACTCAACGCGCCGGGGGGTTCATGGTATCTAAAGCAAGACAATTAGGAATCTCAGTGAAGAGAATCCTGGCACACGCGGGCTGGAAGACGGCTAGATCATTTGCAAAACATTACAACAAACAACTAGAAAAGTCAAGCGGCCTGGTGACTCGCCTTCTCACCAACTAAAGACGGGTGAGGAACACAAAATTCTATTTTGTACTGAAACATTATATGTTTAAAGAATAAGTATAAAAAAGATTTTTAAAATGAGATTACGTAAAGTTCTCCCTGGACTACGAGTAGCCAGAGGGTAGTACCGAGGTAAAATAGTGTAGTGGTCTGCACTGACCTCTCCGGCAAGGAGCCGCATAGACAGGTAGGCGTGGGTAGTGTGTTGATATCAGGGAGCCTAGGTGGTGTAATGGTTAGCACACTGGCCTGGAATGCAAAGAGATGTGGGTTTGAGTCCCGCTCCAGGCGCACATATTTCATATTTTCATCACCCCCATGACACTGGTTGCCGTGACCATGATCCTGTTCAAGCTACGCGCTGTATAGTTGTTGAACCTACCCTGCGTGTGTGAGTGCATTGCATTGTCTGTGTCTATGTAATTGTAAGCATTAAAAGACTTACAATTCCAGGGGGATGAGTGTAGTGGTCTGCACTGACCTCTCAGGCAAGGAGCCGCATAGACAGGTAGGCGTGGGTAGTGTGTTGATATCAGGGAGCCTAGGTGGTGTAATGGTTAGCACACTGGCCCGGAATGCAAAGAGATGTGGGTTCGAGTCTCACTCTAGGTGCCATATTTCCCATTTTCATCACCCCCCATGACACTGGTTGCCGTGACCATGATCCTGTACAAGCTATGCGCTGTATGGTTGTTGAACCTACCCTGTGTATGTATGTGTTAGTGCATTGCCTGTATATATGTAATTGTAATCATTAAAATACTTACAATTCCAGGGGGACGAGTGTAGTAGTCTGCCCTGACCTCTCAGGCAAGTAACCACATAGACAGGTAGGCGTGGATAGTGTGGTGATATCAGGGAGCCTAGGTGGTGTAATGGTTCGCACACTGGCCTGGAATGCAAAGAGATGTGGGTTCGAGTCCTGCCCTAGGCGCAATATTTCCCATTTTCATCACCCCCATGACAATAGTATAGTTGTACGAGTCTTACCTGGTACAGATGATGGATAACTGTTGTTTTCCCGAGGTACTAGCCTTGGATAGTTGTGGGTCAGGGCCCACTCACCCTACCCACTCACCCTACCCACCCTACCCTACCCACCCTACCCTACCATGACTATGACGTTGGCTTGTGCCGAAACGAAAACATTTTAGTATCCATAGAATTTTGAGATAATTTTTTATCCTATTAAGTATGTAAAAGATTGCTGGACCCAGATGTGCTTCCTTCTCCCCGACCCATCACTATCTCAGGCTAGAACCTCGGGAAAACAAGTTATCCATCATCTGTACCAGGTAAGACTTGTATAACTATACTATATATCCGAGCGAGTGGCATGTGAAACCCCCGAACATGGGGGACGGGGGGTGAAGTATGAGGTACCCCACATCTCACCCCCACCCCACCCAGGAAGGTATGTGTGCGTGTGTGTGTAGACACTTAAAGGCACACATTGAAAAGTAGAATTCCGTGGGTTCTAGTCCCGGCCGAGTCACACCAATAAGATAGACAATTAATACCTGTTGCTAGATTGTCTCATGCTGGAAATTTCTATGATAGGGCAATGCCTGGTTGGCTCAGTGTTAAAATAATATGACTGAGTTGGAACATGGCATGGTATCCTACTGGGACAGCACTATGAAGTCGCCATGAGTACGACCTTAGATGTTGCTGGTATGTCAACTCCAGCAAACAACCCTGTGTTACTCCATATGCTTAGAAACGTGTAAAATTATATCTTTTGGTTATACATATAATATTAAACCGCACATGGAATATGCGTCTGCTTTGTAAACCTCGTTTTATTTAAAGTTGCATAGTCCGATGCTTTTGAATTTCTGTACTTTTTCTGAGGTAAATATATTAGATCGAGCACTGGTATCTACTTTACATTAGTTCAAAGTTTTATTTTAAATGGTAAACTTTTGAGATATTTTGAGTGCAAACATGGAAAATTAGTTTTGGCAAGCTTGCCAAAGCTCTCACACATGCCCATATATGGCATGGGGGTTTGCGATTTACTAGGAAATCACAAGTGGGGGTTTGCGATTTCCTGCTACACCGGGACTGTCTACTGGCACACACAGACTGTCTACGGGCACACACAGACTGTCTACGGGCACACGCAGACTGTCTACTGGCACACACAGACTGTCTACGGGCACACACAGACTGTCTACGGGCACACACAGACTGTCTACGGGCACACACAGACTGTCTGCGTGCACACACATACTGCCTGTGCACACACATACTGCCTGTGCGCACACATACTGCCTGTGCGCACACATACTGCCTGTGCACACACATACTGTCTCTGTACACACAAATTGTCTGCATACACACAAACTGTGTACACACACATACTGCCTGCATACACACAAATTGTCTGCATACACACAAACTGTGTACACACACATAATGCCTGCGTACACACAAATTGTCTGCGTACACCCAAACTGTACACACACATACTGCCTGTGGACACACAAACTGTCTGCGTAAACACAAACTGTGTACACACATACTGCCTGCGTACACACATACTGCCTGCGTACACACAAACCATATGTGTACACACAAACTGTGTACACACACACACTGCCTGCGTACACACAAACTGTCTGAGTACACACAAACTGTGTACACATACTGCCTGCGTACACACAAACTGTCTGCGTACACACAAACTGTGTACACAAACATACTGCCTGTGTACACACAAACTGTCTGCGTACACGCAAACTGTCTGTGTACACACAAACTGTCTGTGCACAAACATACTGCCTGCGTACACACAAACTGTGTACACACACATACTGCCTGCGTGAACATATATACTGCCTGTGTGCACATAATAACAGTCCCATTGTTTGTACTACCGTAAAACGCACACATGCCATTTATACATATATGTAGAAACATGTTTTCTCCCATTGTTTGGACTGGTTGGCTCAGTATCAGGATAATGTGACTGATTGAGAATTCCGGTCATGGTGCTGGCGTCCTGGTCTCCCCATGGGGCAGTGCTATAAAGTAGCCATGAGTGCGCACTGTCACAAGTCGGTACCCGTCCTGATATGACCTTAGATGTTGCCAGTATGTAAACCACAAACAAACAACGTTCTGTTGTTTGTGATATCGTAAATATCTCGTAAGATCCTAATTATTGACGTAACATAGTGTGTCGTCATATGACAGCGTTTAATTGTAATAGTAAAACAGGGAACAGGCAGACGCGGACGTCAAGCGGGAAGTTAACAGCGGGCAGTGGGCGGGCCGTGGGCGGGCCGTGGGCGGGCCGTGAGCGGGCAGTGGGCAGGCAGTGAGCAGGCAGTGAGCGGGCGTATAGAATCGCTCATGGAGAAATTTTTGATGCATGATAGGTGAACTCTTCCTTCGTCTCGACGCGATGGTTTATGCCGCCAGACCCATTCAGTGTTCAATGTTTCCGCGTGACTGCCACATGTCGCCCGCTTGTCCTTGCCGTCCGCGTCCCGTCTGTTCCTAGCTTAATACCGTAAACCAGTTATGTGCGCATCATAAGCCCCGTTCACACACAACCATTAATTCGCCTCAACTAGTTCGCCTTATTTAAGTCGCCTCAAAATGTGTGTGTGAATGCGCCGCTGAGACGAATTAGGACTGAGTTGACTCAACCAGTTTGTCTCATGTAGACCACTTCGCGAGGTGGATAAGATGAGGCAAACTAGTTGCGGCAACTTACGGCCCGGGTTTGAACGCGCTAAGGCTAAGAGTAAAGCTGTGTTCACACGGGAAAAGTTTTAAGCGATTTAGACAAGGCGAATAATATGAATCGATTTAGATGCCCCTTCACACGGACCGAGTTTGAAAGTGTTTCGCGTTCACACGGGCAGTGCTTGAGTCGGTTTAAGGCAGAAGTGGATATCTGCGCATGAGCAAGTCCATACTAACCAGCGCCAGTTTTGGTTAGTTGATGTCGGCATGAGAGAATGTGGGTTCGACCTAGATATGTATAGACTGAATCATATTGTTTTGGAACCGTAAAAACTTCTGCTGGGCAGTGAAAACCTTAAAATAAATCATGAAAAAATATATGTGCACCTCTAGCAGGTTCATAGACCAAATTATATTATATTATATAGTGTGACATGCTTAATCCGCCTCAAGTAAGTCGCTTGCGTTCACAAGGGCGATATAAGTCGAATCATAAAATTCGGTTCATATAAACCACCTACAGAGGTGGTTTATAAAATCCGAATTATATGATTCGAATCAGCCCTAAACCGCCTCAGCCGCGCATTCACATGCCAAATGTGAGCCGAACTAGGCAAGGCGATTTATATGAATCGAATTAACTGCCCCGTGTGAACACGGCTTAAGACATCCAATATGGGACTTGGCTTCTACGAACCCTGTTATTCATACCGGCTTGGGGTGGAGCTGGTGGAAACCGCGTACATTTTGTGGGATTACGGTAGCTCCAGTGGTGACCCCGGCGTGCGGCCCGGGGTCAGCTCTGGATCTACCTGAGTGCCCAGGCCTGTGCCGCCGTGAGGAGCAACACTGGGTCTTCAGTTCAGCGCGCGGGGAATCCCCTCTCCGCCACGCCCCCCCCCCCCCCCCCCCCCTCCCCCCGCCTGCACCGCACTGCGGCCCGGTACAAGGCCGCCGAGCAATGCGTGAGTGCGCCCCGACCAAACAACACTTTCTGAGAAACCCTGCCCTGCCCCGCCCCGCCCCGCCTCGCGCCGCCTCGCCCCTCCCCTCCTCGCCCCGCCCCGCCTCGCCTCGGCACTCCACTCCACGCCTCGCCTCGCCACTCCACGCCCCGCCACTCCACGCCCCGCCACTCCACGCCCCGCCTCGCCTCGCCTCGCCTCGCCTCGCCTCGCCTCGCCTCGCCTCGCCTCGCCTCGCCTCGCCTCGCCTCGCCTCGCCTCGCCTCGCCTCGCCTCGCCTCGCCACGCCACGCCACGCCACGCCACGCCACGCCACGCCACGCCACGCCACGCCACGCCACGCCACGCCACGCCCCACACGCGCGGAGCAGGCTGCTCGCGGAACCTGCTCATGGCAGCAGTGTCCTCAGTTGGCGGGAACCAGCGTACAGGTGTGGTGTCGTCTGCTGATGGGAACCAGCTGATTGTTGTCTGTCGAGTTGTCGTACGACGGTCGAACGACTTAGTCTGTGGCGGAGAGGGATATGCGGGTGGAGAGTGGAGAGTGTCGCGTGTGGTTGGCTAGTGCTGGGTATGGAACCTTGTGTCACTCTCCGGGCCCAGTAAGCAGCTGACGGTAGCCATTGTCTTACCTAATCGCACACTTCAGCGCGCAGATCTCTCAGCGTATCAGTCACCCTTCGTCGTAGCGTGCCACTCACCAGTCGGCAGTCAGTGGGCGCAGTTCTCCCAGCGTGTCAGTCACCAGTCGGCAGTCAGTGGCCGCAGTTCTCTCAGCCTGCCTCTCACCAGTCGGCAGTCAGTGGCCGCAGTTCTCCCAGGCTGTCAGTCACCAGTCAACAGTCAGTGGCCGCAGTTCTCCCAGCGGGTCAGTCACCAGTCACCAGTCAATGGCCGCAGTTCTCCAAGCATGTCAGTCAACAGTCAACAGTCAGTGGCCGCAGTTCTCCCAACGTGTCAGTCAACAGTCAACAGTCAGTGGCCTCAGTTCCCTCAGCATATCAGTCACCAGTCAACAGCCAGTGGCCGCAGTTCCCTCAGCGTATCAGTCATCAGTCGGCAGTCAGTGGCCACAGTTCTCCCAGCGTGTTAGTCACCAGTCAACAGTCAGTGGCCTCAGTTCTCCCAGCGTGTCAGTCACCAGTCGACAGTTAGTGGCCGCAGTTCTCCCAGCGTGTCAGTCAACAGTCCGCAGTTGCAGTTCTCCCAGCGTGTCAGTCAACAGTCCGCAGTCTGTGATCAGTGTAGAAGAAAGTGTGTCTGAACCAGTGGAATACCTCCACTGCCACCCTCTCAATCTAAGAGCCTACGACCACACGCCACATACCACACACCACACGCCCCACCACAAGCCACACACCGCACACCACACACCACACAGGCGCCATGTTGGAGCTGCACCAGGGCGGGCAATTTGTGCCCTTCCCATTCCGCCCCCACCCCCTGGAGGCGGAGCCCCCTGCCCCTGTCTACCCCTGGGGCCACCACTTGGAGGCCGTCACCCCTGCCGAGTACGACGTGGACATTAAGCCGTTTCTCCCTCTGACCAATGCAGGCAGTGGCGCCCCCTATGCGGAGATTGTAGAGCATCCGCAGCAGCGCGGCTTCCGGTTCCGGTACCGATGTGAGGGGCCGTCTCACGGGGGGCTTCAGGGCGAGCACACGGAGCGACGCAACAAGACCTACCCTACCGTCAAGGTCAGAACCTTCTTTTTTAAATTTTGTAATACAATTATTTGTGTATTTATATATTTGTTTGTGTATATGTTGTTTTTTTAAGCTAATAATTTGCAATTTAATTTGTGTGTGGTAATTTAGTTTTTAATGATTCTGGATTGAAGAACACATCGAACGGTTAGTTCCACAGTGATTGAGTGGCATCCGAGAGTGCAGGCCTCCCTTGTGGAAGGTCGGGAGTTCAATTCCTGGTCGAGTCAAACCAATGACTTATAAAATTGATACTTGTCGCTTCCTAGCCTGGCACTCTGCATTAAGAGGACAGGGCAAAGACTTGTTAGCTCAGTGTCAGGATAATGTGACTGAGTGGGATATCGGGTCATGATGCTGGTGGCCTGGTCTCGCCGTGGGGCAGCACTATAAAGTCGCCATGAGTGTGCACTATCACAAGTCGGTACCTGTCCTGATATGACCTTAGATGTTGCCAGGACGGAAAACCCCCCCAATAACCAACCAGCGACGCGTGTCGTGTCCATGGCGGGCTTGTGGTGTATTGATTGTTGAGTGTGGGTAGACTGACACAGAATTTGATCCCGGAATTGCCTCGTTGAGCCAATCCGGGCTTTTTGCGTCTCGCCCTGAGAAGGGGAATCCCCGCCTTCGCGTCAGCGTCTGAGGAAACGCGCCACTTTACCCGCGGAGAAACGTATCTGTCGCAACCGGCCCCATGGAGAAACATGCCCCGCGTAGAAACAAGCCGCATGTGTGCTGTATGTGACACTACTCAGTGTGTTGTATGCAGAACTACTCAGTGTACTGTATGTGACACTACTCAGTGTGATGTATGCGGAACTACTCAGTGTGATGTATATGGAACTACTCAGTGTGCTGTATGTAACACTACTCAGTGTGCTGTACGCGGAACTACTCAGTGTGCTGAATGTGACACTACTCAGTGTGCTGTATGTGACACTACTCCATGTGCTGTATGTGACACTACTCAGTGTGCTGTATGTGACACTGCTCAGTGTGCTGTATCATGTATGTGACACTACTCAGTGTGTTTTATGCAGAACTACTCATTGTGTTGTATGTGACACTACTCCATTTGTTGTATGTGACACTACTCCATTTGTTGTATGTGACACTACTCCATTTGCTGTATGTGACACTACTCAGTGTGATGTATGTGACACTACTCAGTGCGATGTATGTGACACTACTCCGTGTGCTGTATGTTACACTACTCAGTGTGATGTATGTGACACTACTCAGTGTGTTGTATGTGACACTACTCAGTGTACTGTATGTGACACTACTCCATGTGCTGTGTGACACTACTCAGTGTGATGTATGTGACACTACTCAGTGTGTTGTATGTGACACTGCTCAGTGTGCTGTATGTGACACTGCTCAGTGTGCTGTATGTGACACTACTCAGTGTGCTGTGTGACTACTCATTGTGCTGTATGCGGAATTACTCAGTGTGCTGTATATTGAACTACTCAGTGTGCTGTATGTGACAATACTCCATGTGCTGTATGTGACACTGCTCAGTGTGCTGTATGTGACACTACTCAGTGTGCTGTATGTGACACTGCTCAGTGTGCTGTATGTGACACTGCTCAGTGTGCTTTATGTCACACTACTCAGTGTGCTGTATCATGTATGCGACACTACTCAGTATACTGTATGCAGAACTACTCAGTGTGCTGTATGTCAAACTACCCATGTACTGTAGGTGACACTACTCAGTGAGCTGTTTGTGACACTACTCAGTGTGCTGTATCTGACACTACTCAGTGTGTTGTATGTGACACTACTCAGTGTGCTGTATGTGACACTACTCAGTGAGCTCTATGTGACACTGCTCAGTGTGCCGTATCATGTAATCGACACTACTCAGTGTGCTGTATGCGGAGTATGTGACATTACTCCCTGTGTTGTATGTGACACTACTCAGTGTTGTATGTGACACTACTCAGTGTTGTATGTGACACTACTCAGTGTTTTGTATGTGACAATACTCAGTGTGCTGTATGCGGAGTATGTGACATTACTCCTTGTGTTGTAAGTGACACTACTCAGTGTCCTGTATGTGACACTACTCCCTGTGCAGTATTTGACATTACTCAGTGAGCTGTCTGTGACACTACTCAGTGTGCTGTATGTGACATTACTCCATGTGCTGTATCTGACACTACTCAGTGTGTTGTATGTGACACTACTCAGTGTGCTGTATGTGACACTACTCAGTGAGCTGTATGTGACACTACTCAGTGAGCTTTATGTGACACTGCTCAGTGTGCCGTATCATGTAATCGACACTACTCAGTGTGCTGTATGTGGAGTATGTGACATTACTCCCTGTGTTGTATGTGACACTACTCAGTGTTGTATGTGACACTACTCAGTGTTGTATGTGACACTACTCAGTGTTTTGTATGTGACAATAGTCAGTGTGCTGTATGTGACACTAGTCAGTGTCCTGTATGTGACACTAGTCAGTGAGACCAGACGGGATGGCCGAATGAGTTAGAGCGTCCGTCTCCCGTGCTGGTAGATCGTGGGGTCGTTGGTTCGAGTCCCGGTCGAGTCAAACCAATGACTTTAAAATTGATGCTTGTCGCTTCCTAGCCAGGCGCTCGGCATTATTAGGATAGGGCAAGGACTGGTGTGCTCAGTGTCAGGATAATGTGACTGAGTGGGATACCAGGTCATGGTGCCGGCGGCCTGGTTTCCCAGTGGGACAGCACTATAAAGTCACCATGAGTGTGCACTGTCACAAGGCGGTACCCATCCTGATATGACCTTAGATGTTGCTAGGACGTAAAACAACAACAAACAAACAAACACTAGTCACTGTGCTGTATGTGACACTACTCAGTGTGCTGTATGTGACACAACTCAGTGTGCTGTATGTGGCACTACTCCCTGTTCTATATGTGACATTACTCCCTGTGTTGTATGTGACACTACTCAGTGTGCTGTATGTGACTCTATTCAGTGTGCTGTATGTGACACTACTCAGTGTGCTGTACGTGACACTACTCAGTGTGCTGTATGTGACACTACTCAGTGTGCTGTATGTGACACTACTCAGTGAGCCCTGTGTGATGCTACTCAGTGTGCTGTATGTGACACTACTCAGTGTGCTGTATGTGACACTATTCAGTGTGCTGTATGTAACACTACTTAGTGTGTTGTATGTGACACTGCTCAGGGTGCTCTATGTGACACTACTCAGTGAGCTGTATGTGACACTACTCAGTGTGCTGTATGTGACACTACTCAGTGTGCTGTTTCATGTATGCGACACTACTCAGTATGCTGTATGCAGAACTACTCTGTGCTGTATGTGAAACTACTCCATGTACTGTAGGTGCCACTACTCAGTGAGCTGTTTGTGACACCGTTCTCAGTGTGCTGTATGTGACACTACTCCATGTGCTGTATATGACACTACTCAGTGTGTTGTATGTGACCCTACTCAGTGTGCTGTATGTGACACTACTCAGTGAGCTGTATGTGACACTACTCAGTGAGCTGTATGTGACACTGCTCAGTGTGCCGTATCATGTATCGACACTATTCAGTGTGCTGTATGCGGAGTATGTGACATTACTCCCTGTGTTGTATGTGACACTATTCAGTGTGCTGTATGTCACACTACTCAATCAGCTGTTTGTGGCACTACTCCCTTGTTCTATATGTGACATTACTCCCTGTGTTGTATGTGACACTACTCAGTGTGCTGTATGCGACACTACTCAGTGAGCCCTGTGTGATGCTAGTCAGTGTGCTGTATGTGACACTACTCAGTGTGCTGCATGTGACACTACTCAGTGTGCTGTATGTGACACTACTCAGTGTGATGTATGTGACACTACTCAGTGAGCCCTGTGTGATGCTACTCAGTATGCTGTATGTGACACTACTCAGTGTGTTGTATGTGACACTACTCAGTGTGCTGTATGTGACACTACTCAGTGTGCTGTATGTGACACTACTCAGTGTGCTGTATGTGACACTACTCTGTGCTGTATGTGACACTACTCAGTGTGTTGTATGTGACACTACTCAGTGTGCTGTTTGTGAGACTACTCAGTGAGCTGTATGTGACACTACTCAGTGTGCTGTATGTGACACTACTCAGTGTGCTGTATGTGACACTACTCAGTGTGCTCTGTGTGACACTACTCAGTGAGCTGTATGTGACACTACTCAGTGTGCTGTATCATGTGTGTGACACTACTCAGTATGCTGTATCTGACACTACTCAGTGTGCTGTATGTGACACTACTCAGTGTGCTGTATGTGACACTACTCTGTGTACTGTATGTGACACTACTCAGTGTGCTCTGTGTGACTCTACTCAGCGAGCTGTATGTGACACTACTCAGTGTGATGTATGTGACACTACTCAGTGTGCTGTATCATGTATGTGACACTACTCAGTATGCTGTATCTGACACTACTCAGTGTGCTGTATGTGACACTACTCAGTGTGTTGTATGTGACACTACTCAGTGAGCTCTGTGTGACACTAATCAGTGTGCTGTATGTGACACTACTCAGTGTGTTGTATGTGACACTACTTATTGAGCTCTGTGTGATACTACACAGTGTGCTGTATGTGACACTACTCCCTTATGTTGTATGTACCACTACTCAGTAAGCTTGGTGACACTACACAGTGTGCTGTATTTAGTGACATTACTCAGTGTGCTGTATGTGACACTACTCAGTGTGCTGTAAGTGACACTACTCAGTGTGTTGTATGTAACACTACTCAGTGTGTTGTATGCGACACTACTCCCTTGTGTTGTATGTGCAACTACTAAGTGAGCTCAGTGACACTACACAGTATGCTCTATGTAGTGACACTACTCAGTGTACTGTATGTGACACTACTCCCTTGTGCTGTCTGTGCCAGTATTCGGTGAACTCGCTGACACTACACAGTGTGTTGCATGTAGTGACGCTACTCAGTGTGCTGTATGTGACACTACTCAGTGAGCTCGGTGACACTACACAGTGTGCTGCATGTAGTGACACTACTCAGTGAGCTCTATGTGACACTACTCAGTGTGCTGTATGTGCCACTACTCAGTGAGCTCGGTGACACTACACAGTTTGCTGCATGTATGTGCCACTACTCTATGAGCTCTATGTGACACTACTCAGTGCAAAGGACATGAGACTACTTGACCAGACAAGGTGGCTGAACCGCAAGAGAACGCTGGCTTGTTTCCCGTATTTGAGGTCCTGGGTTCGAACCCTGACTGAGTCAAACCATGGCCTTACGAAATTGACCTAGCCTGGTGCTCAACATTACTAGGATGTAAAACCCCAACAAACAAAACATGACACTACTTAGTCTACAATAGGTAACAATAAGTGTGTGACACCGCCTAACCTGATCGATCCTGCTCAGTGGACCCATTTGCAGTTTGGGCTATTTTTCATTCCAACCAGTGGTCCACAACTGGTTCATCAAAGGTTGTGGTATGTGCTCTCTTGTCTGTGGGAAAGTGCATATAAAAGACCCCTTGCTGCTTATCAGAAAGAGTAGCCTATGTGGCTGCAGCAGGTTTCCTCCAAAGAAATATGTCAGAATGACCATATGTTTGACCTGGATGCTTGTAGTTCATCTTGACGCTGTTACTGCAGCAAATATATAATTTAAGTATTGCCTGCAGGCTCATTCAGATATAGATCCACTGGGCTTACTTCAATCTTTAAGTCATGTCCCAGACAAGTCTAATATTAATCAAGGCATCAAATTTCCAAAACCAAAACATTTATCTAGATCTGCGGTTTGGATATGTTGTCAATATGAACATTTTCATATTTTCGTTTTAATACAAAATCATATAACCATATTAAATTCATTTTGTGGGATAGCTTATATACATTTAGTATTGCTAACATGCTTAATATACAAATGTAGAAAACGGCAAAATCATTAACACTGCAACATGGAAACACGCAAAAAATGTTGCGCGCAGTTTCTGAGAATGACCCATATATAAACTTATCTCTTTCAGATCCACAATTACTGCGGGTCGGTGATGGTGATGGTCACCCTGGTGACTGATGAGAGGAGTCCGAAGACACATGCGCATGAGCTGATGGGAAAGCATTGTAAGAAGGGCGTCTGTTTGGTAGAAACGCCGGGCAATGGCACCTCTGAACACACAATCACGTGAGTATGGGTAGGAGGACCATGAGATCAGTGTGATGGCATAATCGGGTTAAAGATAGTCACGTGGGTACAGTTGTGAGAATGACGTCAGTGTGGTCGGAAAATAGGGTTAATATTTGTAACCCTATTTTTCCGACCACTCTTTTAATAAAAAGATGTCACGTGCTGTCACATGTGCTGTCTGTCTACCCACATGGAGATGACATGTGCTGTCCCGTCTACCCACATGACAATGACGCATTGTCCTGTCTACCCACGTGGCAATGACATGTGCTGTCCCATCTACCCACATGGCAATGACATGTGCTGTCCTGTCTACCCACATGTTGATGACATGTGCTGCCCCATCTACCCACATGGAGATGACTTGTGCTCTCCCGTCTACCCACATGACCATGACATGCGTTCTCCCATCTACCCACATGGCAATGCCATGTGCTGCCACATCTACCCACATGGCAATGACATGTGCTGTCCTGTCTACCCACATGGCAATGACATGTGCTGTCCAATTAGCTAGACGCACAAGCAGTGCTGACTCGATGCAGTACCCAAGGCGGAGGAGGGGGGTGTGGGTCATGGGAGAGTAGGGAGTCATGGGTGGGGGTCATGGGGATAGGGGGAGCCATGGGGATGGGGGGAGTCTTGGAGGAGGGAGCAGTCATGGGGAGAGGGGGAGTCATGGGGGAGGGGGGGGGGAGTCTTGGGGAGGGGGGGGTCATGGGGGGGGGGGGTAATTGAAATATTCACCCCTACCATGAATGAATGATCATGTTGTCTAAATACGAGTAAAAACTGCGTTGGTATGAACAGTAGGTGGAGTTCCTGGTTCCAGCATCCAGTGTCTTCCTATATTGTCACAGAGTTGGTGAAATGAGAGAGAATGCAAAAAGACAAGATGGCGACCTCAGAATGCCCTCGATTCGAGTTTTAGTCTATTAATCTACATTGTTTAATAAATTATTCCTCCAAAAGTAGCAGGGAAAAATAAAGAGGTATGTGAAGAAGAATATTCGGTGTAATAATGCCGATATTGGACTAACACCAGGATAATATGACAACCTTATAGGCTGTGTAATCATGTCACATAGAGAATTCACTAGTAAACAATGTAGGTGTGTATTTAATCTGTTGTTCTACTCTGGAATCTCTGAGTAGAAATGTCGAAGAGATGAATAAAAAGCCATGTACATGCCTCCGGACATTTTTACTTATGTAGTGTCAATAAGACTATTGCCTCAGCACTGAAAAGTGGGTATATTCTGATGAATAAATATTTACCAAAAACCTACAAAAATAATATAAAAAGTATATAAAAAAGATTTAAAAAAATTAAGACACTCAACAAGATTTAATCCAACATATCCAACTTAGATACCGGTAGACTTATTGTGCATTTTGTTGCTGCATGGAAGGGGATGATAGCTAAGTCAATTTAATAGAACCTGTTCTTGCAGAAGCCTATGGTTTCAGCATTTTGACGTGCATCCCAAAATTAATTTAGCATGCTTTAACTTCAAATATCTCCAAAGTTATTCAAGTTCATAATAAGCTCATTCAAGCTCAAGTAAGGTAGATTACAATATGTCAACCTAATATGTTTATCTAAAATATATCGCAGAAACTTTAAATCATCAAACTGACTTTAATACTAATAGCACAGTGTAGGCAAGACGCAGGCGTTACGAAGGGAACTAACTGGGTCAACTCTCAAAATCGGCGAAATCTCTTAAAGTAATGGCTGAGATTCAAAGCTTTGAATCAATTCAGAATTAAATAAGTGGTTCCTCTACTCCTCCAGTAACCGGGTGCGAAGGCCTAATCGGCAGAGCGCGGGCCTTGCGTGCGGAAGGTCGGGAGTTCGGTTCCCGGTCGAGTCAAACCAATGACTTTAAAATTGATACTTGTCATTTCCTAGCCTGGCGCTCGGCATTAATAGGAGAGGGCAAGGACTGGTTAGCGCAGTATCAGGATAATGTGACTGAGTGGAATATCCGCTCATGGTGCAGGTGGCCTGATTTCCAAGTGGGGCAGCACTATAAAATCACCATGAGCGTGCACTGTCACAATGAAGAATTAATGCTGGCCGTCGCAGTTACTCATCTTAATACTCACTACTATCAGGAGGATCCTGGCTGTCTGCCAGTCTCCAGCCCCCCCCCCCCCCCCCCCCACACACACACACACACTTAATACCAAAACAACTCTTAAGTAAGAAAGGGAAGACAAGTCGCGCAAGATTGACAGTGATAAGGTTGAGCTTTATTGCTACAACTCTTGTTCACCTACTAGTGACCTGCCACGCTGACTCACTTACAACCTGCCACACAGATCCACATAGTTTCTGCTTGTTCAGTCTAATCAGTGCCTACAGCCCATTGAACCTAAGTCCCATGGGTGTTACACAGCTCAGTGGTGAACTGCTTCTTTTGGTATCTCTAGAGTGAGTGTGTGTCTGCATAGAAAGTGCAAGGAGTACAAGGGTGACTGGGCTCACACAGCCAGCCAATCAGACAGGTCTGCAGCCTGGGAGGGGTGGCGCCCAAGCGGGGCACCTGTCACTCAACCCCACTGCAGGTTGTGTCCCTAATATATGCAGAATGGCTGGGTGTGCTTACCCAGTGGTCCTGTGGTAACAAGTAGTCGTCATACAGTTATAGTAAACATTAATATATGTCCCGCTCCATTTGCACTCTTCCTGGTGCATGTAGGGAACATTTCTGTCATCATAACCATATCTTAATATCCGGACATCATACCGCAATCCTGGTCACCGTGCGTTATAACATTTCCACATAGTTATTTATATGCCACACACCGAGTGGGCACATATTGCTTCGCTATTACATAACAATGGTCCCCAACTCCATTGCCCGAGATATTGATATGATTCCAAGCTTGTCTATCACAACCGAAAGACCCTGACATGACCTTAGATGTTGCCAGAACGTAAAACTCCCAACAACCAACCAAGCAAGCTTTGAACCAATTCAGAATAAAATAAGCGGTTCCTCTACACTGCCAGGCTGGCGCCAGAAGAAACTAACTTGGACTCTTGAATTATGTGATTTGTATCCTTTATACTTATAGATTTCCAAACCTGGGCATTCTGCACATCACAAAGAAGAAGGTGGAGGAGATTTTGGCGGATAGGTTGATGGAGACGATGCGGATTGACCATCACCTGCGTACCAGCAACTTCCCAGACCCACTGCCTGACATCAGCGGTATGTACTGCCTGACGAGTTTCCGGACTCTAACACACGCGGGGTAGTGATGATGTTCAATAAGCGTTACCGTTGCATTATTTGGGTAAACACCGGACCCGGTGGCCGAATCGGTAGAGCGCAGGTTTCTCATGTGGACGGTCGGGAGTTTGAACCCTGGCTGAGTCAAACCAATGACTTACCAAATTGATTCTTGTCGCTACTTAGCCTGGCGTTCGGCATTACTCGGATAGGGCAAGGACTGGTTAGCTCAGTGTCAGGATAATGTGCCTGAGTGAGATATCGGGTAATGTTGCCACTGGCCTGATCTCCCAGTGGGACAGCACTATGAATTATATAAGTGATTATATGATCATAGATTATGTCAGGATGTAAAACCCCAAAAAACAAACAAACAAACAAGCCTCCATAGGGTGGCAGTTAAGGAAATGGCCAGGGTGGTAGCAAGGTGGTTGGATATTCAGCGTGGTCAGGTCACACACATTCTCTAGTCTTTCATATGGGCATGTTTCCACTACTTTATGGAGAAAGGTTTGTTGAAATTGTAGTTATCGCCTCTTGTACCAACCATCACACATTTCACACATTGTTTAAATTTCTCAATACCCTCTACATATTTATCATGGCCATTATTTAATGTTTGTACCTTCTAATACCCGCTACATATTTCATAAACGCACCACTTATTTCACAAACCTGCTATGTACTTCACAAACCCTGCTATATATTTCACAAACCCGCCAGATATTTCACAAACCCACCACATATTTCATAAACTATGCTATATTTCACAAACCTGCTACATATTTTACAAACCCTGCTACATATTTCACAAACGCGATACATATTTCACAAACCCTGCTACATATTTCACAAACGCGATACATATTTCACAAACCCAGGTACATATTACACAAACCCACCCATTATTTCACAAACCCACTATATATTTCACAAATCAGCAATATATTTCACAAACCCCGCTACATATTTTACAAACAAGCGACATATTTCACAAACCTGCCACATATTTCACAAACCTGCCACATACTTCACAAACCTGCCACATAGTTCACAAGCCCACCACCTATTTCACAAGCCCACCACCTATTTCACAAGTCCACCTATTTCACAACCTCACCACCTATTTCACAAGCCCACCACCTATTTCACAAGCCCACTACGCATTTCTGCGTCCGGTACATCTTTGTGCAAGGTGATGTAAAGTTGACCGGCTGTTCCGATTAACCATTTACCGGGCGCAGTGGCCTAATCGGTAGAGCGCGAGCCTCGCGTGCGGAAGTTCGGCAGTTCGGTTCCCGGTCGAGTCAAACCAATAACTTTTAAATTGATACTTTTCGCTTCCTAGCCTGGAGCTCATCATTAATAGGATAGGGCAAGGACTGGTTAGCTCAGTGTCAGGATAAGTGGGATATTGTGGCATGGTGCCAGCTGCCTGATTTCCCAGTGGGGCAGCACTATAAAGTTGCCATGAGTGTGCACTGTCGCAAGTTAGTACGCGTCCTGATATGACCTTAGATGTTGCCAGGATGTAAAACTCCACGAACCAACCTATCACCCATTGCCTATCCGCACCTCTTTGATCTCTTTGCAGATGACAAGAAGGACGTGGCTTTGAAGAAGGCGAAGGAGGACAGCAAGAAGATGCAGCTGAATGTGGTGCGGCTCTGTTTCACTGTCTACCTGCAGGACTCCAACGGCAACTTCTCACACAAACTCGACCCTCTCACCTCGAAGCCAATCTATGACAGTAGTGAGTTACCAACTTTCGCTCTTTGCATTGCATGTTCAAATGTTGCTGACCAGATTGGATGGCCGAATGAGTTGATCATGGCCGAATGAGTTGATTTTGGTAGATCATGGGATTCGAACCAATGGGTTCGAACCCTGATCGAGTCAAACCAATGACATGCAAATTTATACTTGTCGCTTCCGAGCCATGCGCTCGGCATTACTAGGATAGGACAAGGATTGGTTGGGTCAGTGTCAGAATAATGTGACTGAGTGGGATATCAGGTCATGGTGCTTGCTGGTGGTCTGGTTTCCCAGTGGGGCAGCACTATTAAAGTCACAACTCGGTACCTGTCCTGATATGACCTTAGATGTTACCAGGACATAAAACTCCAAGGCCAACCAAGTGTACATTGTGAATGGCCTGGAAGGCAGTGTTTCGATGCCTATGAAGGAATTAGTTCAATGAATGAAGCATTTGGTGGCCGAATTGTTAGAGCGCAGGCTTCCCATGCGGAAGGTTGGGAGTTAGAAAATATCTTGAATTCCTATGGAAAATACCCTTGAAAAGCCTTGAAATAGCCTTGAAATACTAAATACCCTTGAATACCATATCTTCACATCTGTACAGACCCTGCAGTTTCCCTGCTGTGCTCTGAGTTTCTCCTGGGAGCGGTACGTAGCTCGGGCAGTAGAATGTCCACCTGTGAAGGTGTGGGTCATCGGATCAATCCTTCTCAGTGGACCCATTTGCAGTTTGAGCTATTTTCCGTTCCAACCAGTGGTCTACAACTGGTTCATCAAAGGATGTGGTATGTGCTGTCCTGTCTGTGGGAAAGTGCATATAAAGACCCATTGCAGCTTATCGGAAAGAGTAGCCTATGTGGTTTCCTCAAAAGAAATATGTGAGAATGACCATATGTCTGACATCCAATAGACGATGATAAAAATCAATGTGCTCTAGAGGCACCGTTAAATAAAACAAACTTTTTGAGTTTCTCCTTGTTCCCGTGAAACCCTTCAGAATGCCCTGGCGTAGCCGGTCTCAACATCTGCCGGATGGACCGGAACTCAGGCTGCTCGGCCGGCAACGACGAGGTGTTCTTGCTGTGCGACAAGGTGCAGAAGGACGACATCCTGGTGCGCTTCTTCGAACAAGATGAAGAGAACCAGATCAAGTGGGAGGCGTTCGGAAACTTTGGTCCATCAGATGTGCACCGGCAGTACGCCATTGTGTTCAAGACGCCACCGTACCGGGACCCAGCCATCACGTCCAAAGTCGACGTGTTGGTCCAGTTGAGGCGTATCTCGGACCATGAGCTCAGCGAGCCGAAGCCATTCACTTACTACCCGCATATAGGTTAGTGAAAGAAGCGCTCACCAATGTCTTGAGAAGACTGACTGCGCATGCAGTCAGATATCTCTTAAAGCGTAATCAAATGTATCGTTTAAATTAGAAATGACACGTCGCTTCCAAGTTCCTCTCCAGGGATTGGGGCGGGCACAATCGAGTGTGCACACTTTAATATGGTTAAAGTTTCATAATCCGAGGGTTTTGAGTTTTTGACATTTTCTGAGATAAATACTTTTATTATAGTCTACTTTACTTTAGTTTTAAGTGACCTTTATTTTAAATGGCTAACTTTGGAGATATTTGATGCCAAATTAATTTCAGCAAGCACGTCAAAACTCTGACATCGTATGTTTCAGTCATAACAGGTTCTATTAAATTAACATATTACTCCCTTCTATGCAACAACACATGCTTAATAAGTGCACCAGAATCTAAGTTGGATATGTAGAATCAAATCTAAATAAGTGCTTTGGTTTAAAAAAGATTTTGTTTTCATCGAACTATCCAACTTTAAGAAGAAATTACAGCAAGTTAATAGTTGGCATCACACCTTTTAGAAGTAGCAAATTTCGGTCATTGTAGGGCTTTATGTGAAGAATGAAACCACATTTCAAAATGAAAAAGCTTATTTATAGCTCGATCAGAATACTATGTATTCATTACTATGTTCCTCTTTCCCCGTCCTCATCCATATCCAGTGTCCAGGGCTGGGAACCAGCGGTCAGGACTGGGAACCAGTGGTCAGGACTGGGAACAAGTCACTGGGAACCAGGGCTGCGTTCAGGGTACGCCTCCAAGATGGCTCGGCGACATCTTTTTGGTGTATTTACATTCAGGGTGCGCCTCCGAGTCAACTCTTGAGACATCACGCTTTTCAGATAGGAGGCAAAAAGCACCTCCAAGATGGCCACCGGATTCAGTGGTTTCAGCCAATCAGAGCTGTTCTTTTCAATTGCAAATGGCTGCACCCTATTGGGGGGCCGCCATTTTCGAGGCACCTGACAGCTAAAGTCGTTCAGACTAGTGTGACATCTAGAATAACTCCGAGTTGCCTCCGAGGCGTACCATGAACGCGGCCCAGTAGTCGCTACTGGGAACCAATAGTCAGGTCTGGGATCCAGTAGTCAGGACCAAGGAACTAGTAGTCAGGACCAAGGAACCAGTAATGAGGACCAAGAACCAGTAGTCAGGACCGGGATCCAGTAGCTAGGACCAAGGAACCAGTAGTCAGGACCAAGGAACTAGTAGCTAGGACCAAGGAACCAGTAGTCAGGACCGGGATCCAGTAGCTAGGACCAAGGAACCAGTAGTCAGGACTGAGATCTGTAAAGGATCGACTGTAAGCAACTATGTCTGTGTATCAAGTGGTTTATTTCCAACACTCCAACATGAGCAATTGTGGCCCTAATGACCCTTAAGGCTAACACGTAACACTTTGGCTGCGATATCGCATTCCGGTTCTCCACATGAACTGGGTATCATAGTCCATGGTATGCAAGTCCTTGTTCATACAGTCGCCGCAGTTAGGCACATTTTGTGTTTCGTATCTTTGTCAATTTGATAAAAATTCTTAATGCTATGAGAAATATTAAAGGTTTGAGATGACTTAATTCTAACCTTTGTCTGTTTCATAATGTTATTTCTCTCACACGCTCTATGCTTTCCATCATGACATGGGACTCAGCCTCTCTTCTTGTCAAACAGTAACAACTCAATAATAGGAGACAGGCAAGTATAATCAAAATAGAAGAATGAAGAAACAGGAAAGGAAGAAAACAAAAAAAATGCATATAATCATCATAGAATTACAATAGTATTGTTCAACTTTGCTTGGATTTGCAAATGTCGTTTACCATCAATTAGATTTAACTACATTTAGTTCTAATTTTATTTTGAAATCTTTACGGTGTACCGTGGCCTACGCTGGCAGTTACGGTTAGTCAACCTTTCAAGTTGATAGTCTACTAACTATATTCTAACCTGTTGATTGGTTTGGTCCATCGACGCAATAGGCGCATGCGCATACGTGGTGTTCTCTGTGGCGGAGTGGTTAGAGTGTCTGACTTTTTTCTAGGTCGGACTCCTAATCTGAAGGTCAGTGGTTTGATTCCCCGTGCCTCCACCTCTGCCAATTTGGATTTCCACCGCTGTGTATAACTTACAGCGTCATCAAAGGCCAGTTGTTCTCATACCATGTCTATGTGGTATGGGAGGTTAAAAATCCCTTGGGTCGGTAAAAGTGTAGGCTCGGGCTTTCTTTCGACAAACTGTCTAATGGTGAAAACAAGTCTATTCAGACTTATCCATAATAGGCAGTATAAATCTTCAAGAAAAAGAAAGAAAGAAAAAATGTGCACGGACAACATGTATAATGGTTTATTTAGGATCGCTACCAGTGGCTTATGGTTGCTTTGAATGGTCACTTTCTTGCCAAGAATGGAATTTGGTACACCCAAAGCAAATCGCGAGCAACTCCTTCTGGATTACGGCGTAGTTGCTTTGGGTGTCGTCTAGTGCTTTCGACGCTAATGCTATGGGCCTACCCTCCTGAATTAACGCTGCGCCTAGTCCCGATTTGGAAGCATCTGCCTGGAGTATTACATCTTTGTCAACATTGTAGAATCTTAGCATGGGCACTCTAGTTAGCAGGGACTTTAACGTATAAAAAGCTGTTTGCTGTTCGCTTTCCCAGTGCCATGCGACTTGCTTGGTCGACAGTATTCTCCGAGGTTTCGTGATGCTGGCCATGTTCGGGAGAAAACTTGTTAACATACCCTATCATGCCTTGGAAGCGCTGGATAGAAGCTACATTAGTGCGGGTTGGCATGTCGTTACTAGCCTGAACGCCCTCTTTATTTGGTTTAAGACCATCTTTACTTATCACGTGGTATGAAGCCTCCGACTTACATATCATTGATTTACTGGGATTGAGCTTGAGATTTACATGGCGTGCTCGATCCAGGACTGCTTTGAGATTTGCATTGTCTTCGTCTACTGTTCGACCATACACGAATATGTCGTCTATGACGACGTTGACACCCTTCAGATCACTTAGGATAGTATTCATCTAGTGGATGAAGATATCGCCGGCAGTTTTGATGCCGAACGGCAATCTTGTATATATATCTGTACCTACCTCAAGGCGTATTAAAGGTACACAGTTTGTAACTTTCATCGTCGAGCTCGATCTGCCAATAGCTGCTATTGGGGTAAAGTACAGAGAAGAATTTGGCATCATCCAATTTGGACACTATTTCCTAGACCGTACAGGTAGGGTAAGGTCCTCTTTTAATAGCTTGATTTACCTTGGTAGGGTCTAAACAAATCCGAATCTTATTTGCTTTCTTAACAATTGATGATTGAATTTACCCATAGGGTAGGTTCAGCTATCTCAACAATCACCACCAATGACAGCATCCTATCAAGCTTCCGTCCTGATATGACCTTAGATGTTGCTAGGATGTAAAACAACAAACAAACAAATCCTATCAAGCTCAGCCCGCACTTTACTCTCGATCACATGAGGTATGCATCGCTGGGGATCAACGGTTGGTTGAATGTCAGTGTCTATATGTATCTTTACACCCGTTTTGCTCATGCCCAAACCCTAGAATACGTCAGAATAAGACTTGACCAGTTTTGCTGCCGCAGATGAATCGACGATTGGTGAAGGTTCGATGTCATCGACACGGTTGAGTAGATTGAGGCACACATACGCCTCCTTGCCCAGGATAGGACTTCCCGATTCGATGATCTGGAATGTGAGCGCTTGACCTCGTATGTTGATTGTTGCTTCCCCGATCGGCTGGATTCGATGGCCGGAATAAGTGATCAGTCAACAACTTGGCATGGATAGGGTCGTTTTCTTCAACTTGTTGAAGATGCTTGTGGGCAATATGTTCTCTTGCGACCCTGTGTCCAGCTTGAAGCACATGGCTGTGTTCTCAAGAGTTATCTGAGAACACAGTCATGTCTCATACGTGTGTGTTCCTTGTCGACAGCTCCAACAAATAGATCGTCGTCACTTGAGTCTGATTCTTCTGTCTGACATTCCCCTGGGGATATTATGCATGTCCACAGTAATATCGTCAACTGGTGCAGCGACTTGCTGTTGACTACGACAGATCTTGACGAAGTGGCCTACCTTGTTGCACCCTGCTCAAACCTTGCCCTTTCCTGAGTGCATACCCAAACCAGCCACACATGGTCTTTGTTGTTGTTGTTGACGATGACACGCTCTGTGGACTCTGCTGTTGGAATGGTGCTTCTCGCCGGGGAGCCGGTGCACTGGCGCTCGGTCTCTGCTGCTTGCGTATCATATCCACCGCGCTGTCACTGGTTGCTGAATCGTTGTTCAAGTGTTTTGCAGTAGACTCACTCATCCTGCATAATTCCTTGCACTTCTGTAGAGTCAAGTTCTTGGTTTTTAACAGCCGGTTCCCGAGTCTGTCACACTTGACACCGCCTATTAACCGGTCATGCAACAATGAGTCCTCTATCACACCATACTCCCAGCGTGCTATCATGCTGCGTAACTCGTGTATATATAGGTATCCATAGTAACAGTTGTTTGGTTGTGGTGAGTAAACCTGTACCGGATGACCGTTACGTTCGTTTTGGCCTCACAATATTAACAGAATGCGTCTATCAACAGGTTTATCTTGTCTTGATTGGATTCATCGAAATGCATTGCTCGGTGGACCTTCTGGGCTCAGCCCAGCTATTTGTAGAAATACGCAACATTGTCCTTTTTCTGTTTTAGCAGACACACCTGTAGCTCTGGCGAAGACAGTGTAGGCATGGTACGAAGCTTCCCAGTTGGTTCCAAGGTCGCCTTCCAGTTTTAGCTGCCCCGGAGGTTTTAGCCCGGACAACATCATGTCGGTAGCGCTTGGGTCCGGGTCTGACACCATGTAAAGGATCGACTGTACGCAACGACGTCTGTGTATCAAGTGGTTTATTTCCAACTCCTCCCCCCCCCCCCCCCCATGCGTTGGTTCCGGTCCGGTTGGTCATACCCGCCAGTGACCAACGGTACATACGTCTACCTTACAGTAGCTAGGACCAAGGAACCAGTAGTCAGGACCAAGGAACCAGTAGTCAGGACTGGGAACCAGAAGTCAGGAACAAGGAACCAGTAGTCAGGACTGGGAACCAGTAGTCAGGAACAAGGAACCAGTGGGGAACTTGCCACCTCGTAGGTAACATATCCTCAATGTTAGTTAATGAGAAGTTAAATATCATTTCTAACCCATATGAAAAGGTACAGGCTTGTCTTGTGAACAAACATTTCTGTAAATTGTTGTGTTTGGGTGTCTCACTGCATTGTTCCACCATGTCTTATTCTCACTGCAGACAAAGATGAGGTAGACAGAAAAAGAAGGAAGGTGCTGGACCTGCGGCATTACAGAAGCGACTTTGTTGTGAATGGACAGCACAGTAAATTGATCCTTGCGCAATCAATTAGTATGCAGTCTGTTATGTGTGTAAAATGGTGTGACTAGTTAGCATGCAGTCTGTATTGTGTGTAAGTGAGTGTGACTAGTTATCATGCACTTTCTATTGTGTGAATGTGACTATTTAGCATGCAGTCTATTATGTGTATCAGTCAGTGTGACTAGGTAGCATGCCGTCTGTATTATGTATAACTGAGTGTGACTAGTTAACATGCAGTCTGTATTATGTGTAAGTAAGTGTGACTAGTTAACATGCAGTCTGTATTGTGTGTAAGTGAGTGTGACTAGTTAGTATGCAGTCTGTATTGCGTGTGAGTGAGTGTGACTAGTTAGCGTGCTCTCTGTTTTATGAGTGAGTGTGACTAGTTAGCATGCAGTCTGTATTATGTGTGAGTGTGACTAGTTAGCATATGTAAATAAAAAATAAAGAAAACATCACCTTATGTGCTGAGGATGGAAAGGAACTCAGTAACACAGAAATAGCATTTTTTGACCATAGGAGGCAAACTGTCAAAAAAATTCAATACAAACTGGGACACAAAAGCACCAGAACTACACACAGCAATTGGCACATGCTCAACCACTATACAAGAAATAAGTGACCTAATAAAAAATATTGACTGCAGCAAGCCATCAGGCATTGACTACATCTCCAGCACAATACTGAAGGACGCACTCGGCTGCATCCCAAATATAATTTGTGATCTCTTCAATAAATCATTCGATGGAGGGTTGTTCATAAGCTGTTGGAAAACAGCTAAGGCCACTCCTCTCCACAAAAGAGGGGACAGACAATCATTAGGTAACTACAGGCCTATCTTTATCCTAGCAGTACCTGGCAAGTTAATGCAGAAGGTAATGTATAGACACATAACAAATTACCTAAACGAGCACCAAATCCTAAATAACAAACAAAGCGGGTTTAGAAAAAAATCACTCAACAACTAAAACCATAGCTAGGTTAACTAATGACATTGCAAGCAATATAAATCAAAAGAACATGGTGGGAGCAGCATTCATAGACTTTAGCAAAGCCTTTGACATTGTGGACCACACCACATTAAAAAATAAATTAACCCGCATGGGGATAAAAGGGAAAACAGCTAGTGACTACCTGCTAAACCGGAAACAATGCACTATAGCGAATGGGGCAACATCGGGGGAAGAATACTTACACTACGGAGTACCGCAGGGGTCCGTGTTGGGCCCCCTCCTGTTCCTAATTTACATAAATGACCTCAATAATTGGTTAAAAACAGAACACCTGCTTTTATTTGCTGATGACACAGTAGTCTACGGGGCTAGCAAATCACCTGAGGAACTAGAAGCAACACTAAATAAAACACGATATTAGTTATATGATAGTTATGCCCCCCCAAAAAAACACCAAAAAACTAACATAGATACTAACTACTTAAATAAATGCTGGTGGATGTCCCAGATACCAACCCAGTGTCGTATTCTCAGCACCCGGTCATTCTCAGTGGCCTGTCGTGGCTTCTGCGCATGTGCGGATTTTCGCACGTTGCGGCGAGCACTGCTATTTGTTTTGTTTACTGCTACGTTGTTAGCTGCTACGTTAATATCGCTTGGAATTTAAGGTTAATTTAATGAAATTTCATTATTTGAGTATGTAATTCTGTTAAATATGATCGCATTCAATAGATTTCGGCCTGATCGGACCCTAACACTGCCGGGCACCAGCTGAGCTTGTAGCCGGCGAGGCCACGGGTCTTTTGCATATGTCTTAAAATCCGCGCATGCGCAGAAGCCACGACAGGCCGCTGAGAATGACCGGGCGCTGAGAATACGACACTGGAACCGGAACCCGGGCATACGCCATAACATTCCTCATAGCTGTCCAGCGTTGAAAACAAGCACCCTCATGGGAGCTTACACGCTATGGGCATAATAAATAAAGTATCAATAAAAAAAAGTGAGTGTGACTAGTTAGCATGATGTCTGTATTATGTGTAAGTGAGGGTGACTAGTTAGCATGCAGTCTGCATTATGTGTAAGTGAGTGTAACTAGTTAGCATGCAGTCTGTATTATGTGTAAGTGAGTGTGACTAGTTAGCATGCAGTCTGTATTATGTGTAAGTGAGTGTGACTAGTTAGCATGCAGTCTGTATTATGTGTAAGTGAGTAACTAGTTAGCATGCAGTCTGTATTATGTGTAAGTGAGTGTAACTAGTTAGCAGGCAGTCTGCATTATGTGTAAGTGAGTGTGACTAGTTAGCATGCAGTCTGTATTATGTGTAAGTGAGTGTAACTAGTTAGCAGGCAGTCTGCATTATGTGTAAGTGAGTGTGACTAGTTAGCATGCAGTCTGTATTATGTGTAAGTGAGTGTGACTAGTTAGCATGCAGTCTGTATTATGTGTAAGTGAGTGTGACTAGTTATCATTCAGTCTATATTATGTGTAAGTCGGTGACTAGTTAGCATGCAGTCTTCTGTATTGTGTGTCAGTTTGTGTGTACTGTCTGTATGTGTGTGATGGGGGGGGGGGGGGGGGGGGTCTGTGTGTGTAGTCTGTATGTGTGTGATGGTGCCTCTGTAGTGTGTGTGTGGGGGGGAGGGTTTGTGTGTAGTGTATGTATGTGTGGGGGAGTGGTCTGTGTGTAGTGTGTGTGTGGGGGGGGGGGGGTCAGTGAGCGATTTAAATATGAATTACCCTCACTTATTCTTTACATAGAATTATACCGGAGTGAACGCTTTGTGCCTCTGCATGGATTCAAACCTGTAACTTCCTCATTGCCACCCATGCTCTTCGCTGCTATGTAAATATATGCAATGCTGTAGGTACAGTGTAGCCCCGTTATAACGCACCCCGATTTAATGCCAATTCGGATATAATGTGATGATTCATTGGTCCTAGAATTTAACTAAATTAAATCCAAGGTAATTCAGTCAGTCAAGTGAACCCCAATTTAATGTGACCCCAATTTGTTCGCTATCGCATTATATGGACCTGAGCGATCGTGTTATAGCGGGGTCATGCTGTACTTATCTACACCTGTCATGCAGTAACCGGGTACCAGTTCCCACGAACCAGCACCTAAACACGGAAAAGTGTTGTATACGGCCGGGACTGGTACCAGGGTTGGTTGTTGGAGTTTTACATCCTGGTAACATCTAAGGTCATATCTGGATGGGTACACACTCATGGTGACTTTATAGTGCTGCCCCACTGGGAGACCAGGCTGCCAGCACCATGACCTGATATCCCACTCAGACACATTATCCTGACACTGAGCCAACCAGTCCTTGCCCTATCCTATTAATGCCGCGTGCCTGGCTAGGAAGCGACAAGTATGACATTTTTAAGTCATTGTTTTGACTTGACTAGGGTTCAAACCCATTGGTTCGAATCCCATGATCTACCAAACCGGGAGACGAACGCTCAACTCATTCGGCCATCCGGTCTGGACTCGTACCAGGGTCCCTGCCGTGCAGTAAGCAAGCGGTCTAACCGCCCGGTGTGCAGTGACTGTGTGATCTCGTGACGTGTCTAATGGCCGCCTCTTGTGACGAAGGACTGCTGCAGATAAGGGCAGGGGAAGCCCCTCAGTCTCAGGCACCACCTGCCGCAGGGGGCCGAGCATGTGACTTGTACACACGCACAGGGACATGCGCACACGTGACTTGTGGACATGGCATGTGGGCATGACATTTGGGCACACGAGATGCACACATGTCATGCACTTATGACATGCTCGTGCACATGACATGTGAGCACATTACATGCACACATAGCACATGCACACAACACAGGCACAGAAGACATTCACACATGGGACATGCACACATGACATGCACACAGGCACATGTGCACATGACATGCACACATGACATGTGAACTCCGCCGGTACCTGGCTGCTTGTGGAGGCCTACTGAATACTCAATAGTTCGGGTACGGCGATGAGGGAGCAAGAGGAGGGGGTGGTGGGGAACGGGCTGGGGGAGGAGGGCAGGGGGGCAGGAGGGGAGGGGGAAGGGGGAGGAGGGAAAAGTGGCAGGGGGATGCCATGTCGTCGCCGTGATTCGGTGCTGCAGAGTGGAAATGTGCAGCTTTCTAGACGTGCCAGCGCCGCCTGTAGAGAGCAGCGGTGGGCCGAACTACTACGTGTGACTGTCGCGTTGTCTTCCTGTTTTTTTTTGTTTTTTTTTAATTGACAAGGTATTTACTCTGCCCATAACTTATAAGCTGCCATGAGGGTGTTTGTTTTCAACGCTAGACAGCTGTGGTGCTGTCTTGATCTGTTCCTTCGCCCAGGCGTGTTTACCTGTGTCTGCTCAGGTCAGCCTTCTGCAATTTTGGTTGTTAATAATAGCCTATGTTAGTTTTTTTTTGTAATTTTCCAGTTTTTTGTCTAGTCTGAGTATGATACATCTACATGGGTGTCATGCAGGCTTGCGGGAGAGGATCCCGTCCCATTTAGATTTTTTTAATTTGTTACAGCATCCTTTCACTTAAACCCTGTCCTTAGATAGTGCACCCGTGTGCTAGAACACACTTGGACCCTTTAGGACTGCGGCCAGGTGGGATGGCTGTGTTGTTTGCCTAGCCATTTTGTATTTCAGGGTGGATCAGTTGCATGACCGTGGCCTGTCCATTTCTCTGTTTGTTTGTGCCATTACACATATCCAGGTGGGCTGCGCAATGTGGTGATAGCTTTCCTGATTTACTTTATACTTAGGAGGGCTAATTTTCCTCTTTTTTTTTTTTACTGTTTAGTGCCTCCCACTTTCTCTGGCCTGTCTTTTGCTTTTTGTGCCAGTGCACAGCAAGCAGTGACTGCGCTCAAGGACAGGTGTGGGTTTGTTGTATCAGTAAGTAATTGTTTTCTTTAGGAATTCTTTGTAGTGGTGAGGGTTACGGATTGCCCGTATTTTTACGTTTTGTTTATTCCAGGCATGTGCTGCCATGGTTAGTACACTTCTCTCATATATTTTAGTGTTGCTTATTTCCGTTAGGAGTATTGGGGGTGCCATGTGTCTAGTGTCCCTGTAGGGGGCTACTGTGTAATCCGGTTTCGTGGTGTAGTGGTGTGCTAGTATTTTCAAGTGCGTTTCTCTTCTGCTTGTTAATAGTGTTGCTTTGCATTTTTTGTGTAGTTCTATTGTAGGATATCTTTTGTGTACTTGGAGGCATATTTTATGGGCTTTATTTTGCATTACCTGTAGTTTCTTTAGTAGTTTGGTATTTCCTCCCATGTATACTACATCACCATAGTCGAAAGTAGGGGAGAATCATGCCTTTATATATTTTGATTGTCATGCTTTCAGTTATGTAGTACCTTAGTTTTGCCAGTAGCCATATTTTGTGGTTTGCTTTTTTGCTTCATTTGTTATGCAAAGGTCATAGTTTAAGTGCCTGTCAAGGTCCACTCCCAGATATCGGTAGTTGTCTACCTGTTCTAATTCGTTGTTTCCCAGGAGCCATTTTATTTTGTCGTTACGGGTTAGTCTGGTACCGAATAGCACCGTCTTCGATTTATTGCTATTTGTAGTTATCTTATTTAGATGGCACAATTCAGTTAGTTTTGTTAGTGTTTGATTTAGTTTTGTTTCAATCTCTTCAGATGTTTTGCCTGCAGTATATACCACAGTATCATCTGCATATAGTTGGATGTTTTCAGTGTCTAGCCATTTGTTTAGATCATTTATATATGAGCCTGTCTCAAAAGGTGCTAAATCTTCGTGTTTTTGTCCATTGTAACGATTGACACAAAACAGCACAGAAACGGTTACACTGAAAACACAAGGACATTTGCTTCAAATCAATATGTGTTCTATTGGCATTATGAAACACCATGTAAAAAACAAATCAGTTTATCCTGAGCAAATGCATAAGTAGATAGTATGTTGATCGTTAAAATGGACAAAGTTTTGTCCCATATTGCTTAGCACCTTTTGAGACAGTCTCATATATGAGGAAGAGGAGTGCTCCCAGGACTGACTCTTGTGGTACGCCACAGCTTATTTTTTCCACGCTTGATATTGTTCCATTTATTGCTGTGCATTGTTTTTTATTTTTTAGGTAGCTTGTAAACTATAAAAGCTGACCTCACTAGATTTAATTGATACTATTTGAGATATCGCTTATTAAGTTAGAAATTGTTTTAATTATCGAGTGTTTTTCTCTGAATCCGCCTTGTTTACGGTTTAGTATTTTGTGCTCGATCAGATGGTCCATAATGTGTCTATGCATTATTTTCTCCATTAACTTCCCAGGCAGTGGGAGTATTGAGATAGGTCTATAGTTGCCCAGGTTTTGTTTGTGCCCCCCACCCCCCTTTGTGGAGCGGGGTTACTTTGGCTAGCTTCCAGCAGTCTACATAGGTACCTTCTCTGAAAGATGTGTTGGAATAGGCTACATAAGGGCTCTGGGATGCATCTGAATGCATCCTTCAGTACTATACTCCAGGTATATTCAATGCCTGAGGGCTTATTGCAATCAACTGTTTTTATGAGATCACTTATTTCTTTTATTGTCGTTATGCAATCCCCTATGACTACGTTTAGTTGTGATGCTTTTGTGGCCCAGTTAAAGTTAAATTTTCTGGATAGTTTATTTCCTATGGTAGAAAAGTGTTTGTTCATTATGTTTGATGTATCCTTGTTGCTGATTTCAATTTCCGCATTGTTGTATAAGGTAATTGTATCTTTATTTTTGTTGTTTGGAATTAGGATCTTTACGTTGTTCCAGAATTTATGAGAGTTTTTACCCCATTTTTGGTTTTGTTTGATAATGAATTTCCTTTTGGCTTTCCTCACTGATTTATGGCTTCGATTTCTTGCTATATGGTACTCTTCTATGTGATGGAAGTCTCCCGCTTGCTTTAGCTAATTTACCTGATTATATTTGTCCATAATTGCGTTGATTAATTCTGGGGTTACCCATGAGTACTGTTTTCTTTTAAATTTTAAGTTTTTTTATTGGACAGGTAGTGTTGAGGTGACTTCTCACTTCCCCAATGATAGTGTTCCATTGGTCATTTACATCTGTGTCAGTTGTTAGTGGTAATTTCACAGTTTTTTTCAGGTGCGCTGCCAGTGCTTCCTTCGTGAAATTTTTGTACGATCTTCTCATACGGAGAGTAGTTTTGTTTTTGGTGGCATTGTTTCTCCCCTCCCTCCCTCCCACCTAATACAGGCACACACACTGGCGCGGACGTAACCCCTACAGACACACACTTACAGACACACATAGCATACCTGCCAACTATTACGATTTTGGCGGAATAATTAAGATTTTTTTATTCTCATTCCGCCCTACGAATTATAAACATATTATTCCGCTTTTTCAAAATCAAATTCGAAAAAAAATCCGGCCCGCATCCCGCGTCCCGCCTGCACCTCGGAGTATGCGGTAATAATTTCTTTAATAATGTGCCTAAAATGTCTGAAAATGCACCAGAATTCACCATTTTTTATGTATTTTTCAAATTTTTCCGGGGGGCATGCCCCCGGACCCCCCTAGAACGCTTGCGCGCCTCGCTTCGCTCGGATGCATTTCTATTATTAGGATTTTCGTTTAACAAAAGTTGGCAGGTATGACATACTGACACTTACATACACACATACAGACACACACTGACACACTTACAGACACACATACTGACACACATACTGATACTTACAGACCGACACATACAGACACACATACTGACACTTAGACACATACACGTACATACACACATACTGATGCACTTACAGATACACTTACAGACACACACAGCACAAATACATACACACATACATAGACACTTACAGACACATACAGACACACATGCATACACACTTACAGACACTTACAGCCACACATATAGACACACTTACAGACACATACAGACACACATACATACACACTTACATACACACATACATACACACTTGCATACACATGTACAGACACATGTACAGACACGTGTACAGACACACATTAGACACACATACAGGCTGTTTGGCTGTTAACAAGTTAACACCCTCGGCCTGACAAATCCCTGCTCATATTTACCTAGATAAAAGATTCACCCGTTGTAGTACACGGGTGAAGACCAGCCTTA
Organism: Branchipolynoe longqiensis; assembly: GCA_030323885.1. Classification (NCBI taxonomy): domain Eukaryota; kingdom Metazoa; phylum Annelida; class Polychaeta; order Phyllodocida; family Polynoidae; genus Branchipolynoe; species Branchipolynoe longqiensis. The sequence continues at coordinate 64,656,353 of CM059192.1, read as the reverse complement.
TGTAAATACGGGGGAAAATAGCATTAATATGAAAGTGAGGCTACAGTATGAAAGTGAGGCTCCATATGTGGCTCCAGTATCAAATGAATACTTCTATAGGCGCAGAGTTGGTGAACTGGGCGAGAATGCAAAAAGACAAGATGGCGGCCGCAGAACGCCGTCGATTTCACTTTTAAATCTTATTAAACTAGATATTATATTATATTTTTAAACTCAAAAGTAGCGGGTAAATAATAAGATATAGGTAAAGAATAAATGTTGCTTGTTAGATTGTTAAATTAGGCTCTCAATTCTTCGACCCGTTTTTTCGCCAGCTTTTACATAGGGCTGGTATGCACCCCTCCTGTGGCTACTGCAGCAGTACGGGGTGAATCTTGTATCTAATATTTACCCTGCTCATAACGGTTAAATGTGTTAACACTTGTTTTCACCGCTTGGCAGCACTAATCCAATTTGATTTAAATCTTTTTAATTTTGTTTGAGCAATAATTGTGGTTGTCTTGCAGTGGGGCAGCACTATAAACTCAGTACGCACAGGGCATGCAGGCTAATGTGGCTTGTCTACCATTTTAAAGCATAAACCAATAACAACACCATGTGCCCGCAAACATCCATGGCGCCCGTCCATTTGACAGCCTCTGGGTTTTTTGGGTCATAATACCAAAATAACTTTGGGCGGTTTTACTAAAGTATCGCCAACCGAATCTATCAAAGCAGTGTTTTCTGTTGAAAGATTGTTTGCTTAATTCAGTCTTTTGAGTGTGTTTTTGTTGGGGGGGGGATTATTTTTGGAAATGAATTTTATTCATATATATCTTTTGTCGGTGGCATAGCACTGGTCTTCGGACCGTAAGTGTTACAGGTATATAGGTATTTACACAAGTTTCTTTACATGGTTTATATAGTAAATTGAAATATGATGTTCTTGTTTAAGCTGCATAGCTGCATCAAATTTTCAAAACCAAAACACTTACCTAGATTTGACCCCGCGGATCAAACTTGGGCACTGGTTTCCTTATTAAGCATCTGTTGCTGCATAGAAGGGTAAACCAGATAGATTTCATAGAACCTGTTTTTTCTGAAGCTGTTTTGACGTGCTTGCCAAAATTAATTTGGTATGTTTTCACTTCAAATATCCTGACGCGATGGCCGAATGCGTTGAGTGTCTGCCTCTTGTTTTGGTAGGTTGTGGGATTCAAACTTGTGGGTTCGAACACTGGCCGAGTCAAACCAATGACTTAAAAATTGATACTTGTCCCTACCTAGCCTGGCGCTCGGCATTACTAGGATAGGGCAAGGAGCAGTGGAATGAGAAAGACCAATTATCCGCGATTGAAATTTCCCCTGCTTAATCAACTAATATACACAAAAACGTACAGAATTGTGTGTAACATTGGCCATACAGTGCAGACGGGTATTTGGGACGCGTCCTGTCTCTAGAATTTGCATTTGTGGGTTGTTTGTGACCTAATGGTCGCTGGCTGCAGAACTGCAGCATTGAATAAACGGCGCCGTTAAAACGGCCCGTTTTGGTAGTTTTTGTGTTTCTCTTCTTTGTCTTCTTCTGTGGGATGGCAAGAGGGGCGGTTTTTTTTCGCAGTGGTGGCTTGGTGCGGCAGTAGCCCGGTGGTGGTAACACGTTCTTGGGGCCCATGGTCCTGTACCGCCGTCACCGGTGATCGAAGGGGTCCCCGTGAGGCCTCACGGGGCTACCTGCTGGGACCTCATGGGGCTACCTGCTGGGACCTCATGGGGCTCCCTTATGGGGCCTCACGGGGCTCCCTGATGGGCCCTTGTGGGGCTCCCTCGTTTGACCATGTGGTGCTTCCAGCCCCGAGGACCGCGCGGGGCTCATGGGGAGGTCATAGGGTGCAGCTTGGTGCAACCCTGCAGGTTGGTGTTTGCTAGTCACCGTCGTTACTGTCGGGTTCAGAGTCGTCGGCAATAGGTTCAGGGCCGCCGACGATCTCGAAGGTGTGTTAGTTCTATCTATAGAATCTGCCTAGTGGCTCCCATGAGGACTCGGAGAGCCTCATGAGGATGGCGAGCACAGCTCGGTTGTCAGACATGTTGTGCAGTGGGGCGAGGAAGTCTCGGATGGCAGTCCTGTCAAAGGCCACACATGATGCCAGGATGTGGGAGAAGTTGAAGATTTGGTCACCGCAGGGACATCGTTGCAATGCAGGGGTGTCGATGAACCACCTGTATCCAGTCCTGAAACACGTGGCCGCCTCTTGCACGGAAGCAGAGAGTTTTTGGGGATTGGTAGGTGCTCCCTGACATTTTCGTGCCAGACCCAACTGATAGAGCATGGGTTCCTGACGGTGTCGCGGTAGAGTGAGGCCTCCCATAGGGCTTTGGTGGCTCTAGCGCAGGTGCCTTTGAGCTTGGACAGGGTGTCTCTAGAAGGAAGACTTGTATGTAACGTTAGCCTTACAGCACTGACGGGTGTTTGGGACGCGCCCTCTCACTAGAAGGAAGTCTAGACTTGTGCGTAACATTGGCCTTACAGCGCAGACGGGTATTTGGGATGCACCCTCTCATTACAAGGGAAGTCTCAGCACCAGTCGTGATGGACGACTGAGTTAAGCGTCCGTCTCCCGTTTTGGGATATTGGGGGATCTGAACCTTCATGGGTTTGAACCCTGGTCGAGTCTTTAAATGACTTTAAAATTGATACTGTTCGCTTCCTAGCCAGGGGTTCGGCATTATTAGGATAAGGCAAGGACTGGTTGGCTCAGTGTCAGGATAATGTGACTGAGTGAGATATCGGGTCATGGTGCCGGTGGCCTGATTTCCCAGTGGGTCAGCACTATAAAGTCGCTATGACTGCGCACTGTCACAAGTCGGTACCCGTCCTGATATGACCTTAGATGTTGCTAGGACGTAAAACAACAAAAAACAAACAAAAAACAAAACAGAAGGAAGTGTACATTTGTATGTAACATTAGCCTTACAGCGCAGACTGGTGTTTGGGACGCACCCTCTCACTAGAAGAAAGTCTAGACTTGCCTGTAACATTGGCCTTACAGCGCACTGGTATTTGGGATGCGCCCTCTCACTAGAACGAAGGTCTAGACTTGTATGTAACATTGGCCTAACAGCACAGATGGGTGTTTGGGATGTAGCCTCTCACTAGAAGGAAATCTAGACTTGTATGTAACATTGACGCACCCTCTCACTAGAAGGAAGTCTAGACTTGTATGTAACATTGGCCTTACAGCACAGACGGGTGTTTGGGATGCACCCTCTCACTAGAAGGAAGTCTAGACTTGTATGTAACATTGGCCTTACAGCACAGACGGGTGTTTGGGATGCGCCCTCTCACTAGAAGGAAATCTAGACTTGTAGGTAACATTGGCCTTACAGCACAGACAGGTGTTTGGGATGCGCCCTCTCACTAGAAGGAAATCTAGACTTGTATGTAACATTGGCCTTACAGCACAGACGTGTGTTTGGGATGCGCCCTCTCACTAGAAGGAAATCTAGACTTGTATGTAACATTGGCCTTACAGCACAGACCGGTGTTTGGGACGCGCCCTCTCACTAGAAGGAAGTCTACACTTGTATGTAACATTGGCCTTACAGCGCAGATGGGTGTTTGGGACACACCCTCTCACTAGAAGGAAGCCTAGACTTGTGTGTAACATTGGCTTTACATCGCAGACGGGTGTTTGGGACACGCCCTCTCACTAGAAGGAAGCCTAGACTTGTGCGTAACATTGGCCTTACAGCGCAGATGGGTGTTTGGGACCCCCATCTCCGTAGAAGGGAGGTGGAGGGGAAACCCCAGGACACCTTTCCATTTTCGTGTGACCTTAAAGAAAAATCAATTCAAAGGTTACGACTGTTTCTTGGCCGCGGTGGTGTGTGGAATGTTTGTAAAACGGGCCCAGGATGTCGTCATCGCGTCCTTGTCGGCGGTCCAAGGAACTACGTTAGAGGAGAGAACTGGGACTAGTGCTTGCACTGAGGAGTCTTGTTGGTCGTGCTTGGCTTCACTCTGATACCCTATACTTCTCCCCCACCCCACCCCTTGCGCGCGCGCGCACACACACACACACACTCACACACACACCACCACATCGTTTTGAAAATCTGTGAAGCAGCCGAAATCAACGAAGACAAACTGAGGAACCCTACCCCGTTCCACAGTCGGATTTGCGGAAGTTACATTTTGTCACCCACAGAGGTCGTTCGGGATTATTAAATGTGGGAAGACATTAACCAATGAATTTCCATTCTATATCAAGAAAAATGACTGCATGCCATGGCCGAATCGGTAGCGCGCAGGCTTCCCAGCAGAGTCAAACCAATGACTCATAAAAATACAACCGCCCTCATATGACCTTAGATGTTGGCAGGACGTAAAACTCCAACAACCAACCAGCCATCAAATTCATACTTGTCGCTACCTAACCTGGCGCTCAGCATTAATACGATAGGGCAAGGACTGATTAGCACAGTATTAGGATAATGATTGTGTGGTATATCGGGTCATGGTACCGGCGGCCTGGAGTCCCAATGGGGCAGCACGATAAAGTCACCATGATTGCTCACTAGCATAAATCGGTTCCCCTCATATGACACGAGGCGTTGCTAGGATGTAAAACAACACCAGACAAACAAAGCTATTAATAAAAAAAATGTGTCAGGGATAATGTATTGGTTAGTGCGCCGGTGAACTGGTTAGTAACACTTGTCAATGTACTTATTGGTTCATAATGTGCGCCGGTGAACTGGGTAGTAACACTTGTCAATGTACTTATTGGTTCATAATGTGCGCCGGTGAACTGGTTAGTAACACTTGTCAATGTACTTATTGGTTCATAATGTGCGCCGGTGAACTGGGTAGTAACACTTGTCAATGTACTTATTGGTTCATAATGTGCGCCGGTGAACTGGTTAGTAACACTTGTCAGTGTACTTATTAGTTCATAATGTGCGCCGGTGAACTGGTTAATAATACTTGTCAATGTACTTATTGGTTCATAATGTGCGCCGGTGAACTGGTTAGTAACACTTGTCAGTGTACTTTTTGGTTAGTAATGCACCCCCACCGAGTCAAAACAGCGACTTACAAAATTGATACTTGTCACTACCTAGTCTGGCGCTTGGCATTAATAGAATAGGACAAGGACTGGTTTGCTCAGTATCAAGATAATCTGACTGAGTGGGATATTGGATTATGGTTTTGGCGGTCTGATCTTCCTGTGGGGCAGCAGTCACTATAAAGTCTCCATGAGTACATATTGTCACAAATTGGTACCCCCTTATGTTGCTAAGACGTAAAACCCTAACAAATCAAACAAGGTTTGGGATGCTTATCAGTGTACTACTATGTCAGTGTATTAGTTAGTAATACCTGTCAGTGTCCTGGTTAGTAATACTGGTTAGTAATACTTGTCAGTGTGTTGGTTGGTAATACCTGTCATACTGTTTTTTGGGGTAAATATTTTATTCATTTGAATACATATTTTGTCAGTGCCAAGGCACTGGTCTTCCAGCTGTTGGAGTGATCATATTTTGATTTGTACATAGGGATGGGGAAGTGGAATGTGCTGCATTGTGTGCAGTACAAACCATTCTGAGCATTGAAAATGGGGGAGAAGCCTATGCTGCATAGTGTACAGCACAGGTACTCAACATAGTGCAAGGTATTTGCATCAAGACACAGTGTGCAGTAAAGTACACCAGTAGTTAAATCATGTGCTGTGGTTGTATATCAGTTAGATTTGGTTTGGTTTTAGTATCGATTAGTCTTTTAAGAGTGCAATGTTGTAAATATACGGTGGTTTATAGTGGGTGCATTGCTGGTTGATAATGTGCTTATTTAGTGGTGTTAGTGAGTTTAGGATATTATTATGTCATTGAGCTAGTAGGTGTTTGTCAAGGTGTGGGTGGGGTGGAGGGGCATATATCCTTGTTGGCATACTGGGCCCGTATGCATGGAGCAGTGTTAGCAGCGTGTGGTGTTATCCCGCTAACACCGGGTAGCTACCACCGGTTATCGGCGGCGTCAATGTCAAGCCGTATGCATGGGCGCTTAAACGGTGAGTGTTAGCTAAACGTGAATGTATTTATAGATTTGGGAAATCCCTCGATTCGACAATATTAATATCGCCGCCTCTGCAGCGGCACTGTTAATATTGCTTCGAATTTATGGTTAATTTGTGACATTTCACTTATTGCGTATGTAATTCTGTTAAATATGATAGCATTGAATAGATTTGGGTTTAATATATTGCCGCCGATGCGGCCGCAGCTGCGGCCGTGGCGATGTGTGTTTTGTTGATATGCGACAGTATGGATATCGACGTCGAAGCGGCGACAGCGATTTGTTTACTTTACATTCGTCGATTCGACAATATTAATATTGCCGCCTCTGCGGCGGCAGCGTTAATATTGCTTCGAATTTAGGGTTAATTTGATGAAATTTCACTTATTGCATATTTAATTCTGTCAAATATGATAGCATTGAATAGATTTGGGCTCCATCCTGACACTAACCTAACACTAACACCGCTGTAAACCTGCTATGGGCTGGGGTTAGAATCTCCGACCAGACGGGAAGGCCGAATGAGTTAGAGCGTCCGTCTCCCGTGCTGGTAGATCGTGGGGTTGTGGGTTCGAACCCCAGTCGAGTCAAACCAATGACTTAAAAATTGATAATTGTTGCTTCCTAGCCAGGCGCTCGGCATTATTAGGACAGGGCAAGGACTGGTGTGCCCAGTGTCAGGATAATGTGACTGAGTGGGATACCAGGTCATGGTGCCATCGGCCTGGTTTCCCAGTGGGACAGCACTATAAAGTCACCATGAGTGCGCACTGTCACAAGTCGGTCCCCGTCCTGATATGACCTTAGATGTTGCTAGGACGTAAAACAACAACAAACAAAGAATCTCCGAGTTTAAACCCGATTTGTTTGTCTAACACTGCTCCATGCATAGCGACTTTTCGGCGCTAAACCAGAAATCCTGCCCTAACCGCGGTTTGGCTCGCTAACACTGCTCCATGCATATGGGCCCTGGTTAGTAATTCTTGTCAGCGTAATGGTTAATCACATTGGTTGGTGTACTGCTGGTTAGTGGTATTCGTTGGTGTACTGTTTTGTAAGACTTTGCCAGACTGTTTATATTATAATGGTCTTGGCCCGGTTTGTCGCATATGCAGATACAGTGAGGTTTTGACTCATTGCAATGACTGTTTATATTATAATGACGCCTTGGCCCGGTTTGTCGCATATGCAGATACAGTGAGGTTTTAACTCATTGTGATGACTGTTTATATTATAATGACGTCTTGGCCCGGTTCATCGCATTTGCAGATACAGTGAGGTTTTGACTCATTGCGATGACTGTTTATATTATAATGACGCCTTGGCCCGGTTTGTCGCATATGCAGATACAGTGAGGTTTTAACTCATTGTGATGACTGTTTATATTATAATGACGTCTTGGCCCGGTTCGTCGCATTTGCAGATACAGTGAGGTTTTGACTCATTGCGATGACTGTTTATATTATAATGACGCCTTGGTCCGGTTTGTCGCATATGCAGATACAGTGAGGTTTTGACTCATTGCGATGACTGTTTATATTATAATGATGTCTTGGCCCGGTTTGTCGCATGTGCAGATACAGTGAGGTTTTGACTCATTGCGATGACTGTTTATATTATAATGACGCCTTGGTCCGGTTTGTCACATTTGCAGATACAGTGAGGTTTTGACTCATTGCGATGACTGTTTATATTATAATGACGTCTTGGCCCGGTTTGTCGTTTATGCAGATACAGTGAGGTTTTGACTCATTGCGATGACTGTTTATATTATAATGATGTCTTGGCCAAGTTTGTCGTTTATGCAGATACAGTGAGGTTTTGACTCATTGCGATGACTGTTTATATTATAATGACGCCCTGGCCCGGTTTGTCGCATATGCAGACACAGTGAGGTTTTGACTCATTGCGATGACTTTATATTATAATGACGCCTTGGCCCGGTTTGTTGCATATGCAGACACAGTGAGGTTTTGACTCATTGAAATGACTGTTTATATTATAATGATGCCTTGGCCCGGTTTGTCGCATATGCAGATACAGTGAGGTTTTGACTCATTGCAATGACTGTTTGTATTATAATGATGCCTTGGCCCGGTTTGTCGCATATGCAGATACAGTGAGGTTTTGACTCATTGCGATGACTGTTTATATTAACATAATGTCTTGGGCCGGTTTGTTGCATGTGCAGATACATCTGGGAGACGAGATATCTTCTGCGGCTCCTCAAGTGGCTCGAACACGGCCGGAAGCACCCCTAGCGGCGGCCGCGGCAATAACGTGGGCTTCGGGCCGGACCCGCTCAGCTGCGCGTCAGGGCCACCTGCAGGTAGGAATACTAAGATGCTCAGTCCTCAAACACAGAGCAAGCAACTATAGACACAACCAGAGCTCATTCAACATGACTGTTACCAGACGGCATGGCCAAATGAGTTGAGCGTCCGTCTCCCCTCCTGGTAGATCGTGGGTTCGAACCCTGGACGAGTCAAACCAATGACTTAAAATTTATACTTGTCACTTCCTAGCTTGGCGCTCGGCATTATTAGGATAGGGCAAGGAGCAGTGGAATGAGGAAGACCAATCGTCCACGATTGAAATTTCCCCCCAAAAACTAATCTACCCCCCAAAAAATAGGAGTTGGTTCTGCACTAAGACTAGCATATAATAATAATAGTATTAATAATAATAGGTACTTCAAACTGATTTTTTAAATGAATGTTTGTATTACACTTTTGTGGTAATCAGATAGAACTTTATACTGTGTATATACTTGTATATACAGGTGTAGGGTGCAGCTGGGCTGGGAGCCGCTATGGGCTCCTGGTAGAGTTAGGTCCGATCCGCCAGGCTCACACTGTCTTCGGTCGGGCGGGAGAGTTGAGATGCCCTAGTCGGCACCACCATCAGAATTCGCGGCAGGTTCTAGTTCAATCCACCGGGGGGCGTTGTGGTTCCCTTCCTCTCTGAGCCTGGCTTGGCTCGTCACTGTCTGCCCGACCAGCACCTTAGCCACTTATCGGTGCACGCTCGTCTTGTTTTTTTGTGTATTTTTTTTCTTTCTCTTCTTTCTTCTTCGTTATTTACTGTTATTCTAATTGATCGGTAGGGCGGGATTGCCCAGCCAGTTGCCTATGCATTTGATCGGTAATTGATATGTACACGAATGAGATATATTGCATACATATAATTGAAGGTGGATCATAGATATATATTTTACCTCGTCCTCAACCTCTTGGCTATTTATAGCCCAGTGAGATATAGCACTCCCACCCGATCAATTTGCGTTCCCAACTCGCCGTGAACGGACGTGCGAACGGTGAGCTCCGGTCTTCTAGAACAACCTACACTACCTACATTACCAAAGGATATTGGATTATTGAATATTACTAAAAGCCCAACATAGTTGGCAACCTTCTTTAAAGGTTTAGTTATGGAGAGCTGCATTTGGCAAGCTCTGGAAGTTATTCTAAATTGTGTTGGTGGTCACCGGTGGAGCGGGAGCCGCCGGTGGTGTTGTCGGTGGGATTACATGTTTGCCCAGTTATGCCTAACCCACAGAGGCCCGAGTCGCCCGTTGTACGACAACAGAGTTGTGCACCTCGCTAGTGCCAGTCCTTGAGGGCATTCGCATATAGATTTGGCCTTAGATAGGTTATTCAAAATTACAAGAAATAAGTCTTGTCTTGGGTCAACGACCGAAAAATGGGGATAGCCACACTGATTCAGGCTAGATATACTGTGCACCAATATACCCGGTTTCGTTTATTTTAATGGAGGGTATATTGGATAGGTCAAAATAGTCTGTTGAGACAGAGTCTCAGTTGCGAGGTGTGTGCCAGAAAGAAGGGGGGGAAAAGCGCCGAAAATGTAAGTCGAATTTGTCTAAGTCGTCTGACACTGAGTTGTCTGAAGGGGAAATACCGTCGACCAAAAGTAACGTATCGAAGAGAGTAAAAGACGGTTACATGTATCACATTGCTATGTCTTTGATGTGAGTTAACTGTGTTGAACCCTTGGGTTCGTTTCCCATGACGCACTAAACCTGAGATGGACGCCATTGATATCGTTCAATTAAGGCTATGCGACGTTAAGAGGTACAAGAATGTTCAGTGCCTTCATAGAGCATTGGTAAGGTGCCTGTTTCAATCTTGGATGTCTAAGGTTCGATTCCCAGTTAAGACTTAAGGTTTAATAAATACGACTGACGCAGGTAAAGAAGGCACTAAGATCCAAGAAGAGTTCTTACAGAAAGGAGAGTCAGGTTTTGAAGACTATTCAGGGTGAGATTAAGTCTCTGAGAAAATGGATGTATAACTTGTCGTCAGGCAGTGGTATTTCTGAGCAGCCACATGTAAACCTAGGACTGCCGGTCGGGGTAGAAAATGCTTCTAAAGATAGGCATATTTCAGTCGCACAGCACACGGTGAGGCATGCGCTGTTAACGCAACAGAGGGGAAGCAATGTACACACTTCACCGGTTGCGCAGACACAGACATTACTGACGAGAATGTCTTGCGCGTATCCACATGTGCGGAAAAGCAATGCTTTTAGCACCAAGACTGTACATTCAGAAGGACAAGTTGTTTCCTACATATTTCTTAGGCCCAATGTTTCACATTGTGTAATTCTAGACCTTGCGGTTTTGAATAAATTAGGAACCTATAAGCATTTCAAAATGTGTTCGTTTAAAAATGCTCTGGATTTGGTAACACACAAAGCTTGGATGGGTATCATTGATTTAAAGAATGCTTATTATTCTGTTTCGGTAGGAAAACGTTCAGAAAATATTAAAGATGTTCTAGAGGAATTATGTATGCCGAATGGATTATCAGTCTGTCCACGTATATTTATGAAATTGTTTAAACCAATTTATTCCAAGCTTAGTAACCAAGTTGTTAATTTCCCTTATTTAGATGATTCCTTCATTATAGCAGAAAGAGAAGAAGATTGTACTTTGGCCATTCAGGCCCTGAAAGTAGAATTGGTAAAAGCAGGTGTTAAATTTAGACAAGTTTGTCCTAAAAACCAAGACAAGGAATTGTGTTTCTAGGTTCCATATTAATACGATTAATATGCAAGTTACACTTATGGTTGATAAAGTAGCAAAATTCAGAGTCTTCGTGTAAAAAATTATTAATAAAAGAATTAGTACGGGAGGTAGATGGCTACCTGAAGAAGCAGACGAGTATATTAATGTTTTAGAATTAAAAGCTATTTATTACAACTGTGTTTTAATTGGGGCACACCGGACATTGACCTGTTGGCATCTAGAAATAACTTTAAATTATTTAGATATGTTTCGTGGCAACCAGAGCCAAATTCATGGAAAGTTGATGCGTTTATTTTCAAATGGAAACATTTTTTCTTTTATGCATTTCCACCATTCAGCATGGTGGGAAGGGTGGCCAGGAAAATGCATCACGACAGGACGAAAGCAATCCTGCTAGCCCTGCTCTGGGAGACCCAGCCCTGGCTCGCAGCAGCCAGGAATTGGTCAAGAGATTCGGTGACATTTTCAACGAGCTCCAAACAACCTATGTCACAACAGACTTTTGGCACCAAAGGGAGACATCAATTCAAGCCCCTTGGTGGCATCTCTTTTTCTGAGGAAGCATCTGCAACCCGTTGGGATAGACAAAACGACCCTACAAGACTGGGCTCTTCAGCCTGGAGTCCTGGGATGGTTAAGTTTTATGCTCATTACGTTAAGAAGTGGCAATTATTTTGTACGTTGTCTAAAATTGATTGTTTAAACCCCTCTCTTGCACAGGTTCTTCGTTTCCTTCACACACTGGAGGATGAAGGGCTAGAGTTTGGCGCCATTATTACAGCACGCTGTGCTTTGTCAGTGGTTCTTCCGAGGATAGATGGTCAAACAGAGGGGAAGCATTACTTGATTCATTGGTTTCTAAAGTCAGTTATTAGAGAAATCCACCAAAGCCTAAATACACTAGGGTTTGGGGATGTTTTGCTAGTTTTCAAACTATTCAAAACTTGGCCAGACAACAAAAACTTTTCCATGAGAGATTTGGGGTTTAAAGGTGCCGTACCTATCCTGATTATTACAGGGCATAGAGGCCAGACTATACTAGCTTTAAATTTAGATAAGATGAATTGTCAAAAGAAGTGATTTTTTTTACTTAGATAAGTTATTGAAATCGAATAGGACAGGGGACCCTCTGTTTTCTATCACGCTTAAAGCTTTTTCGGAAGATAAGAAACTTTCTGTGGTTAGAGCTATTAAGACATATTTTCTCAACACTAAACATGTAAGAAAGAACAATAAATTATTGTTAAGTTACATTTAACCCTTCGGTCTAATTACAAGAGACACATGAACAAGATGGACCCTTAGGATACTGTTAGCAGCACCTATAGATATGAAGAACTATTCAGCACACTCTACTAGGGGTGCAGTAGCATCAAATGCCAGGAAATTGGGCATTCCTAATAAAACCATTCTAAAAAATGCAGGATGGTAAACATCTATCATTTGCAAAACATTACAACAAACGGATAGAGAAAAACAAAAGCTTGGCTTAAATTTTGTTAAGCAAGTCATGAGTAGTAAGGCTATAAGAAATAGCTCAAGGTAATACTAAGCCGAAATTATGTCTACGTAAACATCTCACTGGACTATAAATAGCCAAGAGGTTGAGGACGAGGTAAAATAGGATAATTATGTGAGACTTACCTTGGTACAGTTGACACATAATTGTTGTTTTACTGAGTCCGAGGCCTCGGATATTTGTAGTCCAGTCCCACCCTCCCTTCCCGTTATGTTGGAGGTTTCTGGGCTTCGGTTTCGGTGAGCAAAATTGTTATAACAGCTAATATCACCAAAGTTAAGCAACGCATGAGCCCCCGTCAGTACTTGGATGGGCGACGACATTGGAATATGACGTGATGTAGACAACCTGATACAGGCTAATCGCCTCCGGCAAATTTGCTGAAAATTTTGTTAAAAAAGGAAATAGGCATAATTTCGGTAGGTTAGTTAAAGATTGATCGGGCGGGAGTGCTATATCTCACTGGACTACAAATATCCGAGGCCTCGGACTCGGTAAAACAACAATTATGTGTCAACTGTACCAAGGGAAGTCTCACATAATTATCCTATATATACTGTTGATGTAATAAATGATCATATCGGCCAGTCTACCCTTGTTGTGTGTCCTTACACACTGATTTCAGTGGTATAAAATTTATCTTGATGTGATACTTTGTTCAAATGTTATGAGCATTTTAAAATATAATTTTAAGGGCCTTTCTCGTCCAAAAACGAAATTGGCCAAATTAGCAAATTCACAAACCCGATACTTGGAAACAAAAACTAAGGACATATTCAAATTTCATATATCATGTCTATGCTATTTCAAGGTGGCAGCCACAATTTTCAAGCAAAACTTTATATCACCATTAGATTCCTAGAGCCCTAAAATGTAGGTATAGTCGTTTCAACTGTCTCGAACTGACTAAAAATCTTTATATTGTGTTACTCTAACCATGTGCTAAGTTTCATGCTTTTAAGGGAAAGTGCACGATTGATCAGCTAAGCCATCCTACTAATTTATGAACTGTTTTTTTTTTTAAAGAAAAACAGATGGATGAAAAAATTTCATTTATCTGAAAAGCAATCCTAAACATGTGAATAAACTGATATAATGACACTTTTCTTACCTCTTTTCTCAACCTAGTCGTACCAAATGGGATGGCCGAATGAGTTGAGCGTCCGTCTCCCGTTTTGGTAGATCGTGGGATTCGATTGATTGATTGATTGATTGGTTCGGGTTAGAACACTGGTTGGGTCAAACCAATAACGTAAGAATTGATACTTGTTGCTACCTAGCCTGGCATTCGGCATCAACTAGGATAGGGAGCGGGACTTAGCTCAGGCGGTAGAGTGTCCACCTGTGAAGGTGTGGGTAATCCGATCGAGCCTGCTCACTGGACCCATTTATAGTTTTGGCTATTTTCGGTTCCATCCAGTGGTCCACAACTGGTCTATCAAAGGATATCGTATGTGCTGTCCTGTCTGTGGAAAAGTGCATATAAAAGACCCCTTTCTGCTTATCGGAAAGAGTAGCCTATGTGACGGTAGCAGGTTTCCTCCACAAAGAAATATGTCCAATAGCCGATGATAAGGCTCTAGAGGCGTTGTTTAATCAAACAATGTTTCCTTTCAACTAGGATAGTGCAAGGAGCGGTGAAATGAGGAAGACCAATTGTCCACAACTGAAAGTCCCTTGCTGAAAAGTCATCAGCTTATGACAAAAAAACAACAAAACAAAAACAACAACAAAAAAGAAGGAAAATCGGAATATATCAACATTTTATTAAATGATAAAAGTCATACTTTACTGTCAGCCTCCCCTTTGCACGCTATGTAAATTAGCATAAACATGTTGACAACTTTGGACGGCCCCTAATAAAGCTGTTGTTTTGCAGATTTCCCCTGTGACCCCCAGCTGGCTGCCCCAGCGTCTGGTCTCATAATACCCCAGCCGTCCTTCACATCCCACATGGCCTCACATGAGATGTTCACCGCTAAGATTCCTGAGCCAAACATGGCCCTGGTGAACAACACGCTGACCCCGCAGACGAAACCCATGGAAATATCGCCTCAGGACGCTGCACCGGAGCAGATGTTCGATGATCTGAAGGTGTTCCTGGAGACCTACAACACTGAAGACATCGACCCCAATGTGACTGCACTGCCAGATCAAAAGCCGGTACCGCAGGTGGCATTCCAGCAGATGTATCCGCGCCAGGTTCAACAGCAGCAGCAGTTCCTACCTGACCAGCTGCAGCATGCGTTCCCCCAGATGGCGCCACTGTCGCATCAGACGATGCAAACTGCAGCAATGCAGCAGTTCTCGCCAAACCAGCAGCCGATCCAACCTCCGCCACCGTACACCGCACCAGGTCAAGCGCAGACGCAGTCTCCCTCGTATGGACAGGGTCAGACACCTCCTTACACGCAGGGACAGACTCCGCCTTACACACAGAATCAAACCCCGCCATACACGCATGGTCAGACTCCGCCTTACATGACACAGACTGCTGCGCAGGCGCCATACTCCCCAACGCAGACGCAGTACTCGCCTGCCTCCCAGCAGGCATACTCACCCGCATCTCAGCAGACACAACAGGCTTACTCACCAACTATGTCGCAGCAGGCTTATTCACCCAGCTCCACGCATTCCTATTCGCCTGGTTCGCAGCAGCAGCAGCAGCAGCACCACCACCAACCGCAACCGCCCCAGTACTCTCCTCCGCCACCGCCTCTTCAGCCGTCCCCATCTGCCACTCAGTCATACATGTTCTCCGAAACCGATCTGGTGATGGATGGAGGCGATGTGGATCCGGAAGCTGTGGTCCTGCCTGCGAACGACTTGGTTGATGACAGCGAAGACGCCAAGTTCACAGACCCCGACCTGATGGAAGACGCGGTGCCCATGGCACCGGGTGATGGAGAAGCGCTCTCCAGCCGCTTCCACACAGAGCATGCTTCCAAGCAAGATGCCGACGAACTGCTCATAAGGGACTTGGAGAAGCTGACATTGAAGCCCGCGAAGGAGTTGGGTGGCGAGAACAGTGAGGACACAACGAAGGCGCTACAACATGACCGCCTTCCCCGCCGTGCCGAAGAGAACTCTGAGCCACTTCAAGTGTCCATTCCTGAGGACGATCACAAACAGACTGGTAGGACCCCAGTTGTTGTGTCACCCTTTTACTCCCTTCCTGATATGACCTTAGATGTTGCCAGGAGATAAAGCTCCAACAACCAACCAACCAACCCTTTTACTTAATTACTGAAAGCTGCATAGGCCGATGAAATTTTCAATTCCAAAACACTGACCTCGATTTGATTCTACATATCTAACTTAGATACTGATGCACTTATTAAGCATTTGTTGCCACATAGAAGGGAATACCAAGTCAATTTAATAGAACCTATTACTGCAGAAGCCTATAGTATCAAGAGCTTTTGCGTGCTTGACAAAATCAATTTGACATGTTTGCACTTCAAATGTCTTTAAAAGTTAGCCATTTAAAATAAAAGTTACTTCACATTAAAATAAGATGCATTATAACGATCAATCTAATATATTTATCTCAGAAAATGAAAAAAACTCAAAACCATCGGATTATGCAGCTTGAAGTACAGGGACACCTCACCATCTTGCTAACACAGGTATCTTCTCATTCGCTTGCTGGAACATTATTTCCTTCTCGATATCTTCCCAATTCACACTAGGCGCAATTCACACTAGGAAATCACAAATAATCTTTTGTGATTACCCAGTCTTTGGACCAGACGGGATGGCCGAATGAGTTGAGCATCCGTCTCCCGTTTTCGTAGATCGTGCGATTCGAACCAATGGGTTCGAACCCTGGTTGAGTCAAACCAATGCCTTAATTGATTCTTGTCGCTTCCTAGCCAGGCGTTTGGCATTATTAGGATAGGGCAAGGACTGGTTGGTTCAGTGTCAGGATAATGTGACTGAGTGGGAAGCTATGTCATGGGGCTGGTGGCCTGGTGTCCCAGTGGGGCAGCACTATAAATTACATATATATGCGGCATGCGAATGAAAAATATGTAACATAAATTCGCAATGAGTGCACACTGTCACAAGTCAGTAGCCGTCCTGATGTGACCTTAGATATTGCCAGGACGTAAAACTCCAACAACCAACCAAGCAAATAGTCTTTAGACGATTCATGGGAATCATGCTGTACAATCGGTGTGAAAACAAAAAGATGTTACATTTGTTCCATATTTCATAGGATATAAAATCCTGCACAGTGATTCTATACTCGACACAATTATGCCAGAGAACAAGTTAGCTAAGATGGACTGATACTTTACAGTTGCATAGTTCGATAGGTTTGAGTTTCTGTTATTTTCTGAGATAAATATATTAGGTTGATCGTTATGATATACCTTACTCTAGTTTGAAGTAACTTTTCCTCTAAAATGACCAACTTAAGAGATATTGGAATTAATTTTGGCATTCTTGGCATCCTTGTCAAAACTCCGACCCCATAAGCCTCATCAGTAACAGGTTCTATTAAATTGACTAAGTACGGTCCTTCTATGCAGCCACAAATGTTTAATAACTGAACCAGTGTCCAAGTTGGATGTGAAGAATCAAATCTAGGTAAATGTTTTGGTTTAGAAAATGTGATGCTTTCATCAAACTACAGTAAAACCTCTCTAACCGACCACTTCCACAGATCGACCACTCCCCTATATCAATCACTTTATTTGGGTCCCAAACGATTGCCCATACAATACTATTGTAGCGATAAAAAAAATCCCTAAACCAACCACCTCCCTAAATGGACCATTTAAAGTCGGTCCCATGGTCGGTCGATTTAGATTGGTTTTACTGTATGCATCTTTTGTTGCGCCCAACAGCCAAGTTCAAGCTACCTTATATGCAGGGATGGACGATCTCCGCGATTTCGCGGATTTGCGCTTTTTTGTTATATTCACCGATTAACTTCACAAAGTGCCAATACATATGAAAGGAATTGGTTAGTTTGAATCCCATTCATATATGACCTTAGATATCGCCAGAACAGAAACCCCAAAACAGTTCACCATGTGAAATATAATACAGTCACAACAAGGACAGTGGAGTGCTCTCCAAGGATAGTCTGTACTGACTGATCAATGTAATTGTGCTAAGATAGCGCTAGCTGGCTAGGAGAGTAGTGGATGAAACCTGACTTCCTGGAATTTTCTGCGATTCCCTGACAATGCTAATCCTATGGGGGAAAATCTGGATTTTCATGGAAATTTGCTGTTGGTATAATAATCCATGCTTGGATCTGTCAGAACCTACCTGATTTCCAAGATTTTTGCCGGAGACCACTTTCATCCCTGCATATGTATGTTTATTGGTGGGATAGATTCCATTAAAAGTATTTTGTCAAGTTGCACTGCCCAATCTAATGAGATCAAGCACTGTCAGTTCATTTCAAGTGGAGATTTTGCAGGAGATGGTTGATCTTTCTTTGCTGACTGGCACCACTTGACGCTCTTGCGACATTTTTCAGAGCTGGACCTGCAGCTGTCGATGAACGTGGCAAAGCGGTCTCTGGTGGCGCTGCACAACTACACCAAGTCACTTGACCCGGTGTACCTCATGCTGTGCCAGCGCCACCTCGTGAGCGTGCAGGATGACCTTGGAAACCCGTAAGTGCTCTCAGGCAATGTCCCACGTAGACAGGTAGGTGCGGATAGGGTGATTGCATCAGGGAGTCTAGGTAATGTAATGGTTATTAGGCTAACCCTGGAATGGAAGGAAGTGTAGGTTCGAATTCTACTCTAGGCACACTGTTTCCCATTTTCATCACCCCAATGACACTGGAAACATAGGCGCGTCTGTCTGGTTTCCGTGATCAGGATTCCATGCAAGCTGTGTGTTGTATGTCATTGAACCTACCTTGTGTATCTATAAGTAAGCGCATTGCCGGTATGTATATATTTAACTGTATGCATTAAACGACTTATGGACTTCCATTTAAAACACTTGCAATTCCAGAGACATGGGTGTGGTAGTCTACACTGACCTCTCAGGCAATGATCCACATAGACAGGTTGGCGTGGATATGGTCATTGGATCAGGGAGCCTAGGTGGTGTAACAGTTAGCACACTAGCCCCGGAATGGCAAGACGTGCGGGTTCAAATCCTCCTATAGGCACAATATTTCCCATTTTCATCGTCCCCACAACACTATGGGAACAGGCGGGTCTGTCTGGTAGCTCCTACTCTCCCTTCATCCCTATTTAAGGGGAGTGATACCGATTACAAAACATTAACTAATGATTTGGAATCGGTAGAGCGCGGGCCTCGCATGCGGGAGATCGGGAGTTCGGTTCCCGGTCGAGTCAAACCAATGACTTATAAAATTGACATTTGTCGCTTCCTAGCCTGGCGCTCGGCATTAATAGGATAGGGCAAGGACTGGTTAACTCAGTGTCATGATAATATGACAGTGGGATATCGGATCATGGTGCCGGTGGACTGATTTCCCAGTGGGGCAGCACTATAAAGTCGCCATGAGTGCATTGTCACAAGTCGGTACCCATCCTGATGTGACCTGAGGTGTTGCTAGGACGTAAAACAACAAACAGACAAACCATCTAATAATTGAGGTAGTCACTGTAGACATGGGTCGTTCTTTGAAACTGGCTACCACTTTTGTGACATGGAAGCAAAAAGTGAAAACATTCCAAATAATAGAATAACCCATATTCATATCGAAGTTTACATGTTGTGGATATGTCGGAGTTGGAAAACAACCTATTTCACTTTTTGATTTTGATCTTATGCAAGTTAAACAATACATTAAAATGTCCCATGTTACATGGAAATTAAACACGCATCCATAACATCATTTTTAACATACACAATACATTTAAACAAGATTTTATTGATTACAGTTAAGCAAACAAAAGTATGTCTTGCAAGAAAAAAGTTGATACCAAATTGAAAAAGATTTCACATTTTCACTTTCGGACAAAATCATATAAACTTACTTTTGATGCATTTTGTGGGATAGATTAAATACATATAGTATTGATAACATACTTAATAACATGATGCAACAATAATGATTTGACTTGCTATTAAAATAAGAAGGAATTATTTATGTCCATCATAACATGGACACCAAATATGTGGTACCCAGCTTCAGAGAACGCCCCACTTACGTCCCGCTTATCAGAGCGACACGCTAACAATGCGCCCATGTGGCCTTGTATTGTAGCGCTCTACACATGGCCATCATACACCGGCAGACAGACACAACCACCAGCCTTCTTCTGGCCATCTCGACACTCGGCCGGATTGGTGGCGACATCATTAACACATGGAATATCCTCAGACAAGTATGTAAACAAGTATCATCTGAGTAACTAATGGAGCTCTCTTCAACAGTCTGATATTTAAATTTTAAAACCACCTCATTACTGATTTTTGTTTTAAAAGCGTTTTTTTTCAAATTGAAAATTTTGGTAAAATATTTAAAGTTGCATAGAGGGGGTGTAATGACGTCACGAGACAACTTTTGGTGGCCATATTGGATTACACACAGAAGGCTTGCAACTGTCTATATTGTGCTTATTTACCGATTTGTTGGTTTATTTGTCACTGTTTTGAGCAGTTTGGCCTCAGAAGTTGTTGTTAAAGTGCTGTAAGTAAACACATTGGATGTAAACTGCCCAGAACCGCTCAGAACACAAGAAAACTGTTTTACTGCATCAGCATACATTCACAACATGGCTAGGTGAGGGTGCTTGTAATCCAAGATGGCTGACCGCTCAGTGATGACATCACGTGCACTCCCTCTATCGTCCGATGAAACATTTTAAAACCAAGGCATTTAGCTACATTTGATTCTATATATCCAACTTAGATACTGATGCATTAACTAATGATTTGGAACCGCATATACAATAATGAGTGAATTTATTACCCCATCCCTTTGGGCACCTACTTTGAGACAGCCATTACGCATGGAGGGCACTAACCAATCAGGTCAATCTCATGACCTCATTAGTCTTGCCTTCATTCTAAAAGAACCAGGGTCCCTACATCAGTAGGTCAGCCCACATCACATGGTCATCGTGAAATGACAATCCGGGTCATAGCTACAGGAGTTTTGGCAAGCTAGCCAAAATTATTTGGGTTCTCCTGATTAATGAATGGCAGGTAATAATGGTCAACCTGATTTATTTATCTAAACAATAAAACAAAAATTCAAAAGCCATCGAAGTATGCAACTTTAAGAACTTTGAATATTTAGGATAATGAAGCGAATTAAAATTCTCGGATATTTAAAGAAACTGATATTTGTTTGTGTTCTTTATTACAGTAAAACGTCTCTAAATCGACCGACCTTGGGACCGACTTTAAGTGGTCCATTTAGGGAGGTGGGAGGTTTAGGGAGTTAGAATATGGTTACAGTGGTATTATTGGGACCCCAATAAAGCGATAGATATATGGGAGTGGTCGATCTGTGGAGGTGGTCGGTTAGGGAGGTTTTACTGTATATATATATATATATATATCGATGGATTATGGCAATAAAGTATTATGTTGGTTTGAATCATTCCCTTAGACACCACTTCAGCTGGCAGTGCTCACTGCGCAGGCGCACCTCATCCCACGGCTCCTGGCTCACGGGGCTAACCGCCATCTGGTGGACAAGCGAGGCAACCCCGCACTGCATCATGCCGCTCGCCTTGGCCACACTGACTGCGCCATCGCACTTTTGCAAGGCGATCGCACTGCAATGCGAAGACAACTTGATGCGCTCAACTTTGAAGGTCAGTAGTTCCCATGGGCCTTGCACATTACTGTATTAGCTCAATAAGCGGATGCCCGCAGCAGTATCCTGACAGATCCTAGTTAGCTAATAATACATGACAGTAGAAATAGGTGGCAGCACTTACCTTCACCAGCCAATGCAGTAGAGCCTAGATAAATGGTATATAATAATTAAAGAGCAAACTGAAGAGAGTTAGTGTCCTTGTTTATATTCCCATAATAGATTATAGAGTACATAAGGTAAATACTGTGGACATGTGAATATTCAAATGGACAAGTAACAAATTTTGCTTATTTCTATCACTTCATGAATACCTAATTTCATCTACCAAAAAAATGTATCAATTTTGGCTCCCAAAATTACTAGCCCAATTCACAGCACGAAGGACCCTGGTACCCGCAGCCTGCTGTGGTTTGTCTGTGCGCTGAGCCATGTTTTGTGCTTGGCAGGTTTCTCCGCGCTCCACCTCTCCATCCATCATGGCCACCTGGACGTCATGAAAGCGCTGGTGGAGCGAGGCGCTGACGTGAACCAGCGGGATGGCCGGTCTGGCCGCACCGCGCTGCACCACGTTGTCGAGGCTGACAACCCTGCAATGGCAGGCTACATCTTGCTTAAGGTAAGGCAAACTACACTTCAATGTGCTTAACACTTGGCTCCTGCCAATAAGCTGACCCAAATGGCAAAGCAAAGCACCAGTTGGGATGGCCGAATGAGTTGACCGTCCGTCACCCATTTTGGTAGAGCGTGAGATTCAAACCCACAGGTTCAAACCCTGGTCGAGTCAAACCAATTATTTAAAATTTAATACTTGTTTCTTCCTAGCCAGGCGCTCGACATTATTAGGATGTGGCAAGGACTGGTTGGCTCAGTGTCATGATAATGTGACTGAGTGGGATATCAGGTCATGGTGCTGGTGGCCTGGTCTCGCATTGGGATAGCATATAAAGTCACCATGAGTGCACACTAGATGTAAAGGTCGTAAAGGCCAGGACGTAAAGGTCCACCACCAAACCAATCAACCAGCAAAGCAAAGCTGGATCTGGTTATTGGTAGTCGCAATGCATTCTGAGTAGGTTGCCTGTGGAATGAGCCAGGTATCACTTTTATCGCAGCACTAGGGAAGTATGAAGCCAGGCAGGGAAATGAGTAGTGTTCCAATGAAGCCATTTGTCAGAACCTGTCAGTTCTAGGACAGCTTATTTAATTGTGCCGCGTGTATTGTCCGCAGACTGAGGTTGATGTGAACGCTTCCGCTTACGACCGGAACACTGCCCTGCATATAGCGGTGGGACGCCGCCTTTACGACATGGCGAAACTGCTTGTGGACTCAAATGCGAATATTGAGGCGGAAAGCTCCGAAGTAGTGACCGGAGAGTACGAAGACGACATTGTGGAGGATAGCGACGACGTGAGTGACGATGACGAGGTGTATGGGGATGACGTGACGGAGGATGGCGGCGGCCATGACGGGGTGTGCGTTTATGTACGTCCCGTCGACATGGCTGCAGGGGATGAGAAGGTTTGTGCTTCTTACAACTGTGTGTAACTCTCGGAACATGCACTATGTATATTTCTTACAACTATGTATAACTCCCATAACTCTGTGTGTATATTTCTTACAACTATGCATAACTCCCATAACTTGCACTCTGTGTATTGCTTATAACTATGTGTAACTCCCATAACTTGCACTTTGTGTCTATATTTCTTACAACTATGCATAACTCCCATAACATGCACTGCGTATTTCTTACTACTATGTAACTCCCGTAACTCTGTGTATATTTCTTACAACTAGGTGTAACTCTGTGTGGATATTTCTTACAACTATGCATAACTCCCATAACATGAACTATGTGTCTCTATTTCTTACAACCATACGTAACTCCCATAATACACACTGCATATTTCTTACAACTATGTGTAACTCGCGTAACTCCCACTGGGTGTCTATATTTATTACAACTATGCATAACTCTCATAACTTGCACTCTGTGTCTCTATTTCTTACAACTATGCATATCTCCCATAATACACACTGCATATTTCTTACAACTATGTGTAACTCCCGTAACTCCCACTCGGTGTCTATATTTATTACAACTATGCATAACTCTGATAACTTGCACTCTGCGTCTCTATTTCTTACAACAATGTGTAATTTGCACTCTCCCTGTGCTTCTTACAACTGTATGAAACTATTGTAAGTGTAATTCACACTGTGATCACAGCTATGCATAGCTCCCACTCTGTGTACATTTCTTGCAACAATGTGTAACTGCCATAACTCACAATCTGTGCGTGTATATTTCTTACAAACGCATTATAACTCACACTCTCTGTATATTTCTTACAACTCTGTGTAACTCACTCTGTGTTGGCTTCTTGCAACTGTACGAAGCTCCCATAACTCACACACTGAGCTGACAACTATGCATAACTCCCATAACTCACACACTGTGCTGACAACTATACATAACTGCTACACAACGAGTAGGAATGGTTTTCTCACACTTACTTGAGATGGTGAAATTTGGTCTGGCTAGTCTCCGGACCAAGTGGCTGTTCTGTAAAAGGCAACAGCCTGAATTGACTGATGTTTGGTTCTGTTTGCAGATGATGCAGATCCTGGAGTGTACATCCCCGGACGTGAACTCAGACCAGCTCAGTCCCCAGCTCCAAGGTGAGGCCTTATGACACTACTGCTAAGCACCATGATGTGCCTGCCACTATACATGACTTGTATCTAAGCACAATGATGTGTCTGCCACTGTACATGACCTATAACTAAGCACCATGAGGTGTCTGTCACTACACATGACCTGTATCTAAGAACCATGATGTGCCTGCCACTCCACATGACCTGTAACTAAGCACCATGATGACTACAGATGACCTTAACTAAGACTAATGCACTGTGCCCTCCACTACAGATAACCGTAACTAAGACTAACGCACTGTGCCCTCCACTACAGTTGACCTTAACTAAGATTAACGCGCTGTGCCCTCCACTACAGATGACCTTAACTAAGACTAACGTGCTGTGCCCTCCACTACAGATGATTTAACTAAGACTAACGCACTGTGCCCTCCACTAAAGATGACCGTAACTAGGACTAACGCACTGTGCCTCCACTACAGATGGCCTTAACTAGGATGGACAAACCACTGTGCCCTCCACTACAGATGACCTTAACTAAGACTAAAGTGGTGTGCACTCCACTACACATGATCTTAACTAAGGCTAACACGCTGTGCCCTCCACTACAGATGACCTTAACTAAGACTAACACGATGTGCCCTCCAAAACAGATGACCGTAACAACTAACACTAACATTCTGTGCCCTCCACTACACATGACCTTAACTAAGACTATCACGCTGTGCCCTCCACAACAGATGACCTTAACTAAGACTAACGCGCTGTGCCCTCCACTACAGATGACCTTAACTAAGACTAACATGTTGTGCCCTCCACTACATATGACCTTAACTAAAACTAGCGAGCTGTGCCCTCCACTACCGATGACCTTAACTAAGACTTAACATGTTGTGCCCTTCACTACACATGACCTGTATCTAAGCACCTTGATGTGGTCTCCACTACAGATGACCCGTAACTAAGACTAACGAGCTGTGCCCACCACTACATATGACTCGTAATTACGACTGACACGCTGTGCCCTCCACTACAGATGACCTTAACTAAGACTAACGTGTTGTGCCCTCCACTACACATGACCGTAACTAAGACTAACGTGTTGTGCCCTCCACTACACATGACCGTAACTAAGACTAATGTGTTGTGCCCTCCACTACACATGACTGTAACTAAGACTAATGTGTTGTGCCCTCCACTACACATGACCGTAACTAAGACTAATGTGATGTGCCCTCCACTACAGATCACCTTATCTAAGACTAACGCGCTGTGCACTCCACTACAAATGACCTTAACTAAGACTAATGTGTTGTGCCCTCCACTACATGTGACCTGTAACTAAGCACCTTTATGTGGTCTCCACTACACATGACCGTAACTAAGACTAACATGCTGTGCCCTTCACTACAGATCACCTTATCTAAGACTAACGCGCTGTGCCCTTCACTACAGATCACCTTATCTAAGACTAACGTGATGTGCCCTTCACTACAGATCACCTTAACTAAGACTAACGTGATGTGCCCTTCACTACAGATCACCTTAACTAAGACTAATGCGCTGTGCCCTCCACTCCAGGCGACCTGTGTCAGCTCGACGAGGTGACACTTGAGGCTCTGTCCGAGATGCTCGATGCGGGGACGGGGCAGCAGGCCGGGTGGGGCGCTCTGGCCGAATACCTGGGGCTCGTGAAAGCCATGGATCACTTCCGGGACCAGCCATCCCCCACTCGACATCTCCTCGACACCTATAAGGTACATAGTCATCTTCCGCTATTTTCGTTCATAAAGATCATGTCGAAATACTGTTTGGTACTGTAGAGTAAAACAATGATATGAGATATTTGCAGCTCGGTTACAGTAGTTGGAGAATAACGAAATTTCATTTACAATAAAAAAGCCACATGAAGTAGCGGAGTCTCGAGGACAGATTTAAATTCATCCAGAAATACTGCTTTTATTTCCATAAAGTGGGACCTGCCACAATCGCCGTATGATTTGAGTTTAGACACAGGGACATGTAATAATGTCTGACTAGATGATCTGAGAGTTCGGGTTGACTGAGGGACAGGAGATTGCGCAGATATTCTGGTGCTGTATTGACTGGCCTCACATTTACAGGGCATTATCGTTAAGCGCAAGTAGCCTTGCATTCAAATGCAATTAAAGTCCCCGTCCTGATATGACCTTAGATGTTGCTAGGATGTAAAAAAACAAATAATTACGGTCAGTGCTGAGATCTGTGATTTGACTATCGCAGACTGCACTGACTTCTTGACAAGGAGCCACGTAGACAGTTGTGTGTGGATAGGGTGATCCAACAGGGAGTCTAGGTAGTGTAATGGTTAGCACACTGACCCCGGAATAGCAATAAGTGTGGGTTAGAAGCGTTCAGGTGCAAAAACCGACAGATTTGTAGTTGTTTTCACTCAAATAGAATTTATTGTTGTGGTTTCCAGTTAAAGTCTATCAATGTCATATTGAGTAAGGCATTATATGGGGGATGTGGCAGCTTCTGCCAAAAAAACACTAAGTAGATTATCGGAATGATGGCAGCTTCAGCTCAAATGTGGTAGTCATGGTTTCATTTCAGCCCGGATGGCGTTTGTGGGGTTTTGCACCTGAACCCTTCAACTTTGTTAAATTATTTGTGATAAATCTTAACCCAGAGCCAACTTGATTTCAGTCGCAGAAGGGAACGCTGCTGAAGCTCCGTCGGGTGCTGAACACCATGCATCGTTTTGATGCTGTCGCCCTGGTGGACAAGCTAATAACTACACAGGCGCAGACCAGTACGTGTGCTTACCTTCTGTGTGTGCCTTAAAACCTTTATCAACAATTTTGTTGTTGATGGAAGAGTACACTTTTTTTTGTCCTTGTTTAAATATGTATTGCAGCTGAATATAGTACTACCTGGTCTCAAAGGACAACTCTGCATTCAGACCAGCGTTGTCCTAACATAACATATGTCCTGTCATCAGAGGGACACCAGGCGCGGTGGCCGAATCGGTAGAGGGCAGGCCGAATCGGGAGTTCAGTTCCCGGTCGAGTCAAACCAATGACGTATCAAATTGATACTTGTTGCTTCTTAGCCTGGTGCTCAACACTAATAGGATAGGGCAAGAACTGGTTAGCTCAGTGTCAGGATAATGTGACTGAGTGGAATATCGGGTCATGGTGCCAGTGGCCTGATTTCCCAGTGGGGCAGCACTATAAAGTTGCCATGAGTGTGCACTGTCACAAGTCAGTACCCGTCCTGATATGACCTTAAATGTTGCCAGGACGTAAAACTTCAGCAACTAACCAACAACCGTCATCAGAGTGACAGTCAAATGAAACGTAAACAGTTTGGACCGGACGCGCTGGCCGAATGGGTGTGGAAGGTCAGGGATTTGAATTCCGGTCAAGTCAAACCAATGACTTACAAAATTGATACTTGTTTCTACCTAGCCTGGTGTTTGGCATTACTAGGATAGGGAGCTGGTTGGCTCAGCATCAGATTATAATAATATGAAGAAACTAGTTGTTTTGCCGGTGAGGCTGGTGCGTTTTTGAAGGGATGGAGCTTAATTCGGCTTTTATTTTTTCAGTTTACCATGACACCTACTGACACGCCCGAACCCTGCCTGACCTAGATTCTCCTCTCTGCCCTCCTCCATCAGCTGCCTGACCTTGAGCATTCTCTCACCTCTCCATCACCCACCTGACCTTGAGTATTCTCTTTTTCCCTTCCCTATCAACTACCTGACCCTGAGTGTTCTTTTCCCTCCCCCATCACCCACTTGACCTTGAGGATTCTCTTCCCTTCCCCCATCACCCACTTGACCTTGAGGATTCTCTTCCCTTCCCCCCCATCACCCACTTGACCTTGAGGATTCTCTTCCCTTTCCCCCATCACCCACTTGACCTTCAGGATTCTCTTCCCTTCCCCCATCACCCACTTGACCTTGAGGATTCTCTTCCCCTCCCCCATCACCCACTTGACCTTCAGGATTCTCTTCCCTTCCCCCATCACCCACTTGACCTTCAGGATTCTCTTCCCTTCCCCCCCCATCACCCACTTGACGTTGAGGATTCTCTTCCCATCACCCACTTGACCTTCAGGATTCTCTTCCCTTCCCCCATCACCCACTTGACCTTCAGGATTCTCTTCCCTCCCCCCCCCCATCATCCACTTGACCTTGAGGATTCTCTTCCCTTCCCCCATCACCCACTTGACCTTGAGGATTCTCTTCCCTTCCCCCATCACCCAGTTGACCTTGAGGATTCTCTTCCCTTCCCCCATCAACCACCCAGAATTTCCAACCTGTGAGTTTGCTTCATAACTGATGTAAATCTTGTGTTCATATTTAACCGCTGGGTGAATGTCCAGTGCCTTGGTGCTGAAAAGATGTTATTCAACTGGATTTTTTTTTTTAATTGAACAAAAAAAAACCAAAAAAAAAAAACCTCTCGTTACAAAAAGAGAAAGGGGAATGGGGATGGGGTGGGGGTGGGGGTCTTGCTGGCTTTGTATATGGTTACATGGGTTTATGGTTGTCTTTGCAGGACTCGAATCGAGCCTCAACCTGCGTACAGAAATCAAGCAAATTTCCGGCCTAGACACATTAGACCGGGGTTACCACAGCTCCAATTTCGGCTCAACTCTCTCTTGACTGCCCACGCCACGGAACCATGGGACCGTCTATGTGACAGGACCACGTGACCACTGGGTGACGGGACGGGACCGCCCATGTGATGTGACCACATGACCACTGCATTGACGAGATGGCACTGCCCACGTGATGGGGCCATGTGACTACCCATATGATGTGACCACATGACCACTGCATTGACGGGACGGGATCGCCCACGTGATGGGGGCCATGTGACCACCCATGTAACTGGACCAGGTGGCCACCCACATGATAAGCCCATGTGGTGAGACCACCGTGTGACTGGGCCACATGACGGGACTGTCCACGTGACGTGACGTGACGTGCACAGTAGCTGTACCGCTGAGATATGGTGCACCTTAGTGACTTACTCTGGCCACATTTTGCTTCCCTTGTATGGACTGTTGTCCCCACACCCCTATTGTTTATCACCCACGGATGCGCCTGAATGTTTTGTGGTGGCAGGTGGGTCGTCGGTCGGCTTGTAGGCCCTGTCACACTACGACGTTTCTCACCAACGCGGGTCGACGCACGCCGACGTGTTGGTTTTTTGGGTGAAACGTCGGTACACGTCCGGTACGTTACCGGCGCGTTGCCGGTGCGTCGGTACCCGTAGACTGATAGCAACGTGTGATCCAACACGTCGGTGCCCGCCGGGTCACGCTGATCGTTTTGTGCTTGCACAAAACTGTCGGCGCGGACCAACGCGCGCCGACGGGTTGGGGGGGCGTTACGGACGCGTTCGCAACACGTCGAAACCCGTTGCCGGAACGCCGGCGGAACGCTGGCATAGCGTTGAGCAACGTCGCTTAACGTTGGCAATTTTTTCGCCCAAATGCGACCGTTCCGTCCGCGCGTCCATAACGTCCCATCGACGGGTAGTGGGCGCGCTATTGGCGTTGCTCCAGCGTTTCTCGGCGTGTTGTCGGCGCGCCTGGACGCGTTGGCGACGGGTGTGGACGCGCTGTGGGCACGTCCTAACGTGTTGCTGGCGGGTATGTACGCGTTGACACGATACCAACACGCTGCCGGCACGCCATCAACGCGCTACGGGCGCACCAGTAACACGCCACCGACGCGCTATTGACATGCCACCAACACGCTACCGACACGCTACTAACACGCCAACAACGCCCCACCAACACGCCAGTAACACGCTGTAACCCGTCGCACTTTCTCCCACAACGCCGAAAAGTTGGACGTGTCTCATGTGCTAGCAAATATTTTGCGCGTTGGCGGCATGCCGGAAAACACGTCGTAGTGTGAGAGGGCCTTAAAGTACGTTGCTGTTTTCAATGTTAAAGCCCCAGTCACACTACAGCTTGCGACCACTTTGGATCAAAGAACCCAGTCACCGGTGACCTCCTTGCGACCAAAGCAATGGTCACCGACCTCTGGGCGACCATTACGGTTGCAACGTTTTTAGTGCAGTAGCTGTAAACCTTGCAACCAAAATGGTTGCAAGGAATTTGGCGACCACTGAGAACAACTTTGCGACCAAACATTATTTGTGGTCACAGGCAGTTGTGTGGCAGAGGTATTACGGATAGTTACATGGCCACCCGAGCAACAAACATAGCTTATGCCTGCATCTTCAGTCAATATCTTACACACTGATGTAAACTATGCTCTGAGGAACGAACAGATCTATCTATCTGTTCGTTGGCATGTATAGCTTGGCCGTATTGGTTGTGTAAGTGCTACTTTATCCTAGATCTATATACCTAATACGATGTAGACAACAGACTGACACTTTATGGTTACAGTCCGTCTGGTCAACCGTTATGTTACCCCAAAAGGCATTGTAGTCCTTCTTAATAAACAGTCATTCTTGTAATACCCCCTGGTTAAAGTTGTGATCAAGTTGTACCTTACACTCGCAGCTATTTGCTGTAGACCCTTCAGTGAATGTGGTTTAGACACTGCTCTAAACTGTAACACCAAATAGACTGTGAGTGTGACTTCACAGCTACAGATAGGCATCTCTTCAGAGGCACCATTGGAATGGATACTGGATGGCCTCAGGAGGCCATTGCTCCTGCATACGTCTCTATTTACCATGTATTTTATGTTTGGTCACTGCTGCATTGTGTGTACAAAGAATGTTGTGCTCTTACTATACATTATTGCTTGATTACCTGACAACACTGTTTTGGGTGCAAGGGAGCGACCTTCCCTTGCCCGTGCTCACTTCTAGGTAGTTTGCGATTTCTTCAATTACTTTGACTTGTTTGATTTATTACTTCGGTGTATGCCGCAAGGTGTGCTGTCCCCTTCCAGACTCCATGATTCCACGCATGTCGACTGGGTTGGGGAAAGTGTGCTGTTTACAAAACACCACACTGACTCAGAAGCGCCTTGTATAAGTTCAGCAAACCCTTGATGGTTACAAAGGAACCTTTGTGTGTAAGTTTCAGGCAACGTCTGTTGCTTACAAAAGGACCTTTGTTTGTAAGTTCAGGAAACACCATACTGGTCATAGAAGGGCATTAGTGTGTAAGTTCCGGAAAGTCTGTTCATTGGTTACACAACCAACAAGTGTTAACACACTTATCCGTTATGAGCTGGGTAAATATATTCATCACACAAAAAAAGGGGAGCGCTTTCCATTCCTGGACGGTTAAAGTAATGTTGATTTTGTGGCCGGTGATCTGTCCCCGCTGGGTGAAGTCTGGAGCCGCTCGTACTTTTAACTTCCAGTCGAATATCTGAGAAAGTTCTTATTTTAAAAAAAATAGCAACGGAACTTTATTCAATAGCACCTTTCAAAATAATGTAGCCACAGCAAACAAAATTATTGTTTGAACAACAAAATAATGTTCCATGTAAGTTCTGAAACAAAATTTGTTTTAAATCATGTATGGAATCGTAAGCCATGTGCAATCAAGGGTCCCAATGACAATAATTTGTTAATCCCTGAAAAAGTTAAGGGCCATGCCCCCCCCCCCCATGGAATTTTCTTTTATAACCTCCGATTAAAATGCTGCAATCTGATACACCTACTTGAAACTCCAACTGTTTTAAGACTTCAAGACTAACAAATAATTAAAAGTAAAAATAATTTTGAGGACACAAGTTTTCCCCCTGCTGATTTCAAACTCAGTTTTCACTTAAATCAGGGATTTTGCTGAGAAATGGGGTCCCTGACAATGATAACGCTGCAGTGCAACAGCATGACCCACATATGAGGCTGCCACTGCTGGAGGGGGATTGTGAGCGCCTCATGATCAAACTGCTGAGTAAGGTCATGCGCGTGCTGTGTATTGTCCTTTCCTAACTTGATTTGGTCCAGCTGAACAAATGAATCTCCATCAAATCCAGGTCCAGTACCAATTGAACATAAATTTGTGAGATTAGTTTGATCACTGAAGGTAAGTGACCAGTCGGACGCGCCTACTGGGTGCGTGCGTGTGCAGGTAACCAACCTAAAGCTAGGATTCTGTATATGCGGTATGTGAATGCATACAAATGTATGCGATTTGTGTGGTCCCATAAATACAAATACCCGTGCGGTTTCAGTCAGTCCATCCGATTTTGTATATGCATTCACAACACCAATCGCTACATGGAGCGATCCTACATGGAGCGATCCAGTTTGCCGTCAGAAATTTATGTCGCATTCGCATACTGCACATATGCCACATTTTTTTTGTTCATCACCACCCAGCACAAGGTTTACAAACTGCTGGTTTTGTTAATTGAACAGGTGCAGGATTATATCAAAAGTGGATCTGTACTGGTCCCATTATTGACGTTTATTTGTTTCATGATTGACAATTAATAGCTCCATGATTACCGTACTGGTTACATGATTGGCGTGTTGGGTTACATAATTAGCTTTGTACTAATTGCACTATTTTAACATGTCCTGGTTACATAGGTGGCATGTATTGGTTACATGATAATTGTACTGGTTACACGATTGTCGTGTGCTGGTTACATGATTGTTGTGTATTAGCTACACGATACACATTAATGCCAACAATCTTTGTATTTAGCAATACATAATAAAAGTATTCGACAAGCAGGTTTCCTTGTGAGTTTCTGTTAATTAATGGGATGGTCAGTGTCTGCTCAATTATATGTGCTTGCTCAATTATATGTGCTTATAGTTGACAATGAAGTTGAAGAGCGCTGAGCCTGCCCAGAATTGGGGTTTCGAATCCTGCCCTATGCGCAATATTCCCCATTTTCATAACCTCCACTAAAATAATAATGATAATAATAATAATAATAATAGTCACAAGAAATATCTTGATTCCGGATTGTGAATAAATTACGAATATTATAATTGTTTCGAATATACACTTAAATGTTGGTACTGAATTATTAAATACTGTCAATGTAGCCAGTCACAAAAGTAAGCGATGTTTGAAAATGCAACAGGAGTGTAAGACAAGACATTTAATAGGCAGTGCAATAGGTAGGACACTCGCCCAGGAATGGCAGAAACGCGGGTTCAGGGGCCGGACTCGCTCTAGGCATGGTGTCCAAAATATTTGCAACACCCAACGACAATTACTAACAATTTTTTTTTAAATAGACGAGATGGTGGTATGTGTTGAGCGTCCGTCTCCCGTTTTGGTAAATCGTGGGATTCGAACCCTGGTCGACTCAAACCAATGACGTATAAATGTAGATTGCCACTTCCTAGCCAGGCGCTCGGCATTATTAGGATAAGGCAAGAAGCAGTGGAATTGGGAAGACCAATCGTCCGTGCTCGAAATTTTCCCTGCTTAATCAACCAATGTACAAAAAAGAGACACCCGGTTGCTTTCAACGGGACAATATAAACAGTACCCCATGTGTTACTTCTGTATCTATACATTTATTTGCTACATTCTGTAGAATAATTACAAATTAAATAGACTGCCTGGCCTGGGCTGGTGGCGACTACCGGACTAGACCGTCTATGAAGGTCTTCAACGAGGCGTCGTCCTTCATCCCGATGAACTTGTCCACCACCTTGCCAGCCCGCAGCGCCAACACCGTCGGTACAGCCTCCACCTAGTACAAAGCAGGGCAGGGGTCAGGGCCACGTGCAGACATACGCAGTGACAGGCGAAGAGCCACATGTAAAGCAACATGCAGAGCCATGCACAGAGAGCCACAGAGCCACACGCAGTGACAGGCGAAGAGCCATGCACGGCCACGTGCAGACATATGCAGTGATATGCAAAGAGCCATGTGTAAAGCAACATGCAGAGACATGCAGAGCCATGCGCAGTGACAGGCGAAGAGCCATGCACAGAGACACGCGCAGACATACACAGTGACAGGTGAAGAGCCATGTGTAAAGCGCCATGCACAGAGACACACGCAGAGCCACTCACAGTGACAGGTGAAGAGCCATGTGTAAAGCAACATGCAGAACCATGCACAGAGACATGCACAGGGCCACATGCAGAGCCACTCACAGTGACAGGCGAAGAGCCATGCACAGAGACACGCAGGGCCACACGCAGTGACAGGTAAAGAGCCATGGGTAAGCAACATACAGAGACACACACAGGGCCACGCACAGACACATGCAGAGACACAGACACCTGCAGAGCCACGCACAGACACATGCAGAGACACACAGATGCATGAAGAGACACACAAACACATGCAGAGACACAGACATTTTTTTTTTTATGAAGTTAATTTGCAAATGGTACCGTTAGAAAGGTGTTATCGTTCTGATTACAAATATATATAATAATGGGAAATTGGTCTCTTAGTCCCTGAGTTATGGATTTTTTTAAATTAAATTTTTGCCCTTAATTTACACACATTTTTCATGAATCTGCAAATGCTGATGGCAAATTACATTTTAATCACATCATTATTCTTTTAACTAATTATTTCTAGTATAAATTCTAATCTCATTTTTGTTCAGACCCTACAAATAAATATTTGTTAAGCAATTGTATATCAAGCATGACAAATTGTGTGATTTTCACTAACCATCCTTGATAATAAAAATATCTCAAAGCTAGCTATTTAAAAATAAGTTACTTGAAACTAAAGTAAGTTAAATTACTACAAGTAACTCAAAACCATCGGACTATGTAACTTTAATCAAGAAATATAATTGCAACTTTAATCAAGAAATATAATTGCAACTTTAATCAAGAAATATAATTAAAATATAAATTCTTCCTGCAGATAAAGATCTTGAAGCAATCTCATTACATTGTGTTCAATTCCCATCTATTTAATAAACTTCACACTGAACTACAATTGAATGAACAAAGTCCCATCTACTCAGTTCAGATAAAATCATGTAAGTACTGATGATACCACTATATCAGGGCCTTTGTGTAAAGTTTAGATATCATTATGTTTGTTTGGATTTTAAGCCCTGGCAAAATCTTAGATCATATTAAGACAGGTTCCGACTTGTGACAATGCGTCCTGATGGTGACTTTATAGTGCTGCCCCACTGGGATATCAAGCAGCCAGCACCATGACCTCATTTCCCACTCCCATTTTCCTGATACTGAGCTAACCCGTCCTTGCTCTATCCTAGTAGCCGAGCGTCAGGGTAGGTAGCGACAAGTATCAATTTTGTAAGTCATTCGTTTGACTGAACTGGGATTCAAACTCACAACCTTCTGCACGGGAAGCCTGCACTGTAACCGATTCGGCCACCACTTCCGGTTGATATTATTATGAAATACAGTAAAACCTCTCTAAATCGACCGATCATGGGACGGTCTTCAAATGGTCCATTTAGGGAGGTGGTTGGTTTCGGGAGTTGTTTTATCATTACAATGGTATTGTAGGGGCGATCGTTTGGGACCCAAATAAAGCGATTGATATAGGGCAGTGGTCGATCTGTGGAGGTGGTCGGTTGAAGAGGTTTTACTGTACTAACAATACCACTATATCAATGTATGTGTATCAAGTTTAGATATCAGTGTCTGTGTCCTAAGTTCAGCCAGTTCCCTACTTCTTAAGAATCCAAAATCAACCAATTTAATCTTTGAAGTATCTCATTATTAAAGTTGCATAGTCCGATGGTTTTGAGTTTCTGTCATTTTCTGAAATAAATATATTAGGTTGATCATTATAATCTACCTTACTTTGGTTTGAAGTAATTTTTATTTTAAGTGGCTAACTTTGGAGATATTTGAATTGCAACCATGCTAAATTAATGTTGGCAAGCACGCCAAAACTCTGACACCATAGGCTTCTGCAGTAGCAGGTCCTATTAAATTGCATCAGTATTCCCTTCTATGTGGTGACAAATGTTTAATAAGTGCACCAGTATCTAAATTAGATATGTAGAATCAAATCTAGATAATTGTTTTGGTTTTGAAAATTTGATATTTTCAAAGGACTATGCAGCTTTAACACACAGCCATTAAAATATCATGATTAAATACTTTGATTTCGGAGTGCTACCTGTAGTGCTACTTAAGCTCACACACTGTAACTCACACACTGTAAATATCAGTAATCTCACTGACAATTGACAATAGGCACATGGCAGTAATTGTACTCAATTCACAACCCTGGCTATTTCAAACAGTGCCACTGGGAAGACTGAAGTAGGACTGGAATTCTTACCCCATGTTCCATGGCAAGTTCGGAATTGTCGTCAATGTCGACCTTGGCAAGCAGCACCTTTCCACTATGAGCAGACACGAGTGACTCGAGTCTGGGGCCGAGCATTTTGCACGGTCCGCACCACCTGAAACAGTTCCACCACTCATTTATAAGGACATGAATGAAGCGCACATTCTCATGAACAAAAGGACTCAGAATTGATATTTAGAGGCATAACAAGTCGGTTGAACAAAAAGAATTGTTATTTAGAGGTATAACAACAGGCGATTGAACAAAAGGACTCAGAATCGATATTTAGAGGTATAACAAGTCGGTTGAATAAAAAAAGACTAAAAATTGATATTTAGTGGTATAACAACATTCGGTTGAACAAAAGGACTCAGAATCGATATTTAGCAGTATAATAATAGTCGGTTGAACAAAAGGACTCAGAATTGATATTTAGTGGTATAACAACAGTCGGTTGAACAAAAGGACTCGGAATCGATATTTAGCGGTATAACAACAGTCGGTTGAACAAAAAGACTAAGAATTGATATTTAGTGGTATAACAGAGTCGGTTGAACAAAAGCACTTTGAATCCACATTTAGCGGTATAATAACCATCGGTTGAATAAAATGACTCAGAATCGATATTTAGCGATATAACAACAGTCGGTTGAACAAAAGGACTCAGAATCGATATTTAGCAGTATAACAACAGTTGGTTGAACAAATGACTTCGAATCGATATTTAGCGGCATAATAATAGTCCGTTGAAGAAAAAGACTCAGAATCGATATCAACTGTCTAATGGTGAAAACAAGTCTGTTCAGACTTATCCATGACAGGCAGTATAAAGAGAGAATAGAGATAGAATAAAGCCAGGCGTACGCTGCGTGGAAGTCAACTATGACCGGCGTCTTGCTGTCCAGCACGCGCTTCTTGTAGTCCTCTGTGTCCTGCACATTGATGATGTGGTGGTTCAGGCGGCATGCCGTCGTTTGCAGTTGGCGGCTGGAGGTCACGTGACTCGGCAGGATCTGCCCCGGTTGCCGCAGCAGCGCGCAGGCACTCCAGCCACGCTGGAACAGCTGTCTTTGAGCCATTGCTGCCTGCATTGGAAAGGGAAAGCCCAAGACTTATTCAATAACACCAACAAAAATAATGGTCATGATGATGATCATGATGGTGGTGGTTGGTTGGAGTTCCATTCAAATATTACATGACGTGTGAGTGTGTGTGTGTGTGTGTGTGTGTGTGGGGGGGGGGGGGGGGGGGTATGGTCCAAGCATTATGTGGTGTATGGTCTAGCATTACATACCCGTTATAAGCGCCCTATCCTAATAATGACGAGCACCAGGCTAGGTAACAACAACTTGAACAAGTATCAATTTTGTAAGTCATTGGGTTGACTTGACCAGGAATCAAACTCCTGACCTTCCGCATGCGAAGCCTGCGCTTTACCGATTCGGCCACCTGATCCATACCAGAGTATTGATGAGGTTTGTTCTCCCCACTCAAAGCTCTGGAACCGAATATAAAAGGAAACAGTCTACTCTTAACAGTAAGGGGAATTCCCAAGCCCCCAAAACCACGAGACATGATTTGGGATCAGTAACCGTTTCCTGGTATTGCAGTACCTACCTGCTAAAATACCTCAGGGAGTTTGGCGCCCCTGCCTTGCAAAGTTATAAACCACTGCCTTGTGGTGTACAGGTACTTGATAGAACCAAAGGCTAAGGGAGCAAACCCTAACAGAAAACCATGCTTCCATGGCAGCATTAAGGGCGTGATGAATGGAACTCCCAACATCTCCCAACCAGCCACTGCAGGGACAAATAGTTTGCACCTGTCTTGACATGTTCTTGCCGGTGTGAGACCTCTATTTGCTCCCCGAGAGAGAGCTGCTAGTAACTTGCAAAAGCCAGCAGCACTTCAAGACTTTGCAAGCAGCTTTTATGAAATGCATAACCGCACAAAATAGCGGCGCTTAAGAAATAAAAGCAGTCTTTGTCGCATTACGACCGACAGCATGATGATGGTGAACCGTTTCCTCTACTGCCACCCCCACTCAAATGACGCTTTCATTTTAATTCTAATGGTTATAAATTACCCGCAGGTTATTAAGTAACTAATCTGGCTGTTGAATCTTTTTTGTTTTAATGGCAGTGCTTCACAAAGGCTATGGAACTCCTCCAGTCTGCATTAGCCAAATTATTCTCTCTGAAAGATCTAAAGCTTTGACATTTAATGGTGCCACTCCTCTCATGATGTATGATCTCTAAATGGGTCCATTTGACCTGATACATTTATTAGTCAGTTCTCTTCTATGTATTTTTGGTTAATTCTAAGTAGGCCTTAATGACCAGGGTTGCCAACATTGTAAAATGAAAAAACAGAAGGTCTTAAGGGATGTTATATTTGGGAGGGGGGCGGGTACTCCCCTCGAAGAATGTTTAAATCATAGATGTCATGTAGTGCATTTTGGACACAATAATCCGTAAGATTTATATAACATTACTATTTTAATGGTATTGCAGGGTTGCCAACATTGGAAAATGACAAACCGAAAGATTGTGTGCAAGGTGATGATGGGCATATAAAATATCATACACCTTACGGCGAAACCGTAAAGGTTGGCAACCCTCAATGACTATATAAAATGACTGTCCATATGGGTTTTCCGAGCCAAATTTACTTTGGTAGATCATGGGATTCGAACACTTGGTTTCGAACCCTGGTTGAGTCAAACTAATGACATACAAATTGATACTTGTCCCTTCCTAGCCAGACACTCGGTATTATTAGGATAGGGCCGGTGTGGTGGTTTCAGCGTGTTCCCGTGCTCAGACGTGTCCCGTTGCTTCTGCGCATGCGCGGATTTCGCATCAACTCGGGTCACCCCAGCCACTTATTGGCGCATGCGCACATCCTACAAACTCGGGTTGAATAATC
Source organism: Branchipolynoe longqiensis (assembly GCA_030323885.1). Classification (NCBI taxonomy): domain Eukaryota; kingdom Metazoa; phylum Annelida; class Polychaeta; order Phyllodocida; family Polynoidae; genus Branchipolynoe; species Branchipolynoe longqiensis. Next base: position 64,617,134 of record CM059192.1, on the reverse strand, counting down.
GAATACGCTCGGGTGGACAGTTTGTTCTTTTTTTTTTAATAACCGATAAAAGTACAGCAAAATAGGATTTAAAGTATTGTATCATGGCCCAGTTTACCTATATTTCCATTTCATTAATCTAAGTTATTCTTTTTTTGCACATGGGACGTGTATTTGTCGACTCCACTCGCGTGTTCTATTTGAAATTCGGATGACCCGAGTCGCCCGGTTCGTGTTAATCGATTACGGCCATGTTTACTAGATTCTGACGCATGCGCAGAAGCGAGGGACACGTCTGAGCACGGGAACACGCTGAAACCACCACACCGGTACAGGTTGCCTCAGTGTCAGGATAATATGACTGAGTGGGATATCAGGTCATGGTGCTGGTGGCCTAGTCTCCCAGTGGGGTAGCACTATAACACTATGAGTGTGCACTGTCACAAGTCGGTACCCGTCCTGATATGACCGTAAATGTTTGCCAGGACGTAAAACTCCAACAACCAACCAATCCTTTAAAAAATATAGATATATTGTGGATGTTACGTGGTAACATCGATAATTGATGACGCAACGATCACTAACACTGGGTAACATAGCTGGCTACGTCACCATGTCTATAACGCATGCATCAGTAACCCTGACAGTAACACCAGCAACACAGTTAACTTTATGAATCGGTTCCAAAGCTTGTGTCAGTTATGGTTTCAAGTGAATACAGTCAAGACCAAGTTTGTGGTGACTTAGCTTACCACCCTCACACCCTCCCACCCTACATGAACTTTACTGTTTAGGCATTTAGATGATTTTTAGCTGGAGTGTAGAATTCGCGTCTGAGGATGCCTACTAACAATTGAGGTCAATTTAAATCAAACATGTAGAGTGTCATTTTTTATCATTGGCCCCTTACTCCAATTGTCTTTAGTCAGTTAGGATCCATGAGTAACTTTATCTGAAATTGTCTTAACTAAATTATATCTAGAATTAATCTTGGTTCACAGTTTGAACAGTTATTTGTCAGAGGAAAATCAAACATTGCACGTCGGCATACACAATTAATGTCATATATGACTATTTGAGCACTATCATCAAAATTGTAATTTATATAGCTTCAATAAATTTGTTGTTTGTCCACTATTAATTGCCGTTGTGTCAACAATTATTACTATTAGGTTATGTTTCCTGTTTTATTACCGATTTTGATTACAAGGAAATTATCCAGTAGAATTGTGCTAGCAAATATATTACATGAGTATGAGATAAAATACCACAAAAACCGACGTCAGGCTTCCGATATAAAATCTGCAATCATTTTGCAACATCTAACGGACATAAAATTTCCAATGTAAAATTTTCAATCATATTAGATCTGACTCCAGACTTCCGATGTAGAATTTCCAATCATATTTGAACATCTCACCAATGTCAGACTTCCCATTATATTGCAACATCTAACTGATGTCCTATTTTCAGTGTAAAATCATTTTGCAACATCTCACTAGTAAATGGCATCAGACATTTTATGTATAATGTCTGATCATATTGCAATATTTAGCTGACGTCAGGCTTCCAACGTAAAATTTCTGATAATTTTGCACCATCTAACTGATTTCATCCCAACATCCAATGCCCCAATGGGGACTGGGTATCCTTTGAAACTGCCACAGTGTAGCTATTAATTCACGAAGGCAGAGACCGTAGTAGTTATAGTGGTCTTTATTGACGTCTCGGGAAAGGCTCAAATGGAAACACAATGCTTAACAGAATGCGGTTAATTTCTTCCTTGTCGGCAGTCTTCCTTTGGTGGTACTGGACGGGCCTCGAACCCTCAACCCCACCCCTTCAAGCCCTTCCCAGCCGTGTGGGTGATTTCGTGGATGAAGAAAGGTGCTGATGTGGTGCTGATGGCGGCTGCGGGAGTTGTGCGCTGGGCAGCATCTTTTAGTTCGGCGTTTCGCCGCAGGGTTCCTCCAAGTGGGGCCACCGTGGTGGTGGTATCGGCTTGCTTAGCTTTAGTTTGGGCGGTTCAGTACAGGTGGTGGCAGTGGTGTCGGTTTAATCGCTCGTGTAGTTAACAAGTCTCCGCCGAGAATTAGCCATGTTATTCTAAAGCTGTGTTTACACGGAGAAGTTAATTCGCTTCATATAAATCGCCTTGCCTAGTTCGCCTCACATTCGCCGTGTAAACGCGACTCTGAGGCGGATTAGGGCTGATTCGCTTCATATGATTCACTTTTTGTAATCCACCTTGCGAGGTGGTTTATATGAAGCGATTCAGCTTGTTCCCAGGCGGCGGTAGTATAAAATAGTAGTGCGTGCCGGAAACAGGGGGAGCAGTAACTAATCGCTGGTACCCGGCAGTGTTAGGGCCCGATTAGGCCGAAATCTATTAAATGCGATCATATTTAACAGAATTACATACTCAAATAATGAAATTTAATTAAATTAACCCTAAATTAGAAGCGATATTAACGTAGCAGCTGCATCGGCGTCGAATCGCCGAGTGTAAAGTAAACAAATAGCAGTGCTCGCCGGCTACAGGCAGAACTAAGGCTGCTTGTACCCGGCGCCGAAACACTTTCAAACTCGCTTCGTGTAAACACGCCGCTACTTCGCTTCATATGAATCGCTTTGTCTAATTCGCTTCACAATTGCCCGTGTAAACACGGCTTAACATGTACAATTATTCTTTCTATGCTGCCCAAAATCATCAGTCAATGCAGCAGTATCTAAGTTATAGTTATGGTTCAAATGCAGATACGTGGTTTGGTTTTGAAATAAATATTCTTCATGGGGCCATGTAACTTTAATAGAACAATGGCATATTGTATTTGGCTTTTGTAGTACGTTTTCACTTCAAATATCATCAAAGTTAGCCAATTATCATATCCGTTACCCCGAATTAAAATATAGAGTAGGCTATAATGGTCACAGAATAAAGACCCAGTCAGCAAACTACCTGAAATAGAAGAGAGGGGTAAACTGGAAAATCCTGAGCAAGTACAAAAATTGAAATGTATGTTAATTAATGTCCCTACTACAAAAAATCACAGCTGGGGCAATAGCACAAGTTCAAGTCCCACAATACCAGTACACCACAACATTAGTACATATACCAGCAACAACCACATCCTTTCCTCGGTGAACTTGCAGAGGAAAGCAATTGAAGGATAATAGCTCTTACAAAAAGTCACTTAAATAACCATATCATGGACAGTGAAATCCACCTGCAGGGTTTCAACATCTATAGAAGTGACAGGAAAGATAGAACTCATGGTGGCGTTATTTTGAACATTGATGAAAACTACACATGCAAAGAAATAATCAACAGTTCAAATGCCTATTGGAGGCTGTTATGCCTTGAAATTATCCAACTCAGTATGATACTAGCCATAGTATACAGACCTCCAAACTGCCCTGAATATGCATTCGTTGATTTACTCCACAAACTCCTCTCTGCAATAACAAACATGGTGGCTCCAATGCCTGACATTATATTCCTGGGCGACTTCAATTTCCCAAACATTACCTGGCCTCTAGGATATATACAGGCAACAGTAGCCAAAACAGAACAAAATCAAGCAACAAAACTGATGGAAGTCATGGAAAAACTGTTCCTTAAGGTGAGACACGGGTGATTTTTGGGTGATTCCCGTATCTCAAAAACTATTGAGATAGAGCCTTGAAAATTGGAGCACACATTCTTTGTATCAGGAGAAGCATATCTGCAAAGTTTCAGAGCTCTATCTTGAGTAGGGGTCATATGATGAAGGATCTTGCACAATATTTTTTTTTTAAATTACCCCATCCAGGAAGTATACTGAATGTGCCTAGATTTGCCCGAATCAAGTTATTATATGAAGAACTGGTCCAGTTGAGTGCAATAAGGTGGTTTGTGAATTTATATATGTCATTACCAACATGTCCCTACATGACGAACCAGAGGTAAAATAAATTCAATGGTCAATTTTTGTGTCTCCAGCCCTAGCTCTTAAACTATGAAAGATACAGTGTTTTTAACCATCTTATTGCACTCAGCAGCAACTTTTACATAAGCCTGCCAAGTTTCAACTTTCTGCTACAATTATAACTTACATTTTTAGAGGGCGCAAATTGGCAAAACTCTGAGAAAAGCAGTTCTGAGAAAACGAGCTTCAAAGTTCACAAAGTGTTTCTTTCAAATGTTAAAGTCCAGTATCATCATCTAGAATTCCATATTATATACACAAATATCCAGTCAAGTAATTATCTGTCCTAAAAAAACAAGAAGTTTTTCTATATGAATACACCAAAAACCAGAAATCCCAAGTTTGACCCAAATTCATGTTCCGATCACCCGTGTGTCCCCTTAAACAGATTGTGAAAACTGCAACCGAGGACAAAATATTTTAGACCTTGTATTCACAAACAATCATGATCTAATCTACAATCTACAATCAACTCCAACAATTTTCTCAGACCACAACATCATAGAGATACTTATAAAAGACAAAAGTGCCTCAAGCACTTCTAACAGAAATAGAGAAATACCCAAACTCAGTGCCTATAATTATCACAAAACAGATTGGATACAAATAAACAATAAACTTTATGACATAAACTGGGATGTCTACTTCAGTGGAAAAAACTAATTCTATAACAAGATTGAAGAATTGTGTACCAAGTTTGTACCAACAAAGAAACTTAAAGCTATGAAACAAACAATTCCATGTGACAGAAAGATTCTAACGAGAAAGAGAACAAAGCTTCAAAGGAGGACAAACAGCCAATCAACAAGTCAGTACAATCTTTTAAAGAAAATCCACTCCATAGAAACTAAATTAAGGAAAAGGAGAGGAGGAAAAGGCCATAAGCAATATCAAGATGAATCCAAAGTATATTTATAGCTATGCTAAGAAATACTCCCAGGTCAGAACAACCACTCCAGAATAAGAATGCTGACATAGTCCAAGATTCTGGAGAGATGGCAGACATCCTGAAACAGCAGTATGAAAGTGTCTTCAGTAGCCCACTAGAATCAAAAATAATAAACCAACCAAAACAGTTCTTCTACCAAAGTGGACCAAAGCAAACCAACCCTAATGGATATCAACTTCAGCCCAGAAGAAATAGCAAAGGCAATTGACAAACTAAATCTAAACTCATCTGCTGGACCAGATGGGTTCCCTGCCATCCTACTAAAACACTGTAAGCAATACTTTTCCTACCCGCTGTATATAATTTGGAGGGATGCCCTGGACCACGGTAACATTCCTGACATTGCAAAGGAAGGACATATCATTCCAATCCATAAAGGTGACAGTAAGGCTCTACCCAAAAACTATAGACCTATCTCACTAACATCACACATAATCAAGAGCTTTGAGAGAGTAATTAGAGAACATCTAGTCAACTACTTGGAAGCAAATAACTTGATGAACCTATCCCAGCATGGTTTTAGATCCAGGAGATCATGTCTTTCGCAACTACTGGCCCATCATGATCAAATCCTTGATAATCTAGAAAAGGGTGCAAATACCGATGTCATCTACCTAGATTTTGCAAAGGCCTTTGATAAAGTTGATCATGGCACCCTCTGCCATAAATTAGGAATAGGAGGGAAAATGGGAACTTGGATCCATGAGTTCTTGAGGCAGAGAACACAAAAGGTCATTGTGAATGGAGCAAAATCGACGGCATCTGATGTTACCAGCAGCGTGCCACAAGGCACAGTACTTGGACCAGTCCTGTTCCTTGTCTTGATCTCTAACATTGATGAAAACACAACAAGTATGATCTCTTCTTTTACAGAGACATCGATGCCTTCACTGAGATGCTGAGATGGATCGCAGAGAAAACTGTTCTGAAGACCTCAGCACAACGGCACCATTGTCACATCACTCGACGAAATAAGTGAAGAATTGGCTCGCACCTTTGCTGGAAACTCGGCTTTGGCAAACTGCCTCCCGGGCTTTCGGGCCGTCAAGGAATGCCAAGAGCCAAAGCTCTTGGATTTTCCTCCGATGGGGAGGAGCACTACAACTCCCCATTCAGTATGGGTGAGTTGAGGTGTTCTAGGGAAAGCTCGCATGACACAGCAGTTGGACCTGATGGAATTCATTAAATATTTTTTAAACATTATAAAATGAACCAACTGACAACAGATGGGTATGACATCCACCTGTGCTGGGTGCCTGGCCATGCCGGCATACAAGGAAACGAACGAGCTGATCGGGCTGTGAAGAAGGCCCTGAACTGTGATCTTGAACCGTGTCTGATCCCTCACTCTGATCTGAAATATGATAGTTATACTAGACTTACCTGTAAGTTGACGTATTACTGAGATTCTTACGAATCTATGAATACGAAGATAAGGATCAGGGGAGAGAGAGGATAAGCCCACGCATGCCGGAAGTAGCCTCAGTTTTCGTAGTTGGAGGGGAACAAAAAACCTAACATCATATAACCAGGATCAGGACCCCCTACCCATAAGTACCCTTACTTTTTCACCCTAATTTATCAAATTCTTAGACTCGAGTAACTCTCCAGGTATTCTTTCCATGTAAAGGCGTGGGTTGGCGGGCCCCTGATCCTTATCTTCGTATTCGTAGATTCATAAGAATCTCAGTAATACGTCAACTTACAGGTAAGTCTAGTATAACTATCATATTCTTACTTCATCTTCCGAATACCGGAAGTTAAGTATCCGGGGAGAGTCTTTGAAGCATGGTTTTTTGTGACCCGACCTTCTTTGCTTCTTCCTCCTCCCTTCAACTTCCTTCCTTCCTTCCTCATCTTTTCTCTGTAATATACACTTTAGAGTTGCCTCAGCACATATATTAGTCATATATAATTCTATTATGCCCCTGTGTCTGTCTTCCTATATTCCCACTCGGGCAACATGTATTCGCATACGTGTACATTTGTGTGTGTGTGTGTGTCAATAATTTTAACCGTAAGCTTTTTTACACTTTAAACTTGGATTCTTTCCCTTTTATTTTTGTTCTCACCAATTACATCAACTGCAACACTGTGTGCTTTTTTAAACTTATTCCTAATGACTGACATGTTAAGACAACCTGCACTTCTTAGTACTTTTTTAACAATCTTGTACCATTTCTTTTCCATCAAAGTGTATTCAATAAACCTTTTATCTCTTACCATCAGCAAATGATTTTTATTATTATTAACCATCCACCATTTAACTCCCTTTTTTGTTTATCTCTGTAACCGTTTATAATATTTGATACCGTAATTAACGTGACTTTTATTTCTTAAACAGTGACCTGATTTTAACATTTACAATCTGCCATTTAACTTCGTTTTGCGTTAACCTTTCACTTGTAACAACTTCTTAACTTTAAACCAGCTTTCTGACAACTTGTGTTTATACTGTAACAATGTAACGATTTTTTGTAACTTTTTTATACATATGTATGGGCGTCTCACCTTCATCCGTGTTTGCAACAGAGTACTAACTCCGCCTACATATTACGCCCCCCTTTCTGTGAAACTTTCCTTACATAGTCTTACAAGCCTTATATTTTTTGGGCTTTTCTATTTCTAACCCTGCTCAGAATCATGTGATGTACCGCGCTAGGGTCCTCTACTGATTTATGGTAGAATTGGGCAAAGCTCTTGCTGTCTCTCCAGCATGCGTTTCGCATAATCGCATTGAGATTTGCTCCTAGGGCCTTTGCCATAGAGGCTGACACGCCTCTTGTACTGTGGCCTTTATACCTCTCTGTATCAATGCCTGCTAGCTTTAAAACATTAATTGTCCAACGGGCTAACATTGCCCTCGAAATCGGCTCATGTGGGCCTGTGTAGGACAACAACAGTTGTGTATTCTGCCTTCTAATTCTTGCTGTTCTAGCTATATAACGTTTCATCGCTCTTACCACACATACCTTTCTATTGGTTGGGTAAGAATAGAATCTTATCGAGTCTAGAGGTTGTCCTAATTGGTTGTGTTTCAAAAGCTTGCTCATTTTGAATACTACTGAATCCTCCTCTATTCTCATCCTATCCACAGTCAAGTTTAGGATAGTCTGTCCCCTCTGTGATGACACCATAAATCAGTAGAGGACCCTAGCACTGTACAACACATGATTCTGAGCAGGGTTTGAAATAGAAAAGCCCAAAAAATATAAGGCTTGTAAGACTTTATAAGAAAGGAATTTCATGCTCATCATATCGTTGTTTTGTAAACCTACGATCCAATTTAACACCACCTCCACACTCCAGAAACTGTCATATCTGGGTTGTGGGGGCCTCTGCTCATAGCAGCTTTTACAAAGCCACTTCACTAGGTAGTGTTCCCCTATTGTATTCCCATTTGATCTTGGTAATATCAAACTTAATGCACATCTGGCTGCATTTAATGCACCGTACCCCACTCCCGTCTCAAAATACGTTCTTAAGTATCTAAGTACATTCCCAATGGTGGGGTTCAAAATTTTTACATACTGTTCTAATGCCCACAGGGCCCATCTATTGATGTGTGTGAGATAGTTCTTTTTGGTTGAATCTCGCCAAGTATGCTTAAAGTACTGAAGGGTTTTGTTGTCAATGTCATACCTTTCCAATGTTCTTGCTAGGAGGGGTACCCCCTCTATCTTGGGTCGTTTCAGCTGTCCACGGTTCCTCTTTCTTACCGGCTTCCTGTCCCACAGTGGTTTCTCCTCTTTCGAGTCCACAACCAGCCACGTCCTTTTCTCCGCTGGCTTGGGCGTTCTTGTTGTAACCGTTCGTCCCTCACGATCTCGTCCGACACCAACCTGTCCTTCTGTCTGCTGCCCTCGACTTTGTGTTTGAGGCTGTACCGAATTAAAGTCCCAGAATCAGTGACTTAATATTCTCAACTTTTTCTTTATTTTGTTGCAATATATTTATATACCATAAATAAATAAATCCATATATATATCTGTGACCCAATATATATAGTAACTATTTGTATCGCCATTGCAGGCCTATGCCTGTAAGTGTGCTCCTTTATCAGAGCACTGTACTGAGGGGTGGTCTTCCCTCCTACCCCTTTCAGTGAAGGAATTTCTCCCAATTCTTTCATAAGTTATCCTGACAGGTACTCTTTTTATTTCGTTTTAGCCATCTTCCAGAAGCTAAAGCCTTATGAATCCCTACTGTATCTCTGTAGGTGAATACTTTCAGTGTAAACCCGTAGTTTACCTCCCAATTCCCTGTATTGTTTCACCAAATGAAATATACAGAAGGAGTCATACTCAAGTTTTTTCCCCCTGGTGTAAGGTTCTTGACTAGAAACCTCCCATGTAATTAATTCTCAAATGTGTGCTCATGTTGCACCACACCTTTACTTAATTATTATAAAATGGCCCTACATTTTTTCTCAAACTTTTCCCCCTGACCGTAGGGTCGTGACTGGAAGTTTCCACTCGACTTCCTCTAATTTTAAACCAAAACCATATATGTATAAACCTGGGTACATAACAAATTTTTGTAAAACTATCACACTACTTATAAACTATTTAGGTATAGTTCCATACGTTGTAGTCTGAACCATTCTGTTGATAGCAAACCTATCCTGAGTTTTTTATCTCAATTTAGGTAACGTACATCCTAATTCAACTTTGCTTAATTTCTTATTTATGACGCCAAATTTGACATCATTCAGACATTTCTACCACCTTAAACTGTAAGCAAACTAAGATATGAACAGCAATTTTCACTGTAAATATGTATCTATATAAAAATATATATATAAAGGGTTTCCCTTACCCAATCCTAAGTCTGTAAAGTCCACCCACCTGGACAGGGTGCCTCACTTCGGAAAACCCCGCCCCGGGGGTTCCCCTGCCTCTCGCTCCCCTCTGGGAGCTTGGGATGTTCCCGTACAGTGCATAATCTTCATTTGTTCTGCCGAATCTTTTCTCAGGTGCTTGTTGCCTTGAGTCCCAGCTTGACACCGTTCTCATGCCTCTCAGTCTAAATCTTCCATTTCCCCTGAATTTGTTGTATGGTGCACCAGTACCTCCTTGCTGGTCAAAACCAGTCCTACGCTTTCCTCTGTACGCCATGTAACTGTTCATGCAGTTATCCGAAGCCTTGACTGACTTCAGTAATTTGTTTTTTGTCTCCCAGGTTCTCGCCGAGTAGGTATTCCGTGGGTTCCGGAAGATCCCCATACACGTCCCGTTTAGGCTGTATGAGTTCCTTCCCCAGTCTTGAATGAACTACCTTCTTGACACTCAGCTTTCTGTCCAGACTCACCTGGCTATGAGTAGCCACCAGTAACTTGATCGCATTCAACATGTGGGTTCCCTGCGCATCTAACTCTGGGTCCGCCGATCCCCGTTGCAGAATAATGTCCATCGTTGGGGTTATCGCCGTAAGTACTCCAACAAGCCCTTTTGTTGCTGTCAGGAGAGCACACTCTCCCTCCTTTCTGCCCTCTGCAAACCTAATTTCCTCATTTAGGGCATGTACCCTTGCCGTTGGAACATCTGCCAATCCGGTGTAGTTTCTAAAAATTTCTCTAATCGTCTTAAGATATTTCATCCCGACTTCGTTTGGGCCGCCGTAGAAATGGTGAATGGCGCCAGCCATACTCTCACTTATCGTAATCCAAGGTGTCACAGGTTTCTTTACTTTCTTGTACACTTCTTGTAATTCCGATAACAGTGCACCTTCCTGGAGGTCAGTGTCCAGCTTAAATTCACGTCTTGGCCTTGGCTTGACTGTTGGTGTATTTGTATCACCCTTCCCCGTAGTCGCTGGTGTTGACGGGGCTTGTGCCGCCTCAGCCGGCAATGGCTTTGGCGGTGGTGGCCGTCTAAAGCTGCTGAACGGTGAAACTTTACTCGTGTGCTCTTTCACTTCCTTATTAGTAGGCATTTCCTTCTGAACGTTCATGCCCAGTTTTAACGCTAACAATTGTTCACTTGTACTCAACATGGAATCCTTATCGTCGTCAACATCCATCTGTTGATAACCCTCATAACCGTCACCATCTTCCTAGTAGTCATCCCAAGTACCGCCAGCGTCTCCCAAATAGCATGCTCCGCCATCTTGGTTTTCTGCCAAATCATGAAGCGATGCGTAGTCTTTCTCACTCTCCAATTTTGCTCGATCACGCATTTGTTCTGACTCTAGATGAAAATCGTTAGCTTCCTTCCTAAGAATAACCATCTCGTCATACATTCTCCTGAAATCTGCCATCTCTGGTTGAGAAGATGCAGATTCTGTTTGCACTTGACCTAGTTCTGGGTGTTTTGACCACGTCTTTGTTTATGGGTCACCTGCCATTTTGATTTTCTTTGGCCTTGGCTTTGATTTCGTAGTCTCTAAGGACTCGGTCTCCGATTGGCTGTTGATCTTCAACTGTCATCATTTTTGCCATGTTCATTCAGTAATGCGACCATACCATCTACTTTACGCTTCGTCTCGCGTGTTCGAACCGGCCGAGAGTGTGCCAAACACCGGCTCCCGCAGTCTTACTGTCACCGTCTTCTGCAAAGACACGGTGCATCACATAAGTCAATTTTATATATAATAAGCCCCTCTGTACAACCGCACAACGCTTAACACAATTTCAACTGTGTTTAACGACTCAATCACGTCCTCCTATGGTCAACTTACCTTTTTTAAGGGTAATCCTCTTCCAACTCGCTGTTGCCTCTCCGCTGCCGAGTTTCTAACTGAGGCTACTTCCGGCATGTGCGGGCTTATCCTCTCTCTCCCCGGATACTTAACTTCCGGTATTCGGAAGATGAAGTAAGAACCACTAATAGCCATCCACATAAAATCCAAATGGCAAGATGAGTGGGATGAAAACATTAATAAACTTAAAGAAATTGAACCATCTGTGGGAAAACCACCACAGACTCGACTCATGCGGGAGGTTGGCGGGACCAAGTGGTCCTTAGCCGCTGCCGTATTGGCCACTCGTGGCTTACACATGCTTTTCTGCTCAATGGGGAACCTCCCCCTGAATGTATTGGGTGTCAGTCCCAGCTGACACTCAAACACATTTTACTAAGTTGCATTGCTGCAGACAGTACGCATGACCTTTTTACTAAGGTAAAACAGGAAAACATTTTAGACTTTTTGAGGGCAGCTGGACTGTACCACGTCATATAGTTTACTAAATAGATTCTATCAATTATTAATAAAACTTTTCTCTTTCTATCGGAATTTGTTTCCCTTGACCACAAATATATGATTGTTTCTAATTTAATGAGTGTCTATTGGCACATAATTGATTGTCTGCTTTTACATGTAAAAGGGATGGTTTGAACAAAAAACTAACATTTCTCGCCGTGAATATGGCCTATGCTGCCGACACAGCATAAAGCAACCACCAATCAATCAATCAATCAATCTTCTTTTGCAGATGACACAAGAGTCATGAGGGAGATCAAGGGAAATGTAGACACAAAGGCCCTCCAAAAAGACCTGGAAACCATTTACAATTGGCAACATTCAAACATTATGCTGTTCACTGACAAGAAATTTGAGCTAATACGATATGGCACAAACCAAGACCTAAAAATGAATACAACTTACACAAATGCCTTAGGAGAGAAAATTATGGAAAAGAAGAGCTTGAAAGACCTTGGTGTATACATGGGAAGCAACCTCAAATTCACTGAACACATTGACTATGTATGCCAAACAGCCAGAAAAATATGAATACAACTTACACAAATGCCTTAGGAGAGAAAATTATGGAAAAGAAGAGCGTGAAAGACCTTGGTTAGGTATGTGACAAAAAAATTCAAACTTAACAGATTCCAACATAAAATACATCATTACAGCGGTATTGTAAAGTCCTTTCTAATGATATCTAAATCATCATCCTGTGACAATTATCAAGGAAGTTGTGACACTTTCTAACGCGTTTTTTATGGTTAATTTGGTTCCATTGTTTCAATGGAAAAGCACTTGAATTTTGTGACCCATCGCACCGCAGTGCTCCGCGCAAGCCCGTGAAAGCGCCGTGTTATTCGCATACCTACTGACAGACACACCTTTTTAGGGGCCCTCAAAAGCACTGTTCCCGTCCTCACATTAACACCAAATTTCATCCTAAGATAGAGAAGTATATAAAGAAACCAAATAAACTAATTTCAAAATTAGTAAAACTCACCTTCAGATAGAATTCCAGTGATTTAAACAGACATAAATTTGAATAAAGATTTTTTGTCACTTCTATAAATCGGACAGCAAATATTTTTGGATGAAACAGTAGAGCAAAATGTGAACTAAATCATCCATATGGTTGAATTCCTGGTAGTCCTAAAATAAAGGTTGCAAGAGAGAAGTACCATGAGAGCCTATTGCGCACCGCACAGTGCTCTGCGCAAGCCCGTGGAACGAGCGAGTCCCGTGAAATCGCCGTGTTATTCGCATACCTACCTTGGTGTATACATGGGAAGCAACCTCAAATTCAAGTTTAAAGTAGGTCAGTGCGACACAACATTACTTTGTTTTTAACTTCCCAACTTATCAAGAGGCTATTACTAATAGTATTAGTATTACGGCCGTTTCATTCTTGTGCCAGTCCTTCAGCTTTAAAGTACGAAAAATACCTATATATTTTCACGGAACTACACGAGACATCAGAAAGTTGAACCTTCTACTTTTAGAAGAACATTCTATGTTGAGTGATTGTCACAATCCATCGCCTTGCCTGAGCTTGGCTATATCGGCTGGGTTGCGTTCGTTTAGCCATGCCAAGTAAACATCTCAAAACTCGTGGCGGCACGCCGCGGCGCAGCAAATGAACACTGCGCAAGTTTAGTTGACACATCCGTATTGAGGCCTACTAATATGTCTATTTTGAGACTGACACTTTCCATAAAACATATGCACAATGTCATTTATAACTCATATAAATTCCTAAATGATCGTCTCGAAATACTAACCGTACGAGGCTATATGCGGCGTGTGCAGGTACCGCTGTTCGACCTTTGGGACACGGGCGAAAATATGTGCAATAATAAATGGGTGGATCGTGGCGCCATCTAGTAGCAAATACGGGTATCGCTGCTATACTGTATCGCCACCTGGTGGATATGAGAAGTTGCACAGGTGGGCGTGGCACTTTAGTGTGGGTTTATTCAACTAAATTCTTAATAATTGAATTTATTAATTTCCAAATTAGGTATTATCTGAATATAGCAGAATGTCTGGATTGTGTGAATATCTAAATGTTCGTATATAAATGCAACTAAGAATGTAGCATATACTTTGGTTTTGTCACGGATTGCGAGTTTTGGTTAATTTCTATTAAACCTTATAATAAACAGAAGTAGTATTCTCTATAGATATTCGAAAAATAACTTCAAATCATATAATCCCCATAATGGAGGCTGGAAAGTGGATCCCCTTATGGCGATTAACAGATGGAAGAGACTGAAATGTGAGCCTGTGTGACTAAAATGCTGACCCCCCACCCCCTACAAATACAATCTCTTCCACCACCTCCAGCATGTCCACCACCTCCTATATAAATACAATCGGACCCAAACCCATTGAATGATTGAACGAATAATAACTCTGACCGTGACTCCAGTGAATTCATTATAATGAATTGGATGAACAGTTGAAATGATGATATTTTACGCTTTTTTTTAAATTTTTTTTTTTTTTTATTGAGGCTGTATTTATACTGTCCATAGCATATAAGCCTGGGTATTCAGGCTTGTTTTCAATGCTGGCCAGCTGTAGTGTTGGTGTTGTCTTATCACGCTTAGTATGCTCGCACTCTTTGACATGTGTTACTTACATGACTGGGTTGTTGTTTATTTTTGGTTAAAAAACTAGCTCACCAGGGATGAGCGCGAGCAGTAAGTACTACCGGGTAACATTTTACGCGGAAAACGAGGCGCCTTTTGTTCTGCCCCCCAGCTGGTTCCCACAGCGCTCGCCTGGAGTCGCCCCTGTGCTAAGGAAGGATGCCGCAGCCCTCCCAGGCACAGAGCGCGCCGCGCCGCAGCAGCCCCATCTGGCGAGCTCCTCCGCATCCAGGGCCGCCATGTCAATAATCAGCCAATGGGATTGCGGCGAAGCATTCAGTGCGTGGGATTCAAACAAGGGACCAACATGGCGGACATGAACATAGTACTCGAGGGGACCCTGAAACATCGCGAAGGAAAGAAGGTAAGGTGTATGTTCCGCTGGATTTCTTTCGTATACAACCAAGGGTTATATTCAGGTCTAACATTTCCAACGTTTCTTTTCGTTCCAGTGGAAACCACGATGGTGTGTGGTACGGAAACTATCGCCTGTCGCAGGTGAGTTGAGGCTTTTATCATAGCAGACGGGCAGATCCATTGGCATTGACTGACTCACTGACGGCCACTTGTCAAAACAACGGCCGGGTCTCACAGTCACAGTCCCACTCCGGCCCACTAGCGTTCTCGGGTACGACAATTTGGGATTTGCATTGGTAAAAGTGATGGTAGCATTAAATAATTGTATGGTGATTTCCGCCGATGATGTCACCGGAATGCCCCCCACCCCCACCTACTGTCCCACCCCCGGGCGTGTCATTTCCTGATCTCGTCACCCCTTGCGAGTTGTGTTCTGACATGGGCGGTGACGGTTCGCTGCCCGTCGCCTCCCGAGTCGGGCATTGCACAAGTGTTGCTGTCACCGCAGCGACCCGCCCTGAAATGACTTGTTTTAATTAGAGCGTATATAGAATTATACAAAAATAGCAGACTTGATGTATCGGAACGTATTTGAAATATGCGAAGAAGAAGTGTAAACAGAAACACCCTAGTAAAATACCACTCCTCCGGTCTACCCCGCACCCCCTCAAAAAGAAGGGAAAAAACAAATCGCCAAAAATGGGAAACGGTATTTATTTGTCAATGGACGGGTATATTTATATTATATATTGCTACAATATTAAACATACAAGTAGACTGCCATATACTACACTGTCACTGACCAACACATGATATTCAATCTATATATTATAAGTAAATAAACATATAATACTGAACCTACGGCGCTACGCTGAATATAATACAGCACGAGTCATACGCGAGTAAATGTATAGTTGTCAAATTGAGCGAGACATGATGGTCGAATAAGTTTAGCATTCACGTTCCCATCAGGCAGGTCGTGGGTTCTAAAAAAAACCTGGCTATGTCAAACGAATGACTTAAAATGCCATGTTTGCTAAAAATTTATTAGATAGGCGAATGACTCAATGAGGAAAACCAATTATTGGCATTTGACATTTCCCCTGCTTAATCCAACTTTAAACAGACGCGGATGGGATATCTCTGCGATTTCACAAATTTCCGCTATTTTTATAACCCCCAATTAATGATTGCGATAAACCAAGAATATGACTGCAATCGGTCAGTCTGAATCCAAATCTTGAGCTTAGATATTGCTAGGGCATAAGACCCAAACAAACAGAAAAGCAAGGAGTGATTGAGGAGAGAGAAAAGGGGAAGTGGTGGCACAGGTGATAATACAGTCAAAACATGGACAATGGAACGCTCTCCATGGATAGTCTGTACTGACTGGTCAGTGGAATGGAGCTAGGAGAATAGTGGATGAAACTTGACTTCTGGGAATTTTCCGTGATTCCCTCACAAGTCACAGTACTAAGCATAAGGGAGAAGATTATATTTTCGCTGATGGTGTAAATTCTTTTAATAATGAGAATGATTACTAGGATAACCATGCTATTACTGGAGCAACATTATTTACAGATACGACCTCTCCATCGATTTCCACGTTTTAGAATTGAGACCACCTTCATCCCCGAAAAAAATAATTAAAATTTATTTGAACAAAAAACCCACTGACTGAGTCAGTGCGTCAGTGATTGTGGGTCCCAGTTGATAACATTTATGGTAGTCCGTATTTCTATTTATGAAATTTTCCACTTATCATTATTGATAATACGTATATGTCATGGATGCAAGATCTCCGCGATTTTTGTTGTGTGATTTGTGTTATTTCTTAAATAGTCTACAATATACACACTAGGAAAATATGAAGCAGTTCCACCATGTTTCTGTGCTGATAGGTTTTATTTATGCAAAAACACAGGAAGTTTCTCATAGGATCGATATTATCAGGGGGGAAAGAAGTCCGGTTTCATCTACTCCTCTAAGCAGAGTCTGCACGATGTCTACGATCAATCTTTGCAAACTATTTTAGGTTGGTTGGTTGTTGGAGTTTCACGTCCTGGCAAACTCTAAGGTCATATCAGGATGGGTACCGACTCCTGACAGTGCACGCTCATTGTGACAAAAAACAGCGCGCACACACAAAACACATAGTTTGCATGACCTACTTTACATTAATCGTTTATCACAGGTATAGCGACCATGATGTGTCAGGCCTATGACTAAGGATGGGGAGAAGGCTAATTAGAAATTGTCATATAGACACATGTCACATACACTGAATACACAGTGCAGACTACATTAGGCCACAGGTCATGTACAGTACACAGTGAATACGTAACACATACTGTCTAGTGTCAGTAGTACATTATACACACAGGTCATGCACACGCTTAACACTGTACAACCTGTGAGGTATCAGCACATTATGTACACGCAGGTCACATACGCCGTGAGTACAGTGTAGACTGCCAGGTCTTAGTACACTATACACACATGTCATGTACAGTACACTGAATGCACAGTGTGGACTGCCAGGTCTCAGTATACTATTTATACGCATGTCAGTCATGTACAGTACACTGAATACCCATTACATACTGCCAGCTCTCAGTACACTACACACACACGTCATGTACACATGTCATGTACACGGCGCAGACAACCAGGTCTCACTACACTATACACACATGTCATGTCCAAACTCAACACCGTATAGCATACCAGGCCATGTACTCAGTGAATACAGTACACAGCCTGCCAGGCCCCAGTGCCCTATGTACACACAGGTCATGTACACCGCCTGCCAGGTCTTAGATGATTACGCTGTGCAGTCTGCGTGTACCTACCCCACCTTTCCACTGATCATCCTTACTTGTCATGTAACACCTCTGACACTCTTAGTTTGGGCTAACTGGGCCGTACATTCTTTGGGAGAATCTCAGGCACTGATTAATTCCCCTCAATGAGCAGATCTCTCGGCAGATTAGACATGCTGTGAAAGTTCTGGCTGACCCTCTGCCCGGCTTGCAGGCATGCACCTGTGGGCCCCTCCGGTGGTGTCACGTGTGTGGTGGGCCGGTGTGGCGGTCTCCGATGCCACAAGGCTGATATGCCAAATGTCGCTTCTGCGCATGCGCGGATTTTCGGACGTTGCGGCGATCACTGCTATTTGTTTTGTTTACACTCGGCGATTCGACGCTGATCGATCTGCTACGTTAATATCGCTTGGAATTTAAGGTTAATTTAATTAAATTTCATTATTTGAGTATGTAATTCTGTTAAATATGATCGCATTCAATAGATTTCGGCCTAACACAGCCGGGTACCGTGCCTGAGCTTGTAGCCGGCGAGCGCATGGGTCTTTTGCATATGTGTTAAAATCCGCGCATGCGCAGAAGCGACATTTGGCATATCAGCCTTGTGGCATCGGAGACCGCCACACCGGGAGCCCTGCTCAGTAAATACCCGTATGTAGGGGCGTTCCCACGTTTGTGTACGCTATGTGTTTACCTGCCCGCCTGCACCAGCAACCTACCGCCGTTTCACCACCTACCACCATATATGAGGACCTTTTACATTTATCCGGATTTCTGATTTGTCCAGATTTGTTTCCCCGGATATGGTCAGAATCTGCGACCATTCCAGCTTCTCCCGTCACTTTAGAAGTCCCAAAAATCATAAAATATTTTTCAGTTTTTTTTGTTGTTGTCAGGCCATTCTCATCTACACACCTCTGCTGTCTTGGCTTTAAATTCATTTTCATTGCTTAAATATGCTTTTGATTCGTCTGATTGGAGCTTGAGCCTGATTTATAGGCATTCATAATCAGTCAGATCAGGGGTGATGGCGGCGGTGTTAGTACGTATACACTCGTAGTTATTTGTTTTTGGTTACGTATTAACCTGGTAGGACCAGTATATTTATTTATTGTTGTGCTTTAGTTTATGAAGCAGGGCAACTTTAAATCGCGGACAATTGTTCTTCCTCATTCCACCGCTCCGTGCTCTATCCCAGTAATGCCGAGCACCAGGCTAGTTAGCAACAAATATAACTTTTTAAGTCACTAGGTTGATTCGACAAGGGTTCGAACCCACGGGCTCGAATCCCACGATCTACAAAAACGGAGAGACGGACGCTCAACCTATACGGCCATCCCGTATTCTCTATTTTTTAAATCTTAAAAAAAAATATATCTTTTTAAAGTTGCATAGTTAAATAAATTTAAGCATAATCATTTCGAAAGCACAAGACTTATCTAGATATATCCAACTTAGATACTAGTGCATTTATTAAGCATTAATTGGTACATAGAATTAGAAGGCCATACTATGTCAAATTAATCAAATGCGTTACTGTTGAAGCCTATGTGGTCCTAGTTTTGACAACCACACCTGACCAGACAGGACGTCCGTCTCCCATGCTGGTAGATCATGGGTTCGAACCCTGGTCGAGTCAAACCAATGACTTAAAAATTGATACTTGTCACTTCCTAGCCAGGCGCTTGGCATTATTAGGACAGGGCAACGGCTGGTGTGATCAGTGTCAGGATAACGTGACTGAATGGGATATCAGGTCATGGTGCTGGTGGCCTGGTTTCCAAGTGGGACAGCACTATAAAGTCACCATGAGTGCTCAGTGTCACAAGTCGGTACCCGTCCTGATATCACCTTAGATCCTGCTAGGACGTAAAACAACAACAAACAGACAACCACACCAAAATTAGGTTTGCATGTTTACACTGCAAATATCTGTGAAGTTAGTAATTTTATATCAAAGTTACTTCAAACTAAAGTCAGGTAGATTGTAATGATCGACTTACTATATTTATCTCAGAAAATGACATAAACTCAATCCTATTGGACTATGCAACACTGCATTCCGTGCCATTTCCTCGGTGTTATTCGGCCAGAGCAGAGCGAATTGGTGCCACATGGTTGGTTGGTTGTTAGAGTTTTACGTCCTGGCAACATATGAGGTCATATCAGGACGGGCACTACAGAGTAACTCCCTGATGTGGATCAGGGGGCGGGTGTGAGGTCAATCTTGTCGCACGATTGTGGAGAATTTTTCAGGAAAAAGATTGAGAAAGCAAGTCTTCTGCTTTATTACTTGGTAGTTGAATTTTGTTTGGGGGGGGGGGGGGTTTACGTCCTAGCAACATCAGTGCTGGCGGCCTGGTCTCCCAGTGGGGAAGCACTATAGAGTCGCTATGAGTGCGCACTGTCACAAGTCGGTACCCGTCCTAATGTGATCTTAGATGTTGCCAGGACGTAAAACTCCAACAACCAACCGTCCATCTCGCCCTCCCTCAGCCCCTCTCCAAGCCCACAGCGACCCCCCCCCCCCCAGAGATTGACTTAAGGGCGCATTCCATATATGCGTTATGCGAATGCCAGCATTCCATATACGCGTAATGCGTATTGCGTTATGCAGTGAAGTATATAAAAAGTATATAAAAAGTGTGTGTGACTCTATGTCTCTGTGTGTGTCTCTATGTGTGTCTGTGTCTCTGTGTGTGTCTGTGTCTCTGTGTGTGTCTCCGTGTGTGACTCTGTGTCTCGGTGTGTGTCTCTATGTGTGTGTCTGTGTCTCTGTGTGTGACTCTGTGTCTCGGTGTGTGTCTCTATGTGTGTGTCTCGGTGTCTCTGACAAAGAGACACACACAGACACATATACACACAGAGACACACACAGAGACACACACAGAGACACACACAGAGACACACACAGAGACACACACAGAGACACACACACAGAGACACAGATACACACACAGAGACACACACACAGCAACAGAGACACAAAGACACAGACACACACACAGACACACACACAGACACAGAGACACAACACACAGACACACACACAGAGACACACACAGACACACACACAGAGAATGGGGCGGTCCAAACATGGCTCAGTTTAACTTGCTTGGAGGGATGTTAGGACCGTCCCAAATATGAAGACTGCTTCCTAACAGGTCCGCCGCATAAACCTACATGTTTGCACCGTCCCATAAACATTTATTCTCCATACTGCTCTGTATATGACCAAATATTGCATTTATATCTATGTAACTTTGTGTACGTCACATGGGGGTTCCTACCTTTATTATAACCAAATTATAGATAAGTATTCATATTTCTGTGCATATAGTAGCATTTTTAGCTTTCCCATAACCGTCAGTCTCCCGATTGGGACGGTCCTAACATCCTAAACTGAGTCATGTTAGGACCGTCCTTTTCGTTCAACAAAACGGCTGTCCATAATTATCAGTCACCTCCTCCAGCCTTATTATCAATGGACAAATGCGACTGATGATATTCTATTCGCACCACCTTTACGCATTACGCACCGATCGCTACATGGAGCGATCGGGATAATGGATTTCTTTCGCATTCGCATTACGCGTGTATGGAATGTAGCTCATAGGTTTCAAGGCGTTTCGATTTTTTGTCGCATACGCATTACGCGTATATGGAATGCGCCCTTTAGGCTCGGCGTTCCTTCGCCCCCTCCCCCTCTACTCCTCCTAGCGGCGGGACTGGGTGTCTCTGCCCGCTGTGACCCACTTACGACGAGCTGCTCGCCGCTGGACGCCCACCTTGTTTGTTGTGGGGGGGGGGGGGGGGGGGGGGTCGCGAGCCCTGTATGCTGCCCTGTATGCCCACTGGTTCTACACCTCTCAGTCTCAGGCATTCCAACGGTCGCCCGTCGCACTCCTGTCTGTGCCCATCTGGTGGTTGCCCGTCCCCACCCTTCTTTGTGCCCCTTCATTCACTCACTCACTCACTCACTCAGTCCCTCACTCACTCACTCTCCACTTATCCGTCCCTCTATCACCCTCTTGGAGCTAACTCCGCCCAACAGTGTATCTCTGTCGATCTCTCCCCCTCCCGATCTCGATCTCTCCCCATCCCTCCCTCTCCGTCCATTCCGCACCAAAAGGGGTAACAACGCAATGTGGCTTTCTTGGTGTTACCTCATATATTGCTAGGCCGTGAAACCCCACTTAGTCCAATGTGAGGCATCAACTCGTAGCGTCTCCTTTGTCACGTGGGTCTATGGCGTCATCTAGCATGTGTTCTTACTTTGTTTTAAAAGACAACCCGCGCCCCACTAGCTGTCAATGTCCATTGACATTCAAGTACATGTTACCGTCGTTTAGCAAGCATGTGCACACTTTTTTAAACTATCCAAGCCAAACCTATTTTAGAATTTTAAAGAAGACCGTATTGTATAGGCGTTTAGAATATATCTGTGGCATTATAAGTAGGTCAACAACTATGCACGTCCATAAGTTTTAGTACCTTTTTAATAGCATCCAATAAAAGTGTATTTTAACAATATGCTAGTGCCACTGGTCACAAATGTATAAAAGGTTGTTCATATTGAAAACTACACATGTGATTATAAAATTTGAAAACGTGACTGATTTAAAGCTGCCTAGTCTGATGAGGCATCAAATTTTAAGAACAAAAATAATTATCTAGAATTGATTCTACCTATCTGGCTTAGCTACTGATGCACTTATTAAGCATTTGCTGCCAAATATAAGGGAATACTGAGGCAATTCAATCGAACCCCTTACTGCTGAAGCCTTTGGTGTCATTTTGGCATGCTCGCCAAAACTAATGTTACGTGTTTTCACTTCAAATGGCTCAAAACTTAGCCATTTAAAACAAATGTTACTTCTAACTACAATAAGGTAGATTATAACAATCAATTTAATATATTTATCTCAGAAAAATGACATAATCTCAAAACTATCGGATTTTTTTCTGGCCACTGAAACACCTCTGAAATACACTATTTGCATCCCTCTCGCGACTCAGTGGGATGCTGTGTCCCCCGATAACCTACAAAAAAAATCAGGTTTTTTTTCCCCGCACCCAATCACATACCTGTTTAAAATAGACATGTGAAATTGACTTCACTCATCTCAAAGAGGCCGGCATGGTATGGTATCAAGTGTCGACAAACAACTAGTAAACCGTGACGCGTGAAGTCGGCACGTGGTTACGTTCATAAGCCTTTAGATGCTGGAACTCGGAGCTTCCCAATAAACCCTGGTTTACTAATTCATCCAGGCAGTCGGGGTGTGTGGCGTTCAGTCCTTTATATACTTTGTGTCATCATTTACTGAAGCACCCAATGCATATAAATCCATTACGCACCATCGACTCATTATTACACACTAACCACTCGAGCATTTTCAGTCAGTCCCTAACTGACCCTAAGCAACAGTTGCATAGATCGATGGTTTTGATTTTCATATTAAATTGATCATTATAGTCTACCTTACTTTAGTTTGAAGTAACTTTTATTTTAAATGGATAACTTTTGAGATATTTGAAGTGCAAACATGCAACATTAATTTTGGCATGCAGACCAAAACTCTGACACCATAGGTCTGCAATAACAGGTTCTATTGAATTGCCTCAGTATTCCCTTCTATGTGGCGACAAGTATTTAATAAGTGCACCAGTATATTAGTTAGATATGTAGAATAAAATCTAGATATTTGTTTTGGTTTTGAAAATTTAATGTTTGCATTGGACTTAGATAAAAGATTCACCCAATACTTGTAGTACACGGGTGAAGGACAACGTAGTGTAAATACGGGCGAAAATAGGTTTAGTAAGGAACCTGAACTAGAAACTGTGGCTCCAGTATCAAATGGCTGCATATATTGCCACAGAGTTGGTGAAATGGGCGAGAATGCAAAAAGACAAGATGGCGGCCAGAGAACGCCGTCGATTTCACTTTTAAATCTGATTAAACTAGATATTATATTATATTATATTTTTCAACTCAAAAGTAGCGGGCTATCAATAAGACATATGTAAAGAATAAATGTTGCTTCTTAGATTGTGAAATTAGGCTCTCATTTCCTTAACCCGCTTTTTCAACCGTTTTTATATAGGGTTGGTATTCACCCATGTACTGCGATTGCGAGTACGGGGTGAATACTTTATCTACATTGGACTATGCAGCTTTAAAGTTGCATAATCTGATGATTTTCAGTTTCTACCATATATACACTTTTAATGTTAATATAATAGGTTGATCGTACTATGTTACTTTAGTTTGAAATTACTTTTATTTTGAATGGTGAACTTGGGAGGTATTTGAAGTGAAAATGTGCCAAATTAATTTTGGTATATTTGAAATGCTGCAGCATTTATCAATTTGTAAGCATATATAGCACAGTAGCATACACATGCAATAAGTGTTCGATGAGTGTACCAGTATCTAACTTGCACCTGTATGATCAGACAGATCTACGAATTGATTTGCTTTAGGAAATGTTCCTGTTTTCATCGGATTATTCACCCTTTAAGCTATTAAAGTTGTATAGTCCGATGGTTTTGAATTTCTGTCTTTTTTTCTGAGATAAATATATTAGATCGATCACTAGTATCTACTTTACATTAGTTCAAAGTTACTTTTATTTTAAATGGTAAACTTTTGAGATATTTTGAGTGCAAACATAGACAATTAGTTTTGGCAAGCTTGCCAAAAGTCTGACACCATAGACTTCTGCAGTAACAGGTTCTGTTAAATTGGCTCAGTATTGCTTTCTACGCAGAAACAAATGCTTAATAAGTGCATCAGTATCTAAGTTGGATATGTAATTTGATATTTCATCGGACTGTACAGCTTTAAGTTAATGTTAATTTACTGCCAGCCCAGAATCGACAGTCAGTTAGTCTATACAGTAAAACCTCTCTAACTGACCACCTCCACAGATCGACCACTCCCCTATATCGATCGCTTTATTTGGGTCACAACAATACCATTGTAAGGATATTCAAACTCTCTAAACTGACCACATCCCTAAATGCACCACTTAAAGTGGGTCCCATGGTCGGTCGGTTTAGAGAGGTTTTACTGTATATTGAATGCACTTTGCGTTCTGAGCACTTACCATTATTGTGACGTCATATACTAATTTGCATACTGGGTGCATGCAGTATCCTGGTCTATCTAGGACCGGTCGTGGTGGCCAAATCGGTAGAGTGCATGCTTCACGTATGGAAGGTCGGGAGTTCGAATCCCAGCCGAGTCAAACGGATGACACATATTTGCTACTTGTTGCTACCTACCCTGGTGCTCTGCATTAATAGGATAGGACAAAGACTGGTTAGCGCAGTATCAGGATAATGTGACTGTGGGATATCGGGTCATGGTGCTAGTAGCCTGATTTCCCAGTAGGGCAGCACTATAAAGTCATGAGTGTGCACTGTCACAAGTCGGTACCCATCCTGATATGAGCTTAGATGATGCTAAGACTTAAACTAACGAAGCAAATATTCAACTAGCGAGTGCTTTGGAGGGACCCTGAAGGTTCAGGTTGACCTCCACAGATCGACCACTCCCTTATATCGATCGCTTTATTTGGGTCCCAAACAATCGCACATACAATACCATTGTAATGAAATGAAATCGACCACCTCCCTAAATGGACCATTTAAAGTTGGTCCCATGGTGGGTCGATTTAGAGAGGTTTGACTGTATACTCTGCAAGCTCTCTGCGGCGTGACTTATCCACAAACAGCATTTTCGCGATGTGTGCGAACAGCCTCGGAGGGTGGTGCAGGGTGGAACTTGCTCTCCAAAGGGGTACTAGCAATATGATGTTTAACCCGCTTGCTGTATTTATGGTGACATTTAACCTTCTTTTATGGAATATTGTTTATGGTGATGATCTACTTGCTATTTAACCTACTTGCGGTATTTTTATGATGGCGTTCAATCCACTTGCTGTATTTGTATGGCGACGTTTAAGGTATTGTTATAGCATCGTTTAACCTACTTGCTGTATTTCTATGGCGACCTTTAACCTTCATGCTGTGTTGTTATGGCAACATTTAACCCATTTGCTGGATTGTTATGGCAGTCTCACCCGGTTGCTGTATTGTTATGGCAAAGTCTCACCCGCTCAGTGTGTTGTTATGGCAACATTTAACCAGCTTGCTGTATTGATATGGCAAAGTCTCACCAGCTTGCTGTGTTGTTATGGCAAAGTCTCACCCGCTTGGTGTGTTGTTATGGCAAAGTCTCACGCGCTTGGTGTGTTGTTATGGCAACATTTAACTCGCATGCTGTATTGTCATGGCAAAGTCTCACCCGCTTGGTGTGTTGTTATGGCAAAGTCTCATGCGCTCGGTGTGTTGTTATGGCAACATTTAACTCACATGCTGTATTGTCATGGCAAAGTCTCACACGCTTGGTGTGTTATGGCAACATTTAACTCGCTTGCTGTATTGTTATGGCAAAGTCTCACCAGCTTAGTGTGTTGTTACGGGGACGTTTAACCTGCTTGCTGTATTGCTATGATGACGTTTAATCCGCTTGGTGTGTTGTTATGGCAACATTTAACCCGCTTGCTGTATTGTTATGGTAGAGTCTCACCCGCTTGGTGTGTTGTTATGGCAACATTTAACCTGCTTGCTGAATTGTTTATGATGACGTTTAACCCGGGGCTAACAGGCCATGTTGACCCCAGGTCATGTTTCTCTGCAAGTGTGAACAAAACGCTGTTGCGTGGTACATGCAGTTACCTGTTTGACCTCGCCTTTGCTGGTGACCTTGAGAGTTCATGGCCCGTTGTCACGTGCACATCACAGAGTCAGAGACGCTGCGGACACCATTCATTATTCATCCCATTACAGCTGAAACAATGACAGACTCAATCACATTATTGTGGTCGTGTTCGTGTAGTGTGCAACACTTTTCCATTGGTTTACGCGAAATGTGCAGCTGTTTTCTTAATTTATTCTTATGGCCTTTGTTGCCGACACGGCGTCAGGCAATCACCACTAACTGACTAAAGCTAAGATTCCTTCTATGCGGTATGCGAATGGGAGGATTCCTTCTATGCGGCATGCGGCACACGACTGGCTATATTTAAAAAATAAAAATAAACAAGTATACTCCATACTGCACTGTATATGACCTAATATGGCATTTATATCTATGTACCTCTTGGTACGTCACATGGGGGTTCCTACCTTTATAATTACCTAATTATATATATATGTATTCATATTTCTGTGGCTATGGTAACATTTTTACCAAACCGTAACCTCACCACCACCACTACCATATGTTTCCCCTCTGCACCCTTGTGTATGACCGTTCCGTAATGCCCAGTCACCTCTCCTCGTCTAAAACTAATGGACACATGCGACTGAGGTTTCTATTCTCATGCCGCACCGATCGCTACAGGGACCGATCGAGTTGCCGCATTCGCATATGCATACCGCATGTAAGGGATGTAGCCCATTGACTTCAAGGCGTTTCGATTTTTTGCCGCATTCGTATTCGCATACCGCATGCCGCATACCGCGTGTAAGGAATCTTAGCTTTAGGGCTGTCCAAAGTTGTCAATATTTTCAAGGTAGTACAAAGAGTACTACTTTTCCAGACCCCCTTTCCGCCCTCAATGTAGTCCACATAAACATTTCGCTACAGACCCAGATGGGATGGCCAAATGAGTTTAGTGCTTGCCTCCTGTTTTGGTAGGTGATATGATTTAAACCTCCGGGCTCAAAGCCTGGTCGAGTTAAATCAATAACATAAAAATAGATATTTATTGCTACGTAGCCTGGCATTCGGCATCGCTAGTATCGGGAAAGGAGCAGTGAAATGTAGACCAATTATCCGTGATTGAAAATTCCTCAGCTTATTCAACTAATGTGCAATGACCGGATGTGGCCTAATGTACAATAAAAAAAGTCGCCCAAAAATATCAACATTTTTATTAAACGGTAAAAGTGGTACTTTACTATCAGCCCCCTCACCCCTAGCATACACTTTGTACGACCGTGGTAATGTTGAAAACTTTG
Organism: Branchipolynoe longqiensis; assembly: GCA_030323885.1. Taxonomy (NCBI): domain Eukaryota; kingdom Metazoa; phylum Annelida; class Polychaeta; order Phyllodocida; family Polynoidae; genus Branchipolynoe; species Branchipolynoe longqiensis. The sequence continues at coordinate 64,589,182 of CM059192.1, read as the reverse complement.
GACTGCCCCTAACTTGATTAATTCAAACACATGATGGTTGGTTGTTGGGAGTCCTAGCAACATGTTTATCATCTCGTGTTGGTCTATGTCATAAAGGGCCGTGCACAAATTACGTCACGCTTATTTCGGCCATTTCCAACCCATGTGGCGCCCCCAGGTAAGCATACTTCCTTACACGGACACGAAAACTCCGTTCATGTTGGCCCCAGAACCAACACCAAGCAAACCTCTTTATTTATATAGGTCCAAAATCCATTATTCGAAATTCCGAAATCCAAAAATGTCCGAAGCTTTTTAAAATACAGAATAAAAACAAACTGTAAGACCACACGTGATATATTAATATGTTTGATTACAGTTTGTTTGCGGCTCTGTGTACTTAAGACTTCCTCGTCCCCCACCCACCCCCGCCCACCTCTGCCAATTTGGATTTCCACTGCTGTGTATAATGTCATCAAAGGCCCGTTGCTCTCATACCATGTCTATGTGGTGTGGGAGGTTAAAAATGCCATGGGTCGGTAAAAGTGTAGACTCCGGCTTACTATCGAGTAACTGTCTAATGGTGAAAACAAGTCTATTCAGATTTATCCATGATAGGCGGTATAAATCTTCAAGAACAAAAAGATACATACATACATACATACATACATACATACATACATACATACATACATACATACATACATACATACATACATACATACATACATACATACATACATACATACATACATACATACATACATACATACATACATACATACATACATACGGCAGCCATATATCTTCTAATTTTGTAGCCGTTTAAGAGCTGAAATTGGGAGGTCGACCATTACACAAGCAGTGTTTTAATGGGGTGAAATTGTTGGTATAAGTCAAAAGGATGTATGCCGCTCGCTATTATACAGCTATCGGCCAGGCTAAAGTACACACATTTAAACCTACAGCTGCAGAAGTAACTGTTTGACTATTTGAAACAATATTGTTTGAATATTTGCAATAATGTAGATTTGTTTTAAATTGATGACGATTTTGTAGCAATTTTATTTCTAAGTACATGATACCTTGACTCAGAACTGTTGACCTGTTATCTGTGAAATACTAAGGACGACTTTTACAAAGTGTATGTGGGAAAATTCCAGATTGTTTTGCCAAGAATAGCCAGTTGACTTTTACACAAGATTGGCTTTTACTCGAGTATATATGGTGTCCATATGGGTCGTTCTCAGAAACTGTGTACCATATATTTGGTTTCCATGTTACATTGTTAATAATTAAGCCTTTGTATTCCGGGGTAGTAAGTCAAATAGTTATTGTCGCCTCTGTATTAAATATGTTAGTAATACTACATGTCTTTAATCTATCTCACTAAATGTATCCAAAATATGCTGACATGATTTTGTGCTAAAGTGAAAATTTGTATATCGACACGACTTTCATTTTTGCTCAACTTTAATGAATAACAAATCTTGTTTGAATTTGTTGTGTGTGTTTAAATGATGTTATGGATGTGTCTGTTAAAACAATGGTATGGGTATAAAATCGAAAGGTGAAATTTAGTTTTTCAACTCTAACATATGCAGAACATGTGAACCTTCATATGAACATTGATTTTGGTATTATTTGGAATGTTTTCTGCTATTATTTGGGATGTTTTCACTCTTGGTTTCCATGTCACAAATGTGGTACACAGTTTCTGAGAAGCACCGATTATGTTTATCATGATTACATAGTTTTTTGTTGTTGTTTGTTTAAAGGTCCCCCAGCACAAAAAGTAGACATCGGCTATTTGGGTTCATTACATAGTCATCCCCCAGACACCCCTGAAGCTGACCTCATTGTGCCATGATTCCCTACGTGGGGTGTGGTCCTCTGTCTGGTTCCTCCCTCACCACACCCGGTGGCCCAATTGGTAGAGCGCAGGCTTCCCGTGTGGAAGGTCAGGAGTTCGACTCCCAGTCGACTCAAACCAAAGAAGTAAAAAAATTATACTTGTCACTTCCTAGTCTGGCGCTCGGCATTAATAGGATAAGGCAAGGCAAGGACTGGTTGATTTACTGTCAGGATGTGACTGAGCGGGATATCAGGTCATGGTGCTGGTGGCCTGGTCTACCAGTGGGACAGCACTATAAAGTTGCCATCAGTGCATACTGTTACAAGTCGGTACCTGTCCTGATATGACCTTAGATGTTGCCAGGATGTAAGACTCCAACAACCAACCAACTATTCTCCAAGCACTACCCTATCTCCATTCCAGTGATCAGTCAGTACAGACTATCCTTGGAGAGCATTCCGCTGTCCTTGCTGTGAGTGATTAGCTTGCCATCAATTCGCTTTTTTCCCCTACTCTCTGATCACTTTCATTTTACAATGTTGAAGATTGTACGACAGTATTTACTAGGATATGAATACTATTATTGAAACATCATAATTTACAGATAATCTTGCCCTAGATTTCCGCTGTTTTTGCCAGTGACTATTTTCATCCCTTGAAGTTAGAAATCATTATGCATGTCATACGAACATTGTAGAATGAAGAGTGTCATGAAGAGTGTCATGAAGAGTGTCATTATGTGGGTTTGTGGAATGACGTATGAACTCACTGTACCCATCACTATGGGGGCGTTGTGGAATGACGTAAGAATGTCATTATGTGGGTATGTGGAATGATGTATGAACTCACTGTACCCATCACTATAGGGGCGTTGTGGAATGACGTCATTATGTGGGTTTGTGGAATGATGTATGAACTCACTGTACCCATCACTATGGGGGCGTTGTGGAATGACGTAAGAATGTCATTATGTGGGTATGTGGAATGATGTATGAACTCACTGTACCCATCACTATGGGGGCGTTGTGGAATGACGTAAGAATGTCATTATGTGGGTTTGTGGAATGATGTATGAACTCACTGAACCCATCACTATGGGGGCATTGTGGAATGACGTAAGAATGTCATTATGTGGGGTTGTGGAATGACGTATGAACTCACTGTACCCATCACTATGGGGGTGTTGTGGAATGAAGTAAGAATGTCATTATGTGGTGTTGTGGAATGATGTATGAACTCACTGTACCCATCACTATAGGGGTGTTGTGGAATGACGTTATGTGGGGTGGGTGTGGAATGACGTATGAACTCACTGTACCCATCACTATGGGGGCGTTGTGGAATGACGTAAGAATGTCATTATGTGGGGTGGGTGTGGAATGACGTATGAACTCACTGTACACATCACGATGTGGACATTGTAGAATGACGAAAAAACTCACACTACACATCATTATGTGGGGGTTGTGGAATGACATAAGAAGTCACTGTATACGTCGTTTTGTGGGGGTTGTAGAATGACGTTAGAACTCACTGTGCGCATCATTATGTGGTGGTTGTAGAATGATGTAATGTAGCTGTCACACTACGACGACAATGGGAGGACGACAGCCCGGCGGCTGGAATTTTGAGAAATCACGATGACATATGCAAATTCGGGCTAATTTGGACGACAATCGGATGACATCCGGACGACAGCGGGACGACAGTGTCTGTGACTCTGTGTCTCTGTGTGTGTCTCTATGTGTGTGTCTGTGTGTGTCTATGTGTGTGTGTGTGTCTGTGTCTCTGTGTGTGTATGTGTCTGTGTGTGTGTCTGTGTCTCTGTGTGTGCCTCACTCTCACTCTCAGTCTGACTCTCACTCTCACTCTCAGTCTGACTCTCACTCTCACTGTCAGTCTGACTCTCACTCTGTTTCTGTGTGTCTCTGTGTGTGTCTCTGAGAGTCAGAGTCAGAGTCAGACTGAGAGTCAGAGTCAGACTGAGAGTCAGAGTCAGACTGAGAGTCAGAGTCAGACTGAGAGTCAGAGTCAGACTGAGAGTCAGAGTCAGACTGAGAGTCAGAGTCAGACTGAGAGTCAGAGTGAGGCACACAGAGACACAGACACACACACACAGACAGACACACACAGAGACACAGACACACACATAGACACACATATACACACACACACAGACACACACATATACACACACACAGACACACATATACAGACACACACATAGACACAGACACACACATAGACACAGAGACACAGACACACACAGAGACACAGACACACACATAGACACACATATATGCACACACAGACACACACATACACACACATAGACACAGACACACACAGAGACACACACAGAGACACACACACACACACACACACAGACACACATACACACAGACACACATAGACACAGACACACACATAGACACAGACACAGAGACACATACATGGAGAGAGAAGCAACTACAGCTTAACGACAAGACGACAGTGCCGCAACCTCGGCTGTCGTAGAAGTTTTTCAACATGTCCAAAATCCCCACGACAACCCGGCGACAGTCAAGAAAGAGTGGAGAAACTGGAGGTGTCGCGGCGACACCTGCGCGACACCGGAAGTCGCTGTCGCAGAGCTGTCGTCGCCGCTTGTCGTCGTAGTGTGACTGCTACATTAGAAGTCACTGTGCACGTCGTTATGTGGGGTTTGTAGAATGACATAAGAAGTCACTGTATGCATCATTATGTAGGGATTGTGGAATGACTATGTGCCATGTAACGATACGCATCATTATGTCGGGATTGTGAAATGACAAGAACTCACTGTACGCATCATTATATGGGGGTTGTAGAATGACTGAGTATGAGGAGGGCTGGCAGGCTGGCTGCGCGCGGCAGTCACCTCGGGCCGCACCTTGCCGGGCTGCCCTCCGCCCGTGTGTGACGTGGTGTTTCCGTCCCTTACCCGCCTGCACTCGGTCACGTGTGGGCGGACCCAGATCAGCGCAGGGCCCGGTCTGGGCGCCAAGCACACCTCGCGCCACATCCCCCAAGAGGATTATTGGGGAAGACAGATCAGACAGTGGAAAGTTACATATGGGGTGGAGGAGGAGCGTAGTGAGCTTCTAAAGTCACACGTGGGGGTGGGGGAGGAGCATAGTGAGCTTCTAAAGTTACACATGGAGGTGGGGGGAGGAGCGTAATGAGCTTCTAAAGCTATATGTGGGGGTGGGGGAGGAGCATAGTGAGCTTCTAAAGTTACACATGGAGGTGGGGGGAGGAGCGTAATGAGCTTCTAAAGCTATATGTGGGGGTGGGGGAGGAGCATAGTGAGCTTCTAAAGTTACACATGGAGGTGGGGGAGGAGCGTAATGAGCTTCTAAAGCTATATGTGGGGGTGGGGGAGGAGCATAGTGAGCTTCTAAAGTTACACATGGAGGTGGGGGAGGAGCATAATGAGCTTCTAAAGCTACACGTGGGGTGGGGGAGGAGCGTAGTGAGCTTCTAAAGCTACACATGGGGGTGGGGGAGGAGCATAGTGAGCTTCTAAAGTTACACGTGGAGGTGGGGGAGGAGCATAGTGAGCTTCTAAAGTTACACGTGGGGGTGGGGGAGGAGTGCAGTGAGCTTCTAAAGTTACACATGGAGGTGGGGGAGGAGCGTAGTGAGCTTCTAAAGTTACACGTGGGGGTGGGGGACGAGCGTAGTGAGCTTCTAAAGTTACACGTGGGGGTCAGGGAGGAGCATAGTGAGCTTCTAAAATTACACGTGGAGGTGGGGGAGGAGCATAATGAGCTTCTAAAGCTACATGTGGGGGTGGGGGAGGAGTGCAGTGAGCTTCTAAAGCTACACGGGGGGTGGGGGACGAGCATAGTGAGCTTCTAAAGTTACACGTGGAGGTGGGGGAGGAGCATAATGAGCTTCTAAAGCTACACGTGGGGGTGGGGGAGGAGTGCAGTGAGCTTCTAAAGCTACACGTGGGGGTGGGGGACGAGCATAGTGAGCTTCTAAAGTTACACGTGGGGGTCAGGGAGGAGCATAGTGAGCTTCTAAAGTTACACGTGGGGGTGGGGGAGGAGTGCATGTGAGCTTCTAAAGCTACACGGGGGGTGGGGGACGAGCATAGTGAGCTTCTAAAGTTACACGTGGGGGTCAGGGAGGAGCATAGTGAGCTTCTAAAATTACATGTGGAGGTGGGGGAGGAGCATAATGAGCTTCTAAAGCTACACGTGGGGGTGGGGGAGGCAGTGAGCTTCTAAAGTACACGTGGGGTAGGGGACTAGTGAGCTTCTAAAGCTTACACTGGTCAGGGGCGTAGGGGACGAGCATAGTGAGCTTCTAAAGTTACACGTGGGGGTCAGGGAGGAGCATAGTGAGCTTCTAAAGTTACACGTGGGGTGGGGGAGCAAGACCTAGCACTGGGGTGGGAGAGGCTTCTAAAGTTACACGTGGGGGTGGGGGAGGAGCATAGTGAGCTTCTAAAGTTACACATGGGGGTCAGGGAGGAGCATAGTGAGCTTCTAAAATTACACATGGAGGTGGGGGAGGAGCATAATGAGCTCCTAAAGCTACACGTGGGGGTGGGGGAGGAGCATAATGAGCTTCTAAAGCTACATGTGGGGGTGGGGGAGGAGTGCAGTGAGCTTCTAAAGTTACACGTGGGGGTGGGGGAGGAGCATAGTGAGCTTCTAAAGTTACACGTGGAGGTGGGGGAGGAGCGTAATGAGCTTCTAAAGTTACACGTGGGGGTCAGGGAGGAGCATAGTGAGCTTCTAAAGTTACATGTGGAGGTGGTGGAGGAGTGCACTGAGCTTCTAAAGTTAGACTTGGAGGTGGGGGAGGAGCATAGTGAGCTTCTAAAGCTACACGTGGAGGTGGGGGAGGAGTGCAGTGAGCTTCTAAAGCTACACGTGGGGGTGGGGGACAAGCATAGTGAGCTTCTAAAGTTACACGTGGGGGTGGGGGAGGAGCGTTGTGAGCTTCTAAAGTTATGGCCGGTGCACACCTACCGTTTACGATTCGCGCACTAAAACTCGCGATTCGACCCGACCCGCTTAAAACTGAAAACGGGCCGATTCGTTTTTCGAATCGCGAATCGCAATCGTAAACGGCTGCTTTTAGCACTAAAAACTGAGTTTTATGCGCGAATCGCAATCGGTAGGTGTGCGCGGGGGGCGCACACCTAGCGATTTTGGGGCAGTTTTAGATCGTATACGGTAGGTGTGCGCGGAAAAACGGGCAGTTTTAAGTCGTAAACGGTAGGTGTGCACTGGCCATTACACGCGAGGGTGGGGGAGGAGCATAGTAAGCTTTAAAGTTACACGGTGAGAGCGTGTTAAAAAGAATTGTTTTTGTTAAAGGCGCATACCAAATAAAGTAAAAAAGTAATGAAGCCAGAAAGTTCTTCGATGGTCATACATTAAAGTATAACATCAATAAAAATATAGTGTTTAAACTTTTATCGCACAAGGGAACTAAAGAGTTAAGAAATTATTGGAACGGTGCCAATTAATTTGTTTAAATAATTTTGTTTAGTGATCGTTTGGACTAGTTAGTTAGCACAGGATAATGTTAGCACAGGATATTGGGTCATGTTGCTGGCGGCCTGGTCTCCAGTGGGGCAGCACTATTTTTTCTTTTCCTTTTTTCTTGAAGATTTATACTGCCTATTATGGATATGCCTGAATAGACTTGTTTTCACCATTAGACAGTTTGTCGATAGAAAGCCCGAGCCTACACTTTTACCGACCCAAGGGATTTTTAACCTCCCACACCACATAGACATGGTATGAGAGCAACTGGCCTTTGATGACGCTGTAAGTTATCTACAGCGGTGGAAATCCAAATTGGCAGAGGTGCGGGCACGAGGAATCGAACCACCAACGTTCAGATTAGGAGTCTGACCTAGAAAAAAGTCAGACACTCTAACCACTCCGCCACAGAGAACAGCACTATAAAGTCATCATGAGTGCACACTGTCATAAGTGGGTACCCATCCGGATATGACCTTAGATATTGGTGGGATCTAAAACAACACAGGAGAGTGCTGCTGATACAGCTGCCCCGTGGCCGTGATATTCCCGCCAATAACGAGACACAAAAAGGACAGGAATCGACCTACTGTTGACATGACAGCGCGGCAATTAGACATGGGGGGTACTTAGTTCGAACAACACGGACTTCCGGCCTAGCTCCCCTGGATGCGCGTTTGTCGGTCACGTGTCATGTTTCAGGGCCACTGGTGATGGGGAAGCGTTTTGCCTGCACCCCTTTAACCCTAACCACGCCGCCACCTACCACCCGCCACCCGCCACCTAACCTCATATTCAGCGCTTGTTTTCACCAAATCAATCCAGACTCAACACATATATGTCTGTCTGTTTTGTTTGTTGGAGCTTTATGTACTGGCAACATCTAAGGTCATACCACTTACCAGGACGGGTAGTGCCTTGTGACTGCGCACTCATGGCGACTTTATAATTATAGTTATACTTATCGTGCTGTCCTAATGAATGACCAAGCTTCCGGCACCATGATCCAATTTCCCATTCTGTCACATTATCCTGATACTGAGCTAACCAGTCCATGCCCTATCCTAGTAATGCAGAGTTCCAGACTAGATAGTGACACGTATCAATTTTGTAAGTCATTGGTTTGACCAAAGACCCTATAACACTAAGACGGCTCACTCAGCCTGTACTGTGTAATCAAAATGATCAAACCCACCACTTGGTGCGCTGGCTGTTCTCTTGGTTAAACAGGTGCTATATTATATGTATAAATGTATATATGAATGTGAAAGATGTGTGATGATGCTGATGCGTATTTGTTCATAGCAATTTCATATTGATGTGTATTCATACTTGCCTATCTCATGTATAATATAATTGTATGTGTTTACATGTGAAACACCAATCAGCAGCCGGCTGCATTGCCACAAGGTGGCAATGCAAGATTTACATTACCATGGGAGAGATAGGGAGTGAGTCGTCTTAGTATTATAGGGTCTTTGGTTTGACTCGGCTGGGATTCGTACTCTTGACCTTCCACACAGAAAGCCTGCGCTCTACTGATTCGGCCACGACGTCTGGTCTCCTTGTAAATGTTGTCTCATGTGAACGGATCCGTGAGACCACATCAACACACCATCAGATACCTGAGTACACACGGACACACACAAACACACACACACGCACGCACCACCCCAACACCCCATCAGATACCTGAGTACACACACACACACACACGGACACACACACACACCACCCCAACACACCATCAGATACCTGAGTACACACACACGGACACACATAAACACACACACACCACCCCAACACAGCATCAGATACCTGAGTACACACACGCACGCACACACACACACGCACACACACACACGCACCACCCCAACACACCATCAGATACCTGAGTACACACATACACAGACACACACACACACACCACCCCAACACACCATCAGATACCTGAGTACACACCCGCGCACACACACACACCACCCCAACACACCATCAGATACCTGAGTACACATGGACACACACAAACACACACACACTACCCGAACACACCATCAGATACCTGAGTACACACATACACACACACACACACCACTCCAACACACCATCAGATACCTGAGTACACACACCCGCGCACACACACCACCCCAACACACCTTCAGATACCTAAGTACACACAGACACACACACACCACCCCAACACACCATCAGATACCTGAGTACACACACCCGCGCACACACACCACCCCAACACACCATCAGATACCTGAATACACACAGACACACTCACACCACCCCAACACACCATCAGATACCTGAGTACACGCACACACCACCCCAACACACCATCAGATACCTGAGTACACGCACACATCACCCCAACACACCATCAGATACCTGAGTACACGCACACACCATCAGATACCTGAGTACATACGCACATACACACGCACACACACATACACACACACCAGCTGGGGTGGCCGAATGAGTTAAACATCCGTGTCCCGATTTGGTGGATCCTTGGTTCGAAACTGGTCGAGTCAAACCAATGACTTAAAAATTGATACTTGTCGCTTCCTAGACAGACGCTCGGCATTATTAAGATAGGACAAAGTCTGGTTTGCTCAGTGTCAGGATAATGTGACTGAGTGGGATATCAGGTCATGGCTGGTGGCCTGGTCTCCCTGTGGGGCAGCACTATGAAGTTGCGATGAGTGCGCGCTGTCAAAATTCGGTACGCATCATGATATGACCTAACCAGACGGAATGGCCGAATGAGTTAGAGCGTCCATCTCCTGTGTTGGTAGACCATGGGATCGTGGGGTCGAACCCTAGTCGAGTCAAACCAATGACTTTAAAAATTGATACTTGTCGCTTCCTAGCCAGGCGCTCGGCATTATTAGGATAGGACAAGGACTGGTTGGCAGCACTATAAAGCCACCATGAGTGCACACTGTCACAAGTCTATACCCGTTCTGATATGACCACAGATGTTGCTAGGACGTAACACAACAAACAAACAAACCTGATATGACCTTAGTTGTTGCCAGGACGTACAACCAATCACTCTCACTCTCTCTCTCTCACACACACACCCACACACACCCACACCCACACACACACACACACACGGCGCACTACATGGTTGACATACTTGTGGTTCATGTGCCCCGTTTGATGTCGGGACTGCCTGTCTACCAGTTCGCGTATTACTAAAGATCTGTCACCAGTGGAGGTGCTGACATCTGTCGTAGCACAGGACCGACAGCACAGTACAGAAAGCAAACCAACGAGGTATGCACAGTTTGTCAGTGAGTGGTGTGTGAATGAGCTGGACACTTCGCCCACTGGGTTATCAGGCTATCGGTGGTGGGTTCCACTGTGTTACCTGACTGTTGGTGTAATGTGTTACCTGACTTGGTGTAATGTGTTACCTGACTGTTAGTGTAATGTGTTACCTGACTGTTGGTGTAATATGTTACTTGACTGTTGGTGTAATACATTACCTGACTGTTGGTGTAATGTGTTACCTGACTGTTGGTGTAATGTGTTACCTGACTGTTGGTGTAATGTGTTACCTGACTGTTGGTGTAATGTGTTACCTGACTTGGTGTAATGTGTTACCTGACTGTAGTGTAATGTGTTACCTGACTGTTGGTGTAATATGTTACTTGACTGTTGGTGTAATACATTACCTGACTGTTGGTGTAATGTGTTACCTGACTGTTGGTGTAATGTGTTACCTGACTGTTGGTGTAATGTGTTACCTGACTGTTGGTGTAATGTGTTACCTGACTTGGTGTAATGTGTTACCTGACTGTTAGTGTAATGTGTTACCTGACTGTTGGTGTAATATGTTACTTGACTGTTGGTGTAATACATTACCTGACTGTTGGTGTAATGTGTTACCTGACTGTTGGTGTAATGTGTTACCTGACTGTTGGTGTAATGTGTTACCTGACTGTTGGTGTAATACATTACCCGACTGTTGGTGTAATGTGTTACCTGACTGTTGGTGTAATGTGTTACCTGACTGTTGGTGTAATACATTACCTGACTGTTGGTGTAATGTGTTACCTGACTGTCAGTGTAATGTGTTACCTGACTGTTAGTGTAATGTGTTACCTGACTGTTCATGTAAGTTTACCTGACTGTTAGTGTAATGTGTTCCCTGACTGCTAGTGTAATACATTACCTGACTGTTGGTGTAATGTGTTACCTGACTGTTAGTGTAATGTGTTACCTGACTGTTAGTGTAATGTGTTACCTGACTGTTCATGTAAGTTTACCTGACTGTTAGTGTAATGTGTTCCCTGACTGCTAGTGTAATACATTACCTGACTGTTGGTGTAATGTGTTACCTGACTGTTGGTGTAATACATTACCTGACTGTTGGTGTAATGTGTTACCTGACTGTTGGTGTAATACATTACCTGACTGTTGGTGTAATGTTACCTGACTGTTGGCGTAATACATTATCTGACTGGTAGTGTAATGTGTTGTCTGTGTGAGACCACCCACTGAGTTATCTAACCGGACACCGTGGCTGAATTGGTAAGAGCGCAAGCTTCCTGTGTGGAAGGTCAGGAGTTCAAATCCTAGCCGAATCAAACCAATGATTTATCAAAGTGATATTTGTCGCTACCTAGTCTGGCACTAATATGATTGGGCAAGGACTGGTTAACACAGCATCATAATCTGGCTGTGTGGGATATCAGGTCATGGCGCTTGTCCCTCAGCTTATTTCCTATTGTGGAGAAATGTTTGATTATTTTGTTTGCTCCATCACTGTTGTTGATTTCAATTCCCCCATTGTTGCATAGGGTAATCGAGTCTTTATTTTTGTTGTTTGGGATTAGTATCTTTACATTTGTCCTAAATTTATGTTGCCAGGATGTAAAACTCCAACAAACAAACAAGCATCTCAGCCAGAACCTAGCGGCGGGCACCGGTACTAACGCCTCTCTGGTGGGCGATACTAGTTAAATAATTACTAAGTACTTAGGTTATGTGTCTCCTTTATACAAAGTGACGTGAGGGACCACCCTCCGCCTTCCCCACACAGACAGACTCAAGTGTGCCATGTACTTGTACGTGCATACGCACCCAATTATCTATCCCTCTCCCTTCCCCCCCCCCCCCCACACACACACACACACACACAGACAGGCGACATGGTTGGCGCGCACCGGTCACGTGACGCCTACAACACTGCTCCATTCCTGCATGTTTCCCCATGCTAATTGATGACACGGCCTGGCGCTCCGTATTAATAGGATAGGGCAAGGACTGGTTAGCTCAGTATCAAGATAATGTGACTGAGTGGGATATCGGGCCATGGTGCTGGGGACCTGATTTCCAAGTGGGGCACTATAAAGTCACCATGAGTGCGCACTGTCACAAGTCGGTACCCGTCCTGATGTGACCTTAGATGTTGCCAGGACGTACAATTCCAACAACCATGCACCTGTTCTAAGACAGTGAATGGCGGCGGCTGGGGTGCCGGTATCGGTCTGTTGTGACAAGCTCCTGTCAGGCTCCTGGCAGACCCCTGTCACACGGCTCTTATTCCTGTCAGGCGCCTGTCACATGTCTGTCAGGATCCTGCATGCTCCTCTACTTATTTTGTCAGGCCCATGTCACATGTCTGTCAGGCCCCTGTCACATATCTGTCAGGCCCCTGTCACGTGTCTGTCAGGCTACCGCATGCTCCTCTACTTCTGTCAGGCCCCTGTCACATGTCAGGCCCCTGTCACATGTCTGTCCGGCCCCTGCCACATGGAAAGTTGTGGAATTTGATAAATTAGGATCGCAGGCCTGGAAAGGCATGTCTAAAGATCCCTGAAAATCCTGGAAATGGAAAAATCCTGTCTTAACAAAAAATCTATGTTATTTCTTATTTATAAATAGCTTGAGCGTTATGCACATATGTTCTTTATTCATTAATCAGTGATGTTTTGTATTTAAAGTGAGTTTTGTGGGTTTGTTATCCTGCCTCTTGATTTTTATATTTAAATTATTTACATTCATTGTTATTTTCATGTTTATTTACACTTCACATCTTACACGTTGAACCGACTATGAATATGGCCATGTTCTGGGGTGCTATAATTTAATAAACGTTAAAAAATAAATGAAAACAGTCCTGGAATTTTGCACTGAACGGTCCTGGAAAGTCCTGGAATTTGATATGTCAAAATTGGCATGAACCCTGGCGTGTGACCTACTTGAGGTCACTTGGTGAACTGTTAATGTCCAGGACCCGTTCACTTCTCGGGGGGTAGCACCTACTGGGTGACACCATGTGGTTTGTGGACATATGGCATGTGGTTTGTAGACATATGGTGGCAATTTACACCACACAGAGGTGACAGTTTCCATGGTGACTGACTGACCCGCCAACCAGTCAGTGTAGTTTATGAGGTGCTGGATTACGTAGGTGGACATTATGTAAGTGGTGGGCAACGGATTGTTTCTCATAACACATGCTTGCTTGCTTGCTTACTTGCTTTACTTGCTTTATTTGCTTTACTTGCTTTACTTGCATTACTTGCTTTACTTGCTTTGCTTGCTTGCTTTACTTGTTTGCTTTGCTTGCTTGCTTTACTTGCTTGCTTGCTTGCTTTACTTGCTTACTTAACATTCCTGAACACCTTGGGACTAATGTGAAGATGCGTGGACATCTGATTCGTCAGTAAAATATCAACTGTATAGACTACATCACCGTTTCAGTGGCGCGGTGCATTGTGGGATGCGTCAGAGCAAAACAAACCCACAAGAAGCATATGGCAAATGCTAATACACTGGGTGCAGCTATGAAATGTGCTGGTTTTAGCTCATCTCAGCTCTTGTTTGAAACATTGAATAGTAACTAAAAAAATATATATAATAAATTAAGATATTAATCTTTTATCCAGCATTGATATTTACATCAATATAATATGCACATCTTATGCCATGTGCATTTAGATTTAGACAAATCTGGGCACTCAGACTAGTGTTAGAGCCATAGCCAGATTCAGTTTTACTTATTTTATTAATGTTTTTATTTATATCCTATGGTTAATGACATATGTAGAACTAGAAAATTAGTAGCATTAATCAGATATTGGTTATATATTTCTCTGAAACAAGTGTATGTTGACACATTTGACATTTTAATATTTAGAACAAGAATTAATAATGGTGATGTGGATATCACTGATTGTTTTGTGTGGAATTGTATGTTTCTTAGCTCAAAATGTTTAACTATGGCTAGTTTTGTCTTAGCTATATTCATCAGATCATTATATTGCATGTGTGCATACATGTTTATGCCAAATTGTTATGTACATAATTTCTATTCATTTTGAATAAAATCAAAGTTTTTCCCGACGCGTATTGACAAACTCAATGGCCATTCGCATTTGCTTTGCTGCCAACGCCGTTTTCAGCGCATGCGCAGTCGGAACCATGATCCCGTCTATTGGGAGGGTTCAAAGGTCATTGGGGCATTAGACATACCGCTGTCATGGTTTCTTTGTGCAGTCTTCGCTCCACCTAAAATGATGGCTTGGTGACTCAATTGGAAAACTTCCTGTGTGAATAACACAAGAATAATTTGTTTACCCCCCCCCCCTGCCCCTCTCCCCCCTCCCCACCCCTTAAAAAAAAGGGCAAAAGATACCTGGTTCGGCAAACATCTTGTACGACGCGCCCAAAACACCTCGGATCTGCTATCAGCGTCCGAGCAACCACATCCGGTTGTGGACTTCCGGTGCAGCCAGCTACTCGCTACTCGACACTCCCTTTGTGGGTGGCGGTGCCCGCGTCACCAGCACACCGCCGAAACGGTGTGACAGTTAGTGACACGGCGCATGGTGGCACTACGGTACTGATGTTTGGGACTGACGTGTGTGGTGGTTTGTTAGGGAAACTGCACCTCAGGAGGGCAGGTCTGTAGTCAACTATTTAATTGGTGGCATGGCATCACACACACACGCACACACACACACACGCACGCACCATATTTACTTTAAATTTGCAGTCCCATAAAAACACAAAATTTTCAAAAGCAAAACACTTATCTAGATTTGGGCATGGCAACACACACACACACACACACACACACACACACACACACACACACACACACACACACACACACACACAAACACACACACACACACACACACACTATTTACTTAAAATTGCTTAGTCTGATAAAAGCATCAAATTATCTAGATTTGAACCTGCATCTCCAACTTAGACACTGGTATTTGTTGCTATATATAGAAAGGCAATCTATGTCACTTTAATATAACCTATTGCTGCTGAAGCCCCTGGAGTTTTGATAAGCATACTAAAATTAATGTTGCATGTTTGAACTTTAAGTATCTCCTATGGTAGTCATTTTAAACCAGTTACTTTCAAGTTCAGGCAATGTAGATTATAACGTCCAACATATTTATAGCCAGATTTTGGCACATTTTCAGATGAATATATTAGGTTGGTCGCAATAATCTACCTTACTGTTTAGTTTGAAGTGTCTTCTATTGAATATGGCATGTCGACACTGACTCACACTCACACTCACAGTTCTGTGGTCTAGTAGTGGCTTACTGGACCGTTATCACACGTGCAGTTTTCTGGTCAAGCGTTTAACCGGGGGTATTCCGGATGTTATATTACACCCACACGCACACCCCACACCCATGCACGAACACACACATTCACACGCACCCTGATATCAATATCAGTCAAGTGTCAGTCTGCTATCAGCCGATTCCCACCCTGATGTCAGCCCGGTACCAGCTCCAGTGTCAGTCTGACCTCAATATCAGCCCGGTATCAGCCCGGTACCAGCTCCAGTGTCAGCCTGACATCAATAGCAGCCTGGTACCAGCTCGAGTGTCAGCCTGACATCGATATCAGCCCGGTACCAGCTCGAGTGTCAGCCTGACATCAATATCAGCCCAGTATCAGCCTGGTACCAGCTCGACTGTCAGCCTGAGATCAATATCAACCCAGTATCATCCCGGTACTAGCTCCAGTGTCAGCCTGACATCAACATCAGCCTGGTACCAGCTCCAGTGTCAGCCTGATATCAATAACAGCCTGGTACCAGCTCCAGTGATATCAATGTCAGTCAGGTACCAGCTCCAGTATAAGCCCATATCCGTATTCCAGTATAAACCCAGTCTCCTCTGGTCCCAGTCCAGTATCAGCCCGCTACCAGCTCCAGTATAAGCCCATATCCGTATTCCAGTATAAACCCAGTCTCCTCTGGTCCCAGTCCAGTATCAGCCTGCTACCAGCTCCAGTATAAGCCCATATCCATATTCCAGTATAACCCCAGTATCCTCTGGTCCCAGTCCAGTATCAGCCTGCTAACAGCTCCAGTATAAGCCCATATCCGTATTCCAGTATAAACCCAGTATCCTCTGGTCCCAGTCCAGTATCAGCCCGCTAACAGCTCCAGTATAAGCCCATATCCGTATTCCAGTATAAACCCAGTCTCCTCTGGTCCCAGTCCTGTATCAGCCCGCCAACAGCTCCAGTATAAGCCCATATCCGTATTCCAGTATAAACCCAGTATCCTCTGGTCCCAGTCCAGTATCAGCCCGCCAACAGCTCCAGTATCAGCACATATCCGTATTCCAGTATAAACCCAGTATCCTCTGGTCCCAGTCCAGTATCAGCCTGCTAACAGCTCCAGTATAAGCCCATATCCGTATTCCAGTATAAACCCAGTCTCCTCTGGTCCCAGTCCTGTATCAGCCCGCCAACAGCTCCAGTATCAGCACATATCCGTATTCCAGTATAAACCCAGTCTCCTCTGGTCCCAGTCCAGTATCAGCCCGCTAACAGCTCCAGTATAAGCCCATATCCGTATTCCAGTATAAACCCAGTATCCTCTGGTCCCAGTCCTGTATCAGCCCGCCAACAGCTCCAGTATCAGCACATATCCGTATTCCAGTATAAACCCAGTATCCTCTGGTCCCAGTCCAGTATCAGCCCGCTACCAGCTCCAGTATAAGCCCATATCCGTATTCCAGTATAAACCCATCAGCCAGCAGTCAAAGTAACCATCAGGCCTGTGTGTGTTTGCCGGATGCTTTCCATTCCTTATGGCCCCCACTCAGGGCGGGCCGGGGTGGGGGTGGGGGGGGGGGGGGGGGACTCAATGTTTACAGTCAAAACAGGGCCTCCCGCCACCACTCACACCCACTCCATGGTGTTTTTTACTGTATGTGTGTGTGTGTTTGTGTGTGTGTGGGGGGGGGGTGTTTGTATGTGTGGGGGGGGGTGTTTGTATGTGTGTCTGTTACTGTGTGTGTGGGGGGGGGGGTGTTTGCATGTGTGTTTGTTACTGTGTGTGGGGGGGGGGGGGTGCGTGTATTCTTTCGCTGCATTGCTTTTTACGCCATAGCTTTTGTCGGGCTTTTCCATGTTGTCACGGGTTTAGGTGTTAATCACCGATAAGGAAACCGGTCATATCGTAGCGTAACGAGGCGGGTCGGGCGTAGCGGATAGGAGATCTTCATTATGTCCGGTTCAGAGTAACTTGCTGTTAGCTTCCTGGGGCCATATGCATGGAGCGCTGTTAGCGGTGTGTGGTGTTAACCATCTAACACAGGGTAGCTATCACCGGTTATCAGGGGCGTCGCGAAGTATGTCACGCCCTATGCATGGCCGCCTAAACGGTTTGTGTTAGCTAAACGTGAATTTATTCATAGATTTGGGAAATCCCTCTGAGCCTGTTGCCGGCGAGCACTGCTATTTCCCAATATCGCAGCTGATTCGGCAGCGGCAGCGATTTGTTTTGCCTACATTCGTCTATTTGACAATATTAATATCGCCGCCGATTTAGCGGCCGCGTTAATATCGCTTCGATTTTAGGGTTAATTTGCTGAAATTTCACTTATTGAGTATGTAATTCTGTTAAATATGATAGCATTGAATAGATTTGGCTCTAATATATCGCCGTATAGATATGGGAAATCCCTCTGAGCCTGTTCCCGGCGATCACTGCTATTTGACAATATCGCCGCCGATTCGGCGGCAGCGATTTGTTTTGTCTATATTTGACAGTATGGATATCGCCGCCGATTTAGCTGCGGCGTTAATATTGCTTCGATTTCAGGGTTAATTTCATGAAATTTCACTTATTGCGTATGTAATTCTGTTAAAT
The DNA here is from genome assembly GCA_030323885.1 of Branchipolynoe longqiensis. Taxonomy (NCBI): domain Eukaryota; kingdom Metazoa; phylum Annelida; class Polychaeta; order Phyllodocida; family Polynoidae; genus Branchipolynoe; species Branchipolynoe longqiensis. The sequence continues at coordinate 64,570,644 of CM059192.1, read as the reverse complement.
TTGATAACATTGAATAGATTTGGGTCTAATATATCGCCGCCGATGCGGCGGAGGTGATTTGTTTAGTTTACATTCGTCGATTCGACAATATTAATATCGCCGCCGATTTAGCGGGGGCATTAATATCGCTTCAATTTTAGGGTTAATTTCATGAAATTTCACTTATTGCATATGTAATTCTGTTAAATATGATAGCATTGAATAGATTTGGCCCTAATCAGTACCTAACACCGCCTGTAAACCTGCTATGGGCTGGTGTTAGAATCTCCGACTTTAAACTCGCGGTGTTTCCCTAACACTGCTCCATACATACCGACTTTTCACCGCTAAACTGGAAATCCTGCCCAAAACGCGTTTTGGCTCACTAACACCGCGTCATGCAGGGGCATTCATTGTGGGAAACAGGCGGTCGGTTCCCTCTCTGTGTCTCTCTCTCTGTCTGTCTCTCTCTCTGTCTGTTTCTCTCTTTCTCTCTCTCTCTTTCTTTCTCTCTCTCTGTCTGTCTCTCTCTGTCTCTGTCTGTCTGTCTCTCTGTCTATCTCAGATGTCTGTTTCAGATGTTTGTCTCAGATGTCTCTCTCTCTATATCCGTAGTACTGGCCATAGGTGCTATTTTCTGTATAAAATAGCAATGAAAGATAATGATTTCGTCGATTTCTGCGATTTAAAAATAAGAGTACTTTCTGCTGGAACCCGCTAGCTTGTGCCAGGGTGTCGGCTTAATTTCCACGTTTTTTGCTGGTGACCACTTTCATCCGTGATATAAGTCAGGTATCCTATCTCTATACATGTGGTCCACTGACCGTGCTATACTAGCAATAGTAGCTGGCTAAGTGCATGCTTCTCGTGTCACAAAAAGTAGACAAAAGAAGAAAACGTTCGTTTCACGAACTAAAAGGGAACTGAACGGCCATAATTTGTGAAGTCCTTCAGAAGGCTAAGTGGTATCACTCGCTGCCCCCACCCCACCACTCACCCCAACCACTCACCCCAACCACTCACCCCAACCACTCACCCCAACCACTCACCCCACCACTCACCCTTACCTCCAACAAACACCGCCCGTACAGAAGGTATGTGGGCATGTTGTTGTAAGCATCTTGCCACATAACAGACCAGCCTGGAACTCGGTGCTTCTGGCGGCATGCCATGGCGGTGTGGCGCCCCCTGGAGGTGTTCTGTGGTAGAATGTGGCGCCCCCTGGAGACATACTACTGCGTTCTATGAGTGCGGCGCCCCCTGGATGTGTTCTGTGGAAAAGAGTTGAGCCCCCTGGACACATATGGTAGAGTTTGGCGCCCCCTGGTGGTGTTCCGTGGTAGAGTGTGGCGCCCCCTGGAGGTGTTCTGTGGGAGAGAGTGGAGCCCCCTGGACATATTCTATGTTAGTTTGGCGCCCCGTGGTGGTATTCTATGGTAGAGTGTGGCGTCCCCTGGAGGTGTTCTGTTGTAGAGTGTGGCACCCCCTGGAGGTGTTCTGTGGTAGAGTGTTTCGCCCCCAGGAGGTGTATTGTGGTAGAGTATAGTGCCCTCTGGAAGTGTTCTACGCTGAAGTGTTGCGCCCCCTTGAGGTGTTCTGTGGTAGAGTGTTGCGCCCCCTTGAGGTGTTCTGTGGTAGAGGGTAGCGCCCCCTGGAGGTGTTCTGTGGTAGAGTGTAGCGCCCCCTGGAAGTGTTCTACGATGAAGTGTTGCGCCCCCTGGAGGTGTCCTGTGGTAGAGTGTAGTGCCCCCTGGAGGTGTTCTGTGGTAGAGAGTAGCGCCCCCTGGAAGTGTTCTACGATGAAGTGTTGCGCCCCGTTGAGGTGTTCTGTGGTAGAGTGTAGCGCCCCCTGGAGGTGTTCTGTGGTAGAGTGTAGCGACCCCTGGGTGGTTTCTCTAGTAGTCTGGCACCCAACTGGGGATATTGGCGGTTGGTGGCGCCCCCTGGGAGCATCGACTGACTCGTCGTGGCGCGCAGCCAATCAGGGTTGACCATCTGTTGCACTCGTCCGTCGGATGCAAATCAGGCCACAATGCTGACAAACTTCTTTTAAACCAGGGGAGTTTTGATGCACTTGCATCCTTTTACTTTAAGTCTCTAGCTAGCCATTTGTAATTTGTTAAAAGTTACTCTAATATTAAATAGAGTAGGTAAGAAGAATGAACCTAATATATTCATATCAATTTTTTTGCTATGCAACTGAAACATCAGGCTTTATTTAGCTACGAACGGTGATAATATCTAGTGTTAATATCTTACTGTGGGGTCATTCAAAGTTTTCAACACTTCACGGCTGTACAAAGTTGGTTGGTTGTTGGAGTTTTATGTCCTGGCAACATCTACGGTCATATCAGGATGGTTACCGATTTGTCACAGTCCGCACTCATGACGACTTTATTGTGCTGCCCCACTGGGTAATCAGTCTGCCGCCAACATGCCCCGATATCCCACTCAGGTAACCAGTCCTTGTTCTATCGTATTAATTGCAAGCGCCAGGCTAGGAAGCGACAAGTATCAATTTGATAAGTCATTGGTTTAACTCGACCGAAAACCGAACTGCGGATCTCCCACATGGCCACGCTGGTTTGTGTGTCTGCTGGTACCTGAGGCACTGGTCTAAGTCAGTTCATGAAGCACCAGTCCCGAATTGGGTCCTGGTTTGCCGACATTCGACTGGACGCTGCTCGGACTAAATGGCCATCCTGAGTCACGTGACCTCAGCGGGATGAGCACACATATAGAGACAGTTGCGCACCCCACAGTGCCCTCCTTCCTACAGTGTGCGACCAGACGGATGGCCAAATGAGATGAGTGTCCGTCTCCCGTTTTCGTAGATCGTGGGCTTCGAACCCACAAGTTCTAACACCGGTCGAGTGAAAGCAATGAATTAAAATTTGATACTTGTCACTTCCTAGCCAGGCGCTCAACATTATTAGGATAGGGCAATGACTGGTTAGCTCAGTGTCAGGATACCGTGACTGAGTGGGGTATCTAGGTTAAATATATAGAATCAAATCTAGATAAGAGATTTGATTTAGAAATGTTGATGTTTTCATCGGCCTATGCAGCTTTAAAAATCCAACACCTTAAAAGAAGTAAGTATTGAAGAAGAAGCAATACTCACAAGAACTTGGTTTCTGTAACCAAACACCCGCCAGGTGGCCTTTAGGCGGTGTGAGCAGGTCGGGGGGGGGGGCATGGGACGCCAGGTTATAATTGCATAGTCCGATGGTTTTGAATTTCTGGATTTTTTCTGAGATAAATATATTAGATTGATCACTAGTATCGACTTTACATTAGTTCAGAGTTACTTTTATTTTAAATGGTAAACTTTTGAGATATTTTGAGTGCAAACATGGAAAATTAGTTTTGGCATGCTTGCCAAAACTCTGACACCATAGACTTCTGAAGTAACAGATTCTGTTAAATTGACTGAATATTGCCTTCTACGCAGAAACAAATGCTTAATATGTGCATCAGTATCTAAGTTAGATATTTCAAATCAAATCTAGATGATTGGTTTGGTTTTGAAAATTTGATATTTCATTGGACTATGCAGCTTTAACCACCAGGGGGTGGGAAAGGATGGGAAGAATGCTTAAAGTTGCATAGTCCGATGGCTTTGAGTTTCTGTCATTTTCTGAGATAAAGACATTAAATTGATCATTATAACCTATTTTACTTTAGGTTGAAGTAACTTTTAGTTTAAATGGCTAACTTTGGAGATATTTGAAGTGACAACATGCCAAATTAATTTTGGCAAGCATGTCAAAGCTCTGATGCCATAGCCTTATGCAGTAACAGGTTCTATTAAATTGACTCCCCATGCCCTTCTATGTGACAACAACTGCTTAATAATTGTACCAGTATCTAAGATAAATATGTAGAATCAAATCTAGGTCAGTATTTTGGTTTTGAACATTGGTTGAAGACTAAAACACTGGTTGAAGACTAAAACAGGGGCTGTTCTGCGTGAGCGTGACGTATTTAAAGCTGCATAATCCGACGAAAGCATAGAATTGTCAAAAACCAAAGCAGTCAGCTATAAGACATTTATTGCTGCATATTAGGATTAAAGCCCTGGCCAAGTCAAACCAATGACTTTAAAAGTTGATACATCGTGACCGTACTATAAAAAGGTTCTATCTGACAAACTGACCGAATTGGCGTTATGGATGTAAAAAGCTATCATGCAATTACCCGGCTTCAGTCCTTATTATCTCGAAAGCACCATTTTGTCAGATAGAACCTTTTTATAGTAAGATGGTGACATGTTGTTACCTAGCCCGGCACTCATCATTACTAGGATGGAGCAAGAAGCTCTGGAATGAGGAAGAACAATTATCCACAATTGAAATTTCCCCTGCTTAAACTTTAAAGCTGCATCGTCCAATGAAAATATCAAATTTTCAAAACCAAAAGAATTATCTAATTTGAAGTTACATATCTAACTTAGATACTGATGCACTTATTAAGCATTTGTTTCTGCGTAGAAGGCAATACTGGGTCAATTTCACAGAACCTGTTACTGCAGAAGTCTATGGTGTCAGAGTTTTGGCAAGCTTGCCAAAACTAATTTTCCATGTTTGCACTAAAAATATCTCAAAAGTTTACCATTTAAAATAAAAGTAACTTTGAACTAATGTAAAGTAGATACTAGTGATCGATCTAATATATTTTATCTCAGAAAAAATACAGAAATTCAAAACCATCAGACTATGTATCTTTAATCAACTAATGCACAAAAAGGGGCCAGTGCTACTCTCCATGATTCACACACGTATGCTGGCCAGAACCTTGCAGATGCTGGTGTAGCTTTTGAGTTCTGAGTTTGGTGCAAGGTAAGCGAAGTCTGTGATGTCGAGCATTTCTCTCAAAGTTAACCATTTAAAATAAGTCACATTAAAGATAAAGTCAAGTAGATTATAACAATCATCAAATATAAATTTATTTAAATATATTGGTAAAAGCTCAAAACCATTGGATTATGTAACTTTAAAAGTGGGGCGGGTTTACTGCGGTTTGTACTGTCAGACCCAGCTACATGGTGTTAAAAGTACATACTCTCTGCCTCAGCCTCAACCTTTACAGTCATTGAGTGAGTCATATGACTACAGAGTTACGAGTCAGATGGTTACAGAGTCTTGTGGTTACAGAGTCAAGTGGTCGCGCAGTTACCGAGTCATGTGTTCACAATAACATGGTTACAGAGTCATGTTAGTTAGTGGCGATTACTTAATTCTGTGTTGTCAGCAAAGGCCATAATCACGGCGAGAAGGCTTCAAATCGTATTCTGTCACATTAGTATCGGGCCATCGCTTTTACACACAATGTAAAAGCGCACAATCAACTATGTGCAAAGTTTATACGGGGCATGAAAAGTCTTGAATTTCAATCACCCCATTTGAAGACCTTGAAAAGCCTTGAATCTAACCTATTTGAGCTAATTAGTCATGAAAAGCCTTGAAAACCAATCAACTCTCTTCACTGATCTAAATTGGTTCGAAATTGCCATTCGGCATAGGATAATCTAACATATCAACACACAATAACATGCCAATACTTGCCTGAATTCCTATCAAAAACAGCCTTGGAAAGCCTTGAAATAGCCCGAATTCCATATGTTGACATGTGTACGGACCCTGTATGTGTCAAGAGACACTTGAAGTGATAAGCTCTCCTGGGCAATGTCATGAGCAGAGGTTAGTAAGCCTTGCTGTAAGACGCCTCGGCGAACAGTTATTGCAACGGTGCTCCGATAACGTTGTGGTCATGCGCGCAGATTCCGGAAATAGTTGTGTGCAACCGGAAGTGGTTATTAACTCTGGAGGATGCCTCCGGAAGTATTAAGCCAGGAGGGGGTATGAGACAGATGCCGAGTCTGGTGCTTCCCTCCCCCCCACCCCCACCCCCACCCCCACCCCCAGGGGGCTGCCTGCCGCTACACTAAGTGAACCAATGTGGCCAATCAAGACGGGGCCAGGAAGCGGCGGCGTCTTTGTTTCTCACAGTGAACACGTGACCGCACACGTGACCACCACGGGCCTGCTGTAATGCCGTGTGGGGAGCCCAAGTCCGGGTTTGTGAATGTTTACACGTGGTTACTTTACTGGGCGATGTTTACATACAGTTAAAGTTGCTTACTGGCGATGTTTACATACAGTTGCTTACTGGGGATGTGTACATACAGTTGTTTACTGCGGATGTTTACATACAGTTGCTTACTGGATATGTTCACATACAGTTGCTTACTGGGGACGTTCACATACAGTTGCTTACTGGGGATGTTCACATACATTTGCTTACTGGGGATGTTCATATACATTTGCTTACTGGGGATGTTCATATACATTTGCTTACTGGTGATATTTACATACACATGCTTACTGGGGATGTTTACATACAGTTGCGTACTGGGGATGTTCACATACAGTTGTTTACTGGGGATGTTCACATGAAGTTGCTTACTGGGGATGTTCACATACAGTTGATTACTGGGGATGTTCACATACAGTTGCTTACTGGGGATGTTTACATACAGTTGCTTAGTGGGGATGTTCACATAAATTTGCTTACTGGGGATGTTTACATACAGTTGCTTAGTGGGGATGTTCACATAAATTTGCTTACTGCGGATGTTTACATACAGTTCATTACTGGGGATGTTTACATTAATTGCTTACTGAGGATGTTTACACACCGTTTCTTACTGGCGATGTTCACATACAGTTGATTACTGGGGATGTTTAGATAATTGCTTACTGAGGATGTTTACAGTTGATTACTGGGGATGGTTACACACAGTTGCTTACTGGGGATGTTTACATACAGTTGCTTATGTGAAATGTTTACATCCAGTTGCTTATGTGGAATGTTTACATACACTTGCTTACTGGGGATGTTTACATAGAGTTACTTACATAGGATGTTCACATACAGTTGCTTATGGGGATGTTTACATAATTGCTTATGTGGAATGTTTACATACAGTTGCTTACTGAGGATATTTATAGTTGCTTACTGGGGATGTTCACATACAGTTGATTACTGGGGATGTTTACATTAGTTGCTTACTGAGGATGTTTAGTTGCTTACTGGGGATGTTTACATACAGTTGCTTACTAGGGGTGTGTACATACAGTTGCTTACTGGGGATCTTTACATACAGTTGCTTACTAGGGGTGTTTACATACGGTTGCTTATGTGGAATGTTTACATACAGTTGCTTACACACAATGTTTACATACAGTTGCTTACACACGATGTTCACATACAGTTGCTTATGTGGAATGTTTACATACAGTTGCTTACTGGGGATGTTTACATACAGTTGCTTACTTGGGATCTTTACAAGCAGTTGCTTACTGGGATGTTTCCATACAGTTGCTTACTGGGGATGTTTACATACAGTTGCTTATGTGGAATGTTTACATACAGTTGCTTATGTGCAATGTTTACATACAGTTGCTTATGTGCAATGTTTACATAGTTGCTTACACACAATGTTTAAATAGTTGCTTACACACGATGTTCACATACAGTTGCTTACTGGGGATGTTTATATACAGTTGCTTACTGACTACACACTGACTACGTCACTTTAGCACAAAATCATATAAGCATACTTTTGATACATTTTGTGGAATAGATTAAATACATATATAGTATTGCTAACATACTTAAAGTTGCATGGTCCGATCAAATATGATTTTGTCAAAATTAAAACAACTACTTACATTTGATCCTATATATCCAACTTAGATACTGGTGTATTAGCTAATGATTTGGGACAGCATATACAGAATAACCCATGAATTTATAACTTCACTCTTTGGACACTCACTTTGAAACACCCATTATGTACGGAAGCCATTAACCAATTAGGCCAATCTCCTGACCTCATTACCCTCCCCCGACCAAGTAGGCCTACTGTGCAGAGCCATAGGGGGGAAGGGGTAATGAGGTGGATGTTACCCCATCCCTCCATGTTGGATATTCAATGCTGTTTGGTCAATTCTATAAATATAATTAATCAATTTGGGTAATTTAAATTTTGAAATTGTTACATTTGTCAATTAAAGTTGTATCTGCCATCGGGACTATGTATGGTATGAGGGAGGATGAGACATGGATAACATAACAGTAAATAATAACAGAGCATATATGTACATGAGAAATGCAAGCAGTACGCATATACTTGGCAGTCTAAATGTATGTGAGGATGCGCACACATGTGTTTTTCACGCATCCGTTTGAAATTTGTCAGTTACACTATATAAAAGGAAAGCATTTTTTTGTTATTGAATGTAAAATGGAGTGAACCATATGGAGTGAGATATGTGCATTTGAAAGTTTTTGACTTTCAGCTCTTTTGTATTAGCTAATGCAGCAGCCATTCCATGCTGGCCACATCAGGCGGGCCTGAGCATTAATAGTTTGATGGGATCTGCCGCAAATACACAGGTTTCCTGTTTTAATGCTATGATGGCAACAGCTGTTCTGGTTGTGCCTATGGGTTATTATTTGGACGGGATCCATCGCAAATGCACCAGGATCTGAGCATAATGCTATGATGGCAGCAGCTATATTCTACAATCCAGCCGGACCTGAGTATTAATGGCTTGATTGGATCCGCCGCAAATGCGTAGATCTCCAGGTCTAATGCTATGATGGCAGCAACTGTTCTGGTCATATGTTATGGTTTGGAAGGGATCTATCGCAAATGCGCAGGGTTCTGGGCTTAACACTATGACGGCAATAGCCGTTTCGCAGCATATGCGTCGGCGGACAGCTCGGTATCGCAGAATGTGCAGTTCGTCATAGGTGAGTGTAGAAACTGATATGGTGCTATGACCCCAGGCCGACCTCCGACGCATACGCTGTGGAACGGGCTTTTGCAATGGATCCCGTCCAAACGATAACACATAGGTACGACCAGAAAGGCTGCTGCAATCATAGCATTAAACCCAGACACATGCACGATTGCAGCGGATCCCGTCAAACCATTAATGCTCAGGCCCGGTTGAATCATAGAATGTACAGTTTGGTGGGTGGTTGATGTTTTGAAATTTCTGCCATTCGGACAATGTCAATCATATACCGATATATATGCGATGTTGGATATTCGATGCTACTTGGTCAATTCGATAGATATAAATCAAATTAACCTTTCTACAAAATAATATTTTGTTAAAAACCCTAGTGCCATGGGCCTATGGCACCAATCCGTTCCCAGAATGTTCACAACCCAAACAGAAATACATACCTACAGCCTTGTCAGGTTCCAGGATTAGTAGGTCGTCTCACATCACATGGTCACTGCGAGATGACCATCTGGGTCATAGCCACAGGACTTTGGCAAGCTTGTCGAAATTATTTTGGGTTCTTTAAGCTCAAATTACTTTAAAATGACTCCGGTCTGATGATTAGTAGCTCATAACGATCAATTTGATATATTTATCTAAAAAATAAAACAAAAATTCAAACGCCGTCAGACCATGCCACTTTAATAACAAGAGCCAACAATAATTATTTGACTTGCTATGAAAGAAAAGAACGAATTAAATATATCCATCGTAAGATGGACACCCAATTTTTGTTACGAGGCCAGCTTCAGAGAATGACCCATGTACATTTATGCATAATATAAAGCTTGTGTACAGCTTTAGGTGTGAACTGACACCGGACTGAGAACGAGGCTGATTACCCTGTTCCTTGCACCCACAGACCGCCTGCACATCTGCCTGTACAAGGACGCTGCCGAGTGCTACGCGCCCCCTAGTGGCGCCGAGCGTTCCATGCGCCCCCTGGAGGATTTCCTCGGCATCGAGTCCTGCTTCAGCCTGGACCGTGAGCCGAACGTGATGGCCATCGTCTGCCTCAATGACGTGACCCTGCTGGCGTTCCAGGGCCGTGAGATGCTCATCCAGTGGGAAATCCGCATCCGGTCTCACCTGGGGGAAGGTGGGTCTTTTCTGTGTTTAGCAACATTTTTGTTTGGGACGATATTTTTCCTTTTTTAAGTGGACTTCCGTGTTTTTTTCACAGTCTAGAGGGATTTTTGATGTATGTGTAAACGGAAATTAGGCATCGGGATAATAATCTTGGCTTGATTTCCACTTTTTTTTGGCCTGAAACGACTATCATCCCTGAGAGGGCAAGCTTCCTGTGCTGAAGGCTGGGAGTTCGATACCCGGTCGAGTCAAACCAATGACTTACAAAATTGGTAGTTGTCACTTCCTAGCCTTGCGCTTGGCATTAATAGGATAGGGCAAGGGCTGGTTCGCTCAGTATCGGGATAATGTGAGTGAGTTGGATATCTGGTCATGGTGCCGATGGCCTGATTTCCCAGTGGGGCAGCACTATAAAGTCACCATGAGTGTGCACTGTCACAAGTCGGTACCCTTCCTGATATAACCTTATAGTGCCAGGACATAAAGCCCCAACAACCAACCAATTTTGTTTGTTTTGTTGGAATTTTACATCCTGGCAACATCTAAAGTCAGGCAGGACAGGCATCGACTTTTGACAGATCGCACTTATGACAACTTTATAGTGCTGCCCCACTGGGAGACTAGGCTGCTGGCACCATGGCATCATTTCCCTCTCAGTCACATCTTGATACTGAGCTAATCAGTGCTTGACCTATCCCAGTAATGCCGAGCGAGAGGCTAATATATATATTATACATAATCTGCCCTGCAGAGTTGTAAACCACTGCCTTGTGGTACAGGTTCTTAACAGAACCGAAGGCTAAGGGAGCAAACCCTATGCAGAAAACCATGTCACTGTGGCAGCATTAAGGGCGGTTGATGTATGGAACTCCCAACATCTCCCGACCAGCCACTGCAGGGACAAATAGTTTTGTGCCTGTCTGGACATGTTCTTGCCGGTGTGAAACCTCTATTTGCTCCCCGAGAGAGTGCTGCTGGTAACTTGCAAAAGCCAGCAGCACTTCAACACTTTTGCAGGCAGCTTGTATGAAATGTACAACCGCACATCAACCGACTCATGGACATCACTCTCACAGCAGAGAGCTAAATGGAGAGCAGCAGTCAAGTAATGAAAGCAGTCTTTGTCGCATCACGACTGACAGCATGATGATGATGATGATGATGACATAATATATATATTATCTGTTTTATATATATTATTTATTATATATTATATGCATTATATGGGCAACCGGTATTGGGACAGGAAGCACCTGCTGATCAGCTGCCTTTGCATACCTGTCCACACAAGCAATTGGGCTCCAAGCCGCTCTAACTATACCCCACAGAACCTTCCAGAATCAGCACATAATAGCACCGCTTATATAATACTTGCATGAAGGTAAACATTTATACATACACATATATATATTATATGTTACATATTATAATATATATTCATATGCATTGATGGCGGGAAGATCTAGTTAAATTTGCATCGTCCAAAAAAAAATATATATATATATATATATAAACAATCAATATGATATAGACCTACATATGCTGTCATTTTTTGACTGAGCGCGAAGTGCCATTGTTTGTGCAGAGAACCAGTTCCCGGCGAAGCTGGTGAAGGTGCCTGCAACAAACCCACTGTGTCTGGGTGCCGTGAAGCTGTACATCCAGGGAGGCCGGATAGGGTTGACGGCCGGGAAACCGCCCACAGTCACTGGTGCCTGGAACATCGCCGACCTCCGCAAGTATGGAGTCGTCGATAGCAAGTTCTGCTTCGAGGTCGGCTCCCGCTGTGGCAAAGGTAGGGGCATTTTGCGGGTTGTGTGAAGACTGTCTTTGTTGTAGTGGCATTACATATGCTGTGTGAAGACCTTCTTTGTAGTGTCATTATACAGACTGTATGACAACCTCCTTTGTAGTGTCATTACACAGGCTGTATGAAGACCTTCTTTCTAGTGTCATTCTTTTTTTTTTTTGGTCCATTAGTTGTTTAAGCAGGGGAAATTTCAGTCATAGACGACTGGTCTTCCTCATTCCACTGCTGGTCGATAGAAAGCCCGAGCCTACACTTTTACCGACCCAAGGGATTTTTAACCTCCCACACCACATAGACATGGTATGAGGGCAACCGGCCTTTGACGCTGTAAGTTATACACAGCGGTGGAAATCCAAATTGGCAGAGCTGGGGGCATGGGGAATCGAACCGCCGACCCTCCGATTAGGAGTTTGCCCTAGAAAAAAGTCAGACACTCTAACCACTCCGCCACAGAGAACATCACACAGGCTGTGTGAAGACCTTCTTTGTAGTGTCATTACACAGGTTGTATAAAGACTGTCTTGGTTGTAGTGTCATTAGATATAATGTGTGAAGACCTTCTTTGTAGTGTCATTCCACAAGCTGTATGAACACTTGTTGGTGTAGTGTCATTTAAAAAAAAAAATTTCAAGTATTTTATTCATTGAATAATATCTCTTGTCAGTGCCAGAGCACTCTTCTTCCGGCCCTACAGTACAATTCCTTGATACATAAATGAAACTACTATCAGTTGTAATAGTAACTGATTGCAAATCCTGTTTGACACTAAAAGTCTTATACATATTATAAATTAAATATCAGCTGTAGTAGTAACTACGTAGCAATTCCAGTTCAATAAAAGCATCATGCATTCGGTGAATAGGCATATGGTATTGCATGGTTCTAGAATTTTGTTAAGACATTTGTTCTTCTTTCCTTCTGTCTAACAACAAATATATATATATATACACATTTTCAAGTACATATATATTCTCAAATATATATATAGTAAATACACCACAGGCTGTGTGAAGACCTTCTTTGTAGTAGTGTCATTACACAGGCTGTATGAACACTATCGTTTTTGTAACGTCATTACATAGGCCATGTGAAGACCTTCTTTGAAGTGTCATTGCATAGGCTATGTGAAGACCTTCTTTGTAGTGTCATTACACAAGCTGTATAAAGACAGTCTTGGTTGTAGTGTCATTACACAGGCTGTGTGAAGACTGTCTCTGTTAATATGCTCATCCTGGTGTATCTTTCTGACATGAACAAAACACAACTTATTCAGAATAGTGTAAATTAACTTGTTAATGTCGGAGTACAGAAATATTTGTTTATGTGATATGAGTTAATGAATATGGAGAGGGTGTTGTTGATATTGGAGTGAGCATTTAGTGGTGTTTGATCTAATGACTAATGGCCAACGTTATGTATGCAGTTGCAGGTTTGTACGTGCTGTTGACAGAACAAGGTGAGGAGATCACGGAACGAGTAAGTGAGGCCTCTCAGTCAAAACATGCCAAGTCACGCCGCTCCCTCTCAACGTCCTCAGCGACCACCAACAAACGCAGTAAGTAGCAACCTACCATATGCCAGCCACTGCTTAGTTACACCCAACATGTAGCAACCCACCACATGACAGCCACTGCTTAGTTACACCCGATTGTAGCAACCCGCCACCTGCCAGCCACTGCTTAGTTACACCCGATTGTAACGACCCGCCCCCTGCCAGACACTGCTTAGTTACACTCGACTATAACAACCCACCACCTGACAGCCACTGCTTAGTTACACCCGACTATAGCAACCCACCACATGCCAGCCACTGCTTAGTTACACCCAACATGTAGCAACCCACCACAAGCCAGCCACTGCTTAGTTACACCCGACTGTAGCAACCCACCACCTGACAGCCACTGCTTAGTTACACCTGACTATAGCAATCCACCACATGCCAGCCACTGCTTAGTTACACCTGACTATAGTAACCCACCACATGCCAGCCACTGCTTAGTTACACCCGACTAGCAACCCACCACATACCAGCCACTGCTTAGTTACACCCGACTATAGCAAACCACCCCCTGCCAGCCACTGCTTAGTTACACCCAACTATAGCAACCTGCCACATGGCAGCCACTGCTTAGTAACACCCAACTATAGCAACCCAGTCACTACTTAGTTACACCCGACATGTAACAACCCACCACATGCCAGCCACTGCTTAGCTACACCCATCTATATCCACCCACCACTTGCCAGCCACTGCTTAGTTACACCGAACTATAGCCACCCACCACATGCCAGCCACTGCTTAGTTACACCCGACTATAGCAAGCCACCACATACCAGCCACTGCTTAGTTACACCCGACTATAGCAACCCACCACATGCCAGCCACTGCTTAGTTACACCCACCTATGGCAACCTGCCACATGCTAGCCACTGCTTAGTTACACCCGACTATAGCAACCTGCCACAAGGCAGCCACTGCTTAGTTACACCCAACTATAGCAACCTGCCACATGCCAGCCACTGCTTAGTTACACCCGACTATAGCAAGCCACCACATACCAGCCACTGCTTAGTTACTTACATCTCACTATAGCAACCCAGCCATTGCTTAGTTACACCTGACTATAGTGACCCACCACATGCCAGCCACTGCTTAGTTACACCCGATTGTAGCAACCCGCAAACCTGCCATCCACTGCTTAGTTACACCTTATTGTAGCAACCCGCCACCTGCCAGCCATTGCTTAGTTACACTCGACTATAACAACCCACCAGCTGACAGCCACTGCTTAGTTACACCCGACTATAGCAACCCACCACCTGACAGCCACTGCTTAGTTACACCTGACTATAGCAACCCACCACATGCCAGCCACTGCTTAGTTACACCCGACTAGCAACCCACCACCTGACAGCCACTGCTTAGTTACACCCGACATGTAACAACCCACCACATGCCAACCACTGCTTAGTTACACCCGACTATAGCAACCCACCACATGCCAGCCACTGCTTAGTTACACCCAACTATAGCAACCTGCCACATGGCAGCCACTGCTTAGTAACACCCAACTATAGCAACCCAGTCACTGCTTAGTTACACCCGACATGTAACAACCCACCACATGCCAGCCACTGCTTAGCTACACCCAACTATAGCCAACCACCACATGCCAGCCACTGCTTAGTTACACCCAACTATAGCCACCCACCACATGTCAGCCACTGCTTAGTTACACCCGACTATAGCAAGCCACCACATACCAGCCACTGCTTAGTTACACCTCACTATAGCAACCCACCACATGCCAGCCACTGCTTAGTTACACCTGACTATAGCAATGCACCACATGCCAGCCACTGCTTAGTTACACCCGACTATAGCAACCTGCCACCTGCCAGCCACTGCTTAGTTACATCTGACTATATCAACCTGCCACATGGCAGCCACTGCTTAGTTACACCCAACTATAGCAACCCAGTCACTGCTTAGTTACACCCGACATGTAACAACCCACCACATGCCAGCCACTGCTTAGTTACACCCAACTATAGCCACCCACCACATGCCAGCCACTGCTTAGTTACACCCAACTATAGCCACCCACCACATGCCAGCCACTGCTTAGTTACACCCGACTATAGCAAGCCACCACATACCAGCCACTGCTTAGTTACACCTCACTATAGCAACCCACCACATGGCAGCCACTGCTTAGTTACACCTGACTATAGCAATGCACCACATGCCAGCCACTGCTTAGTTACACCCGACTATAGCAACCTGCCACCTGCCATCCACTGCTTAGTTACATCTGACTATATCAACCTGCCACATGGCAGCCACTGCTTAGTTACACCCAACTATAGCAACCCAGTCACTGCTTAGTTACACCCAACATGTAACAACCCACCACATGCCAGCCACTGCTTAGTTACACCCAACTATAGCCACCCACCACGTGCCAGCCACTGCTTAGTTACACCCAACTATAGCCACCCACCACATGCCAGCCACTGCTTAGTTACACCCGATTGTAGCAACCCGCCACCTGCCAGCCACTGCTTAGTTACACCCGATTGTAACGACCCACCACCTGCCAGCCACTGCTTAGTTACACCCGACTATAGCAACCTGCCACATGCCATCCACTGCTTAGTTACACCTCACTATAGCAACCCACAACATGGCAGCCACTGCTTAGTTACACCCAACTATAGCAACCTGCCACATGCTAGCCACTGCTTAGTTTCACCCGACTATAGCAAGCCACCACATACCAGCCACTGCTTAGTTACCCCTCACTATAGCAACGCACCACATGCCTGCCACTGCTTAGTTACACCCCCTACAACTGATTAGTGACACCTGATAAGTACTCTTCATTCTATTATCATGAGATTGTTTGAGGCCCAGTATAAAACCTTTTTGAACTCTCAAAGGGCTTCAAATAAATGCCATTATTTATTTGTCAAAGTTACCATTTCATTTGGTTTCAGTATAACTTTAAGCACTTTCTGAGTTGAGGTTAACCCACAGCTAATTGTAGAAGTCACATTCCATTATCTGTGTCATTTGTCAGTTAATTCATAGGTCTTTGGGATGTGAACACGATATGTGGATGGTAGGACCGCGTGTGTGACTAGCGAGTGCAGCAGTTGGCCCTGAAGTGTCAATGTTTCAACGATCCTGTTTTAATCCAAATAGGACTTGACTTTGTTTGTTATATGAGGTGCCAATATTGCATGGTAACGAGGTTTAATAAAGCACCTGTAGACAATCACTGTCCTGAAAAGAGGGCAACAACATTCTGTGCCGGGTTTGGCAAGATAAATAAATAAACAATATATAGTAAAACCTCTCTAGCCGACCACCTCCACAGATCGACCACTCCCCTATATCAAGTGCTTTATGTGGGTCCCAAACGATTGCCCATGCAATTCCATTGTATCGATAAAAAAAAATTCCCTAAGCTGACCACCTCCCTAAATGGACGGTCCCATGATCGGTCGATTTAGAGAGGTTTTACTGTATATATGTATACAAAAGTAAATAATAAAATTACATTTACTTTAACTGAACTGAATTATGTATATTTAACTGTATTACTAATAGAAATACCTGTGTACATTTTGTCCATTTGTATCTGGGTACTAACATTTAATTCCTTGTCACAGGGTCACAGCTGAGCTGCCACTCCGTCATGTCGAACATGTCCAGTATCTCCGGCCTGTCTGGACTATCTGGCTTCTCGTCGCCACCACCGGAGGTGTTCGCGAAGGATTTTCGTGACACCGAGGTTTACGCAGATTTGAACTTTGTGTCAGAACCGAGCCCGTTGACGGGCTCCTCTGTAGAGACTACAAGTACCATCTTCAGTGACTCGAGCTCCGAGAGCTCTGAGAAGCACAAGCTGGTGAGCATCGATAACTTGCTGGAGCCGGAGCAGTGCGGTGGCTTCGGTGACGATGGACTGCCGGGAAGCAGTGTGTCAGGCCGGGGTCTGCAGACAGACAACCATGGGTATCGCTCAGGTGGCATGGCTAGTAACAACCTGAACGATGACTTGACTTTGCGCCAGAATGAGCTGGAGAACACCAACACGCTGCCACGCACCGGCTCCCGGGAGCTGCTTAACATATCACCTGAGCTGGACGATATCGATGGTTGCGGGATGATACTCGATAGTGATGCGGTCAGGTTCAGCGGAGTGCATGCGCACCACACCGAGGCCGCATCATCGCACGGGCATCAGTCGCACATCAAGTCACGCCTCGGTAGCACCAACTCTTCGCACTCCTATACAAGTGGTGGCAGCAATTCCAGTGTAAGTCTGAGTGCTGGCTTGTCATCACACAGCTCCACATCTGCATCCTCTCAGCCTCATCTCGCTTTGGTGACGTCATCCTCGTCCAACGACCTGGATGTTTTCCTTTCCTCTGTCCATCGGAATGTGGATCTGCTCAGTCCTAAGCTGCCAAAGTGTGACCCGTGTAAGGTCCTTAGCGTATTCGGTGAGGCGGACCGGGATGCTGGTGAGACCGGACCCTCGAATGGCACGGCTGTGTGCCTGTTTGAGAGTCATGGCCAGGTGCGTGAGACGGACGTGGAGAGCCTCGACCTGCTCGATGAGGTTCTGCGCGCCTGCAGTGTGGACGCCTTCAGCAGTTCTAGTGGCGGCCAGTCCTCCCATGGCAGTAAGGGCGACCTGCGGGTGCACAGCATTCACAGCAGCACGTGTAGCATTGGGGCCGCCCAGAGTGATGGCGGGTCGATACGCACCTCCCCTGCGCAAGCAGGGTCAGTGCGCACCAGCCCAGCGCGCAACAGCCCAATACTGACTAGCCCCACATACCAGCCTCACTACCAGCAGGCAGTGTCAGGTTCCTCCTTCATCACAACTCAGTCGCAAGGCGCGCACAATGTGAGCCTCTCTTCACGACCTCCCGCGCCACTGGCACCCAGTGGCCTGTCCTGTGGCCTCCAGGTTTCTGCCTCTAAGTGCCACAACCACCATTATGTCAACGTGTCCGGGATCAACACCGGTGACGTCAATCTCTTCCAAGAACACACCAACACATTGAGCTCCTTCGCTGACATTCCTTCGCATGCCCCGCGAAGTGGTACAAACCCGAGTGACGGGATGAACAACTTCCATGATTACGTGAACGTGTCTGCCATGAATGGGAATGCGCCTAGTGAGCGTGGGCATGGTGACCAGAGGGCGGTGCCGGCCACTGTCTTCCCGGATGCCAACTCGAATCCCAGCATGCCTTCGACATTCCACTCGGATAAGGCGTTAATACTGAACCCGGACCAGCCACTGCCCTTTGTTGACTTGGAGTGCTATGATAATGAGGAGCGGGGCTACTTGTATTGGGTGAAGGGTACACCAGAGGCAATCAGTGAAGCCCCAGTGATATTGAACCAACCCGTACCCGTCTCACCCAGGGTGCTGTGTAGTAGTGGGGGTCTGGCACCCCAAGCCGGTGTTAAGTGTAGTGGTGCTAAAGATACCGGTGCTATGCAGAGCAGTGGGAAGGATTCTGGGGAGCTGTATAGTCACATCAGTAATAAATCACAGCCTAACTTGAACCAGTATGACAATGACCACCAGGAGTACGTGAATGCACCGGTGTCCGGTGCCCGCTCCGTGATGGCTAAGCTCAGTGCTGTACGTGGCAAGTTACTCGCATACCATGACAGCCTAAGGCGGAGCAAAAAGCCACAGATCCAACGTCGTGGAACGACAGATGACAACAACTCACGAAAGTCATCATCAGCCAAATGCTCCCCAAAGGCCTCTCCAAAACACTCACCCAAAGGCTCTCCAAAGCGGTCTCCAAGGAGTTCACCAAAAAGTGATCGAAATAGCTTAAGAACTGCGCTTTTCCGCTCGCGGGGGAAGAGTTTGGAAGATATTCTAGATGCAACTGTTGCGGAAAAGAATACCTTAATGCCACCAGACTTGTTTGGTTTGCCACCGCCTGGACCTCCGCCAAGGAGAAGCAGTATGCGTGTCAACTCACCATTACAGCTGGAGGGTGGTGAGTATGTGCAGCTTAACCTGGAAGACTGTGAGAAGTCAGTATTACAAAGCAAACTTGACAGGCGAACTACTGTGCCTGAATTGAGTCGAACTCCTGCCATTGAGGAGACGCCATACATAACGATGGCTGGAGAGGGTCGGTCAATGACCAGCTCGCTCCATAGCGACACTCTCGGAGAGAGTGGTTATGATAGTTATTATGGAGCAGCAAGCAGCCTTCCTTATGCGCAATCCCCCAGCCCGATTAGGAGTCCTCGCAGTGTGCGCCGGACTCCGCCCAGTGTGGGCGCCATGAGTCCGCACACGTCACCAAACAAGGTGCGTCTGTCAGGCATGATGGAGCAGAGCAACTACATGCTCATGTCCGGACAGCAACTGCGGGATGACGACTGCGCAGTCTTCTGTGCCATGGAGCTGCCTCTGCGCAGTGGCTCTGTCAGTTCGCACCAGAGCAATTCAATGCGCAGTCGCAACTGCAGTTTCAGCAGCACTGCATCAAGCGATACACAGCACACGACAGATGACAACACAAGCTACCTCAGCATGTCGATGGGACGACAGCGGTCTAACACGAGCCAGGCATTTCGCACATCAAATCGACCTCCTTTGAACCAGTCTCGCAGCCTTGACACAGATTACGATAGTGAATACCTGCACATGACTGTGCCAGTGAGTGGGACTGGCATGCATAGTGCCACTGGCATCATGCACAGTGACTACATGTGTATGACTCCCGGATGTGATGAAGCTACAGGGACAGAGGTCGATCGAACGCCTGTCAGACCCTTTGAGGACCTTATAGAACACGAGGCTTACGTTACTAAGAAGAATATTATACCCTCCGGACGAAAGCAGTCTGATAAACCCAGTGATGACTCCGTGAAAAGTCCACCACCGGGTAAACGAGACCGCTTCTTATCTAGACTCATTCGGAGGAACTCCTCCAAGGAGAGAAAATCATCCCAGTCGAGAAGTCAAGAGGATATTCTGCGCTCTCCGATTGCGGAAACACTTCCAGAAGTTCCAATTAGCGAACCAAACACACCTTCTCCTTACACACGCATTAATCAGGACCCGTTCGGTCTTGTGCCTAACCTGCATACTCGCCGGGCGTCTGAGGATGTGCAGATACCACCTCTCTATGTCATCAGAGGGCGCTCTGCCAGCTACTCCTACAACCAGAGCAGTGGCTGGCCAGATGTGGGTAACTTAACTGATGAGCAGAAGCAGCTGAGCGTATTATCAATGACAAGCAACGAGTCGTGTCCGCAGTTTTGGAGTCCAAGAGGGGACTCACCGCCTGCCCTGCCACCCCGCACGTACACACGCACTTCCGAACTGCAAATGCTTCTCCGTAAGAAACCGAACCCGCCACCACCACCAGATCACTCGCCGGTCTCGTCCAACTCTCCTGACCTTGACTTCCTTGATCGGCCAGTGAGCCCAAACATGCCAAGTGAGCCTGCACCTCCTCCCCCAATTGTCTACTCGCACGGCAGCGAAACAACGTTGAGTACCGACTCGAACCCCAACTCGACCAATACATCAACACTGACCCTGCTGCATATTTCGGAAGACGACGACAAGCTGAGCACTCCACCGCCCGAACTGCCCGAGAAGACCCACCGGCGGCGCAGCAGCCCCGGGCTGAGCGCCTCGATGACCGTGCTGCGGCGCCAGACACGCCGAGCGCTGTCACCCACCTGGCACTCGCAGTCAGAGCTGCTCCTCTCCGAGCAATGCAAGGCAGCCAGCGCATGCGCATCGCCGCTGGTGGCGCCGCGCGGCGGGCACCGTGCAAACCACCTCGTCGTACATATCCCACAGAGCACAGAGTCGGACGTGGACGATTTGTGGAGCGCGCACAGCAATGGCGGCAGTCGGGGTAGGTCACGTGGTGATGGGAGTTGGGACAAGTCACGTGGTGATGGGAGTCGGGGTAGGTCACGTGGTGATGGGAGTCGGGGTAGGTCACACGGTGGTGGGAGTCTGGGTAGGTCATGTGGTGGTGGGAGTCGGGGTAGGTCACGTGGTGGTGGGAGTCGGGGTAGGTCACGTGGTGATGTGAGTCGGGGTAAGTCACGTGATGGTGGGAGTTGGGGTAGGTCATGTGGTGATGGGAGTTGGGATAGGTCATGTGCTGGTGGGAGTCAGGGTAGGTCACGTGGTGATGGGATTCGGGGTAGGTCATGTGGTGGTGGGAGTCTGGGTAGGTCATGTGGTGGTGGGAGTCGGGGTAGGTCACGTGGTGGTGGGAGTCGGGGTAGGTCACGTGGTGATGTGAGTCGGGGTAAGTCACGTGATGGTGGGAGTTGGGGTAGGTCATGTGGTGATGGGAGTTGGGGTAGGTCATGTGCTGGTGGGAGTCAGGGTAGGTCACATGGTGATGGGATTCGGGGTAGGTCACGTGATGGTGGGAGTTAGGGGAGGTCATGTGGTGATGGGAGTCAGGGTAGGTCATGTGCTGGTGAGAGTCGGGGTAGGTCACGTCGTGGTGGGAGTCGGGGTAGGTCATGTGATGGCGTGGAGTCGGGGTAGGTCACGTGATTGATGGGAGTCGGGGTAGGTCACGTTATGGTGGGAGTCAGGGTAGGTCATGTGATGGTGGGAGTCGGGGTAGGTCACGTAGTGACGGGAGTCAGGGTAGGTCATGTGATGCCGGGAGTCGGGGTAGGTCAAATGATGGCTGGGAGTTGGGGTAGGTCAGGTGATGGCTGGGAATTGGGGTAGGTCAGGTGATGGCTGGAATTTGGGTTAGGTCACGTGATGGCTGGTCCAGATTTGATCTTTTGAAAAACACTTTTGATTCGTTTCATTCCGAAGCCTTGATGGTGACAACTATACTTTCGTTTTAGTCTCTAGATCACGCTACAACCTCCTTGGGAATAAATGGATTCTTTACACTGTGCTTCTCCATTACAGTAAGCACGCCAACGAACCGTGATGATGGAAGACCGCCATCGAGACCACGTATGAAGACGGACAGCTCTGAATCCCAGTCGTTGTCATCATATGGGAGTGCAGATACCACGAGCACGCGCAGCGAATCTGAAACACACAAAGCGAGTCCAGCCTCAACCACCCTGCGACCGCGCTTCGGTAAGGAATACAAGAAACTGGATCGCCGCAAGCTGAATGACGACCTCAGTATGTCGGGGAGCGGCTACCCTCCGGATGGGGTCCAGCCACGCACTCCGGGTTCACCGTCTGTCATGTCTTCTGTGTTCACATTTGACACCACTAGTGTGTCGTCGCGAATGAGTTCTATCAGTGGCTACAGCTATGGGAATGACTCACCGCGTTCACCATCTCACCTGATTGGTCCGCCCCGCTCACCTGCCCCGCTCCTCCACCCGCAGCCCCGCATGCAGCCGCATGACTACATCAACATGTGCATGCCCCGCACTGACTCACCACGCCTCCGGGACATGACGCCGCCAGGGTCACCTCGCTCCCTGTCCGGCGCCTCCGAGCAGTCAAACCCGATGCTGAACTATGCCGAGATCGACCTGTCCATGGTGGACGAGCGGAAGCCACGAAAGCCGCTGCAGAAGAATGACATCGAGTACGCCATGATTGACATGGTGGCGACTGCAGCTGCATCCCGGGCCGGCAAGGAGCATGCGCGCCTGCGGGAGGACAGCCTGCGTCGGAAGGACGGGCGGCGCGGGGAGGACGGGTCACAGGAGTACATCCGGCGGAGCAAGATCGAGCGCAAGAACTCAGTCGTGTCCATATCCGGTCGGGCAGACAAGAAGCCGTCTTCGAGAAGTGGCAGTAAGGACAGAAAGGTGTCGGCACCCACGTAGTCAAGCACCCTGCCATATCAGCTGCCCCCCCCCCCTTCCCAGGTGGGAACTGCCACGTGATTGGTTGCACATATCACGTGACTGTCCATGTGATGGTAGTCTGACGGTTTGTTTATGTGGTAGGTGATTCTGACCAGGTGACAGTCGTAGTGAACATGGTAACTAAGTGGATGTGAGTGTTTGAGACATTTTGGACTACTTACTTCTGCTGTGTTCAAGGTTACAGGTTCTACCTGCATGAATCTGGGTCTGACGTGGCCTGAGATGCAATAATTTGGTAGGGTTCTGGGACAGTTTGCTGTACCAACTTCTCCCACCCCCTCCCCCACTCACATTACATACACACACACGCAGATCAATGTCCTTCATCTCTGCTTTTGTTTATTATTATTTATTCTAAGTCATTGATGAGTGCCATGGCATATGTATTAAAACTGCACATTTTGGAGTGTTTTTAAATTTTGATAAATTCTGCCTAACGTGCAATGTGGTTTCAGAAAATGAACATTGACTTGATGGTCTCAAGTATGCTTAGACATTTTAAGCTGGAAATTGTGTGGTCTCCTCCGGTAGCCGGAACCCGAAAATAAGGTTTGATACCAACATGACGCTAGGTCAACACTCATTCGCTGGTGGATTTGTTAGGATGTTAGTAGGTACTCCAAACTGATTTTTGAAATGCATGTTTGCATTTCACTTTTGTGATAATCAGATAGAACTTTATACACTGATTTCAGTGGTATCTAATTCATCTTGATGTGATAATTTGTTAAAAGATTATGTGCATTTTAAGATATAATTTTGAGGGCTTTTCTCGTCCAAAAACGATGTGCAGATACTTGGAAACCAAAACTAAGGACATAATCAAGTTTCATGTATCATATAGATTGCTTCTTTTTTTTCGGGAAGAAAAACAAAAAGCTAACATGGATATACCACTTTTAAAACAGCTAAATTATCAAATTGGCCCTGTCGTGAAGTTAACAGTACCTAGCAATAAAAGTAACATTTTCATGGAAATTTCAAAATGCTATATTGGTATCACTAGAATCAGCAGAACTGTATCTCTAACTTGCATGCACTTTCACAATTTATACAATTGAATACTAAAATTGTGTTCCATCTACCATTCGTGACACATGAAATTTGGTTGTATGCCTCCACAATGTCTTCAATAGACTCCACATGACAAACACAGCATTCACTCCTCACATACAGAACATTATTATATAAAAGGAATCAGTTAAAGCAACATCCACTTTAGGGCATTTGAAATAGTGTTTTCAGCTCGCCGGTTGCCAAATCGGTTTCACTTCTTCAGCTTCTTAATTTGTATGTTGTGAATGAATTTACTGTTTTTTATGCTGATTTAATAATAGCAAAAAGCTTGCTCTTCAATTTGACACGTTTTGAACCTGGAATTTTTGTCACCGTGAAATTTTGTCTTAAACTTTTCCTTTTGAATTTTCACTCACTTCTACCATATGTATCTCAACATGTTTGTTCTCAAAATGAGGCTCAAACTGTCTTCTGTTCTGCCATTCGTAGATATTTTTAGTAACTGTTTAACACGCCAATCACTGCCACACAAAAGACATGGGGGTTCAGTGCCAACTCCTGCCAGGTTTCATGCAACTTTGCTGAGTCACTGATGGCAGCATGTTTGGAGTAGCTAATGTTAGCAGCATACTCACTGGCAACTTTGTTTATGACAGGACATTAACTCAACACTCACTGATAACCTTGTTGCTAACAGCATTTACTCAGCATTCGTTGGTAGCATTTCTAACCTTGGTTTATTGGCAACTGGTCCGTCACTGATGGCTTTGTTGCCAACTAGGCCCTCACTGGTCGCTTTGTTGCCAACTGGGACCTCACTGGTGGCTTTGTTGCCAACTGGTCCTTCACTGGTGGCTTTGTTGCCAACTGGTCCTTCACTGATGGCTTTGTTGCCAACTGGTCCTTCACTGGTTGCTTTGTTGCCAACTAGGCCCTCAATGATGGTTTTGTTGCCAACTGGTCCTTCACACGTGGCTTTGTTGCCAACTGGGTCCGCACTGGTGGCTTTGTTGCTAACAGACCCCTTACTCGACACTGACTGGTTGTTTGATAGATTGCACTTACTGCGAGCAGAATCTCATGGCTGTGTTAAATGCGCTATCTCATCAGCACACAGTAAAGAATCGGCAATTAGAACATGGAAGTCTCATACTAAGCTGGATGATAGTTGGGAGCTGTATAATTCAAAATGGCCGCCATTGCACTTGGGGCGAGGCTTTACTTATCCACTAGTAATTTGGTGGCACTTTGAATATACACGTGCTCATCTTTGTAAAACTCAATATTGCTTACCTTTAGTGATTTGATGAGAGCTTTTATTTATGGTGCACTTTGTGTTTTACTTCAGTGGTGTCCTTACGACACATCACACTTTCCCGCTGTCCTCCATGATTTCATTGTTCTCACTACGCGAATCTCTGCCTCTTACTTACTGGTGACTTGGAACCAACTTATCTATCCTTGTTGTTGGTCAGTTTTTGGTTACCTCTTTTTGGGCTAACAAACTTTTGTTTCATTTTGAATGCGATGACTGTATGTATTTGGCAACTTTAAAAAGACAAATTTGTATCTCATTTGCAAAGCTAGGTACCATCTTCATTATAGAATCAGGTAGGTCTTTATCTACAAATGGCATATTTCTGTTGACCTTGACCCACATACACATACAGGTCATAGTAACCAGCTGTCACCATGTATACAAGCCATGATAAGCTGTCACTGTGCATACATGGCATAGCGATCAACTGTCACCACACATACAGGTCATAGTGAGCAGCTGTCACCATGCATGCAATTCATAGTAACCGGCTGTCACTCATGTATACAAGCTGTCACCACACATGCATGCAGCTGCCACCACACATGCAGGTCATAGTAACCAGTGGTCACCATGCATACAGTCATAGTGAACAGCTGTCACCACATATATAGGACATTGTGAGCAACTGTCACAATGCAATCACATAGTGAGCAGTTGTCACCACGCATACAGGTCATAGTGAGCAGCTGTCACCATGCATAAGGTAATATTTAACAGCTGTCAACACACATACAGGTCATGATGAGCAGTTGTCATCACGCATACAAGTCATAGTGAGCAGCTGTCACCATGCATACAGGTCATAGTGAGCAACTGTCACCACGCATACAGGTTATGGTGACTGACTGTCACCATGCCCATAGGTAACGGTGATCCCATGTTGGAACCATGCAAATATATACCTATCTGACATTATAACAGGATTATATCTCATGTACGCACCCAGTCATTCACTGAATTATGTTGTCTTTCCCATTTACAACTTGCTGCTGGTAGAAGATCTGATGACTGATAAACAGTATTAATTCTATCAAATCTCCTGTAAGATATCTCCTTGCACTAACAAATGTTTTTAAGTTTGTTAAGAAACATAGCGCAGATAGGTTTTTTTGTATTTACATGACTGGAAATGATCTGGTGGAAGAACCGGGTTGTAGCTTCTTGACTCTGCCGAAATGTCTATGATAAATGGAGCATTATGAAATAATCTGATAAGCTAAAAGTGTATAGTTATATAATGTATGAGTTAAGTGTCTAAGTAAGTCCATTGGATGTAAGTGTATAGTTGTATAGTATGGAATATTTGTCAAATAAGCCCATTGATATGCATTTAACTACACATTTTATGGGTAGTGTCAAAATAAGTTGATAAACCAAAAGAGTATAATTACCTAGGATATGGCATGTGTCAAAAGAAACCCATGGAATGGAATGTGTATCGCTATATAATGGATGTGTGTCAAAGTAAGCCAATTGGCGAGAACTGTACAGGTATATAATGTGTGGGATATGTGTCAAAATAAGCTGATCAATTACAAATGTATAGCTACATAGAATATGGGAAATGTCAAAGTAAGACCATGGAATGTGTACAGCTATATGTATGAGATATGTGTCAAAATAATAGCCAGTCGGCTAGAAGTGTATAGTTATATTATTTCTGTTATTATATAGGAAGCAAGACAGTAATTTATATGGATCGAGATCTAATGATTCTGGCTGGTCCCCAATAAAGACATATGGTTCATTGCATTTTTAAGTAGAAATCCCACCCGAAAGAGGGCGAATCAGTGGTACCCAGTTGTAAGTGAGCCTCCTCATGAGTTAAATGCTCTGCAAAAGAGCCGTTGCAGTCACTCGAGAGGCGCAGGAAGTATATTTATCCGAGACAATATAGAAAGACAATATACATTACTTCAAATACATCAAATAACTCAATTGTAAATTATATTTATATAGGATGTTATGCTATATTATTTGGGAAGGAAAACAAGGCAGTAATTTATATAAATTGAGTTCTACTAACCCTGGCTGGTGTCCGATAAAGACCCAGAAGCATCGCTGGGCAGGCACCACTATGGAGGCTGAACAGTGCACCGGATTACAGTGATGTATATATATCCGTTCATCAGGCCTGATCAAAACCATCTTGCAAGGCACAGTGAAAGGGGTAGAGAGATGGGATGGGGGAAGGAGGAGGTGGGAAGACAATGTCAAGAATAGACAGGCCTGCAGTTTGGAAAGTTCCAGAGGGCAGTGCAGAACAGGAGGAAAATGGAGGAAACTGGTTGAAAAGTCATCTATGGTGCCCAACGACCCTCATGGTTAAGGGATTGTTGTGATAATGATGTTGATGATGATGATATCCAGTGTCTTACTGACGTAAATACATCTTTCTACAGTGTGGCTTTCAGAAACTCACGAACTGCCAGTCACCGCGTTCCCTGATTTCTAATAATGAGGCACCATATAGCCCCAGGAAAGTTGTACCTCCTCTCCACAGACTGTGGTTGAAGTGTACTGCTCAGGCTCTTGATTGATAGCAGATTAGTGGCAGTGAACCTCACTCCTCAATGGTGTGAAACCTCTGGATCCAGTGGACTTAGAAGATCATGCAAGTGTCTGCATGCAAGGTGCACACTTCCACATAGACCACAGAGATGAGATCGGACACGGTCTGAGTTGAATGGTTCTCGACTTGATGCACTTCATCAGATGCAACCTCAAATTTCCAGGTGGCATTCTTCACCAAGACACCATGACCATCATGGTTGCTTGCCTGGAGATGTCAAACACGATGGCAGACTTATGCTGTTGGTGGTAGGGGAGGAAACTTATCACCAAGCATCCAGCTAGGAAGATTCTAATCCCATGATTAATCTACTCACACGGCTATCCGCTAACAAATCATCAGGTGATCACTTAATACACTGGGGGACTAGTGGATGGAGATATCACAAAGTTCGCTTGGACATTGAGTATTTAGCTAGATTCCCGGTAGACTTGCTTGGACACACCTCACCCATCTGGTGCATCAATGTAGCGTTCGTCTTTGTACCCAATCCACCACCTCAAGCTAACCCCAGTCTAGAAAAGGGAATCCAACACATGCTCTTTTGGAAACACAATGCAGAGGCTTACTTTACTAGATCTGCTGACACCATTTGGAAGTTATCCAGTCCCCTGAGGTTGTCACACCGATCACATCATTTTTCACTTAATTGGACATTCCAAAATTGAATTTCGTTGAGCTCAGCATGTTGACTGGAACCACCCTCATGGTTGCCTTCTTTCTGCTCCTGCTCCATATTGTTTGTTTATTGGAGTTTTATGTCTTACGTCATATCAGGTCGGGTACCGACATGTGATAGTGCAAACTCATGGTGACTTTACAGTGCTTCCCCACTGAGGGACCAGGCCGTCGGCACCATGACCTCATGGTTGCCTTCTTTCTGCACCTCGTCCATATTGTTTGTTTGTTTGTTTGAGTTTTACATCCTGGCAACATCTAAGGTCATATCAGGACGGGTACCGACATGTGACAGTGGTGCATTCATGGTGACTTTGTAGTGCTGCCCCACTGGGAGACCAAGCTGTCAGCACCATGACCTGATATCCCACTCAGTCACATCCTGACACTGAGCTAACCAGTCCTTACCCTATCTTAATAATGCCAAGTGCCAGGCTAGGAAGTGACAAGTATCAATTTTGTAATTGATTGGTTTGACTCCGGGATTAGAACTCATGACCTTCGACACGGGAAGCATGCGCTCTACCGATTCGGCCATCGAGTTTGGTCCTTCTCCATGTTCATTGCTTCACATGCACCTGCATATGCCCCCCCCCCCCCCCCCCAACGCACATGCATGCATTCTTCAATGTCAGGTCCTGGCTAAAACTTTGCTTCAAACTAGCCCTTTTATGCTGAACCGACCAGCATGCTAGAAGATACAGGCGTAAACCAGTAAATGGCCTTTAGGCAGTGCATTGTGAATCCCAGTATTCCACTGTGCAGGGACGGTCAACATAGCGATACTGATTTCAGCTGCCACATCAATGTGGGCTGGACAGTGATAGTTAGGGGACCAGGCGAACTGAGTCAGACCCCAACACCATGATTGTGTTCAAAGGTGTACTGACAAGTCACCTGTCATAGAGACGTGGCTGTATTCTGTACAGGCTGCAATATTTATTTACTCGAATGGCTGTTCGCTTCATGTGCAGCTTTTCAGCCGCTGTCTAATCAAATCACAGTACGGAAGTTGTACGTTTGGTGTTACTAGGGAAGCATAATTCAATCAAAGAAGCCCTGATGCACACTTCTCTGGTGCAAGATTTGCTCTTTGCGTTGTTTGGCAACACAGTGCTGGACCCAAAAGGTTTGAGATGAAGCACCATGGTGCTTTTGACATAGTTTATATTTATTGCTAATTGAGTATTGAAATGAGAAGAGTGGCACCCTTTTTATTTGTATGTGACCGTTGCCATCCTGCAGTAAGCTTCTAAAGGACTTTTCAGGGGCCTTACTCAACACTGGTCAAACGTGAGGCTTATACAGCCTCTGCTTATTTGTTTGCATAGTCACACAGCAGCCCCATATAATGTCTATATATGAATTGAACTTATATAATGGGTGATGGAAGAAAGCGATGAACAGGTAACAACCACCAAAATAGTATTTAATTCAAATTTATTGTATTAAATAACTAATAGCGTTGACAACTTTGGTCAGTGATTCCTTAAGCTTATTGCAGCACCAGGCAATGGAAAAGCTATGCGAGTTGTATATCGAGGTAATCATATTTGAACACCAGGAGTTCAACCCTATGTAAAGTGGCGCTGTGATCATTGCTCGTTGAAATGTTCATTAAGTTGCCTTGTGAGTTATGGTTCGTTCACGTGAATGCGAATTCTGGCAGACAGGGCTCAGTGTGCCTTGTGCTTCTGACCTCGTGTTGATGACAGACACTCACTATGTACAGGCTACCTCCTACATATCACATCCCTGCCACTGAGTTCACACTAGATGTGGGGTGCACTCGTCCCTTTTGACGTTTAGTTCTTCTTACATTAGTTGGTGTGAGCTCTGTTCATGGTCAGTGTGTGCTGGCTACGAAGCAGGTCCAGTGTTATTTATTATTTTGTAGTTATTTTGTTCCAAATTGACTGGTGGATGCGAAGCTGGGCTTTGCAAAGAATTTAGCTAGACTCGCTCTAGGTGGTGTGGTAGGACTCTTATATAGGTCAATATTATCTAGGTCAATATTGTCTTGGAGGTCTTGAACTCATTGAAACTCAGTAGCACCCAGGACAAGTCAGAAACAGGCTGCTGTCTGCAGAAAACAAGCAGATGCTTGTGGGAAACAAGACACTGTGCATGTAGGAAACAAGCAGCCACCTGCAGGGAACAAGCAGCCACTTATAGGAAACAAGCAGCCACTTATAGGAAACAAGCAGCTGCCTGCTTCTCGCAGGCAGCTGCCTCCAGGGAACAACTGTTGCTTCCAGAGAATAAGCAGTTGCCTGTGGGAAACAAGCAGCTCTCCGCAGGGAACAAATAGCCTGCAGGAAACAAGCAGCTGCCTACAGGAAACAAGCAGTTGCTTGCAGGAAACCCCGTCCTGATATGACCTTAGATGTTGCTAGGACGTAAAACAACAACAAACAAACAAACTTGCAGGAAACAAGCAGCTGCCTGCAGGAAACAAGTGGCTGCCTGCAGCCTGCAGGAAATCGAGGCTGCTTGCGGGAAACAAGCGATTGGTTGTGGGAAACAAGCAGCCACTTGTGGGAAACAAGCAGTCGCCAAGTAGCAAGCTTCCTGTAGGGAATAAGCAGCTGCTTGCAGGAAACAAGCAGTTAGTTGCCTGTAAGGAACAAACCATGTGCATCTAACACATTTTTGTCTTTTAAAATTTGTTTTAAATTCAAGTGCATTTAATGGTGCTATTTATTGTGTGATTAAGACAATCATTTGTTGTGAATTATCTATATGGTGCAGTTTATGGAAAATGTCGCTTGAAGATGCAAAGAATGGAATTTGAAACTAAAGCCGGTTAGAAACTTGAATGATGACTTGAAGGCGATGAGGACATACCCAATCGAGTAGTCTAACTGTATGTGTCATGTCCATACACTACCACCCTGCAAGCAGCTTTGTGTAAAACCAAGAGGTTAAACAGAACAACGGTGTCCTAAAACATCCCAGCCTCCCCTGGGTCCTCGCCCCATGTTTGGTGAAGTTACATCTATTTATGTTGACATAAATACAAAGATTAAGCAGTGAGGGATTAAAAATAGGAAATAATAAAGCTGCATAGTCCGATGGTTTTGAGTTTCTGTAATTTTTCTGAGATAAATATATTAGATCGACCACTAGTATCTACTTTACATTAGTTTAAAGTTACTGTTATTTTAAATGGTAAACTTTTGAGATATTTGAAGTGCAAACAAGGAAAATTAGTTTTGGCAAGCTTGCCAAAACTCTCACACCTAGACCTCAACAGTAACATGTTCTATTAAATTGACTCAGTATTCCCTACTATGTAGAATCAAATGTTCAATAAGTGCATCAGTACCTAAGTTAGATATGTAAAAATCAAATCTAGATAATTGTTTTGGTTTTGAAAATTTCATATTTCATCGGACTATGCAACTTTAAGTGCCGCATGGTTGTATTTAATCTAAAATGTCTAATTTACAAAGTAATGACGTCCACATCGTGTATATATCGGAGCGGGCTACATTCCATTGTACTTGACTGTGTGTGCTGAGATGAGGTTCACACATAGCTGACTGTACTTTGTGTGGCCCACACATACTGAGCTGACTGTACCTGGAGGGGTGCGGCCCACACATACTGAGTTGATTATACTTTGTGAGATGTGGCCCATATATACTGATCTGATTGTACTTGGTGGCAAGATGTGGCCCACACATACTGAGCTGACTGTACTTGTAGGGGTGGGTTGGGGGGTAGGCCCACACACCGAACTGATTGTACAAGAGGCACGTGCTATTGACAAACCGGCAACGAGTATAATACCTGACCGACCATAGAAACTTATTATATATGTAAATGTGATACAAATATCTATAGTAGACCTATTGGTGTTTTTTTTTTAAAACTAAAGACTTTCAATAGAAGCTACTCGTGGTCACGTCGTGTTAGTTGCACATCAGGGGCCAAATGTAAGAGCCACAATTTATCGGCTGCGGAGTTAAGGGCGGCCGGCGGGGTATCTATTGTCGGCGTTAATATATCTGTCACGGGGGATGTATTAGTCCAAAGCGCGTGCGGGTTAGCTAACGTTTCAGTTATTTATAGATTTGGGAAATCCCTCTGCCTTTGTAGCCATATATTAGGCTCAAATATATTAAATGCGACCATATTTAACAGAATTACATCCTCAAATCGTGAAATTTCATTAAACTAACCCTAAATTCGAAGCGTTATTAAGGCTACCTCCGCATTGGCTGCGATATTAATAGTTATATTTTCGAATCGCCGAATGTAATGTAAACAAATCGCCGCAACCGCCGCATCAACGTCGCGTTCCATACTGGCGGCGCCGGCGGTTTGTTTACTGTACGTATGGTCGCATTGAATAGATTTGGCCCGAATCGGTCCCTAACCTGCACGTTATCCCTGGCTCAAGTGGGAGTTAGTGAAGGCGACGTTAACCCTCGAGGCGGTAGCCTAACCCGCGCACATACATTGACACTTTGGCCGCTAACCCGGGAAATCCGCACGACGCGTGGGTTACGAGCCCTAACCCGGACTCTTACATTTGGCCCCAGGACGGTGACTAACTGGGGGTGTTGACATCCAGACTGGCTAGGGGTGTGGGGGGGGGGGGGGGGGGGCAGGCCTTCCCGCGTTTGGCACGTCTGGCCTGTCGTCTGCTGGCAGCGGTAAGATCCCGCAGACTACTCTTTCAGATATGACTTTTAGTGAGCAATAACACTGACTAGACTACGCTCCGTAGAATACAATAGTGTATAATAAGGGCAAATAAAAACAAAAATTGGTGATCGTCCCCGCCTGTGCCTGAAGAATCGCACGCCCCTAATTTAATTTAAATTAAAGTTGTTTTTTAAACTGTTAAAAATGCGTTGGGCTCGCAGCAATTCAACTTAAAATTTCGAAATGAGAAGACAGTGTTCATTGTTCGACTGACAGCATTATGATGTGTACACGAATGACATGTAATCTTTTTATTAGTCTAAGGTGGTCCAATATATTATTTTTAAATACGGGGGGGGGGCGGATTAAATCAATCAAAACCGCCTGCCTGACCCTGATCTTGTGATCAAAAGGACGATCACCAACTTTTCTTTTTCCCTGGCAATCATGCTTGACATGAGTGTATTGTAGTTTATTACGGAATGTGGTAAGTGCCAAACTCAAACAAAGCCACCAAGACGATAGCGCTCACGCAAGTCTGAAACAATTCAGGACTTTAAAATTATTTTTGTATGGAGGGTTGTCTTCGATTTATCCTAAGTGTATAACTGGAACTCGACTAAGAAACATCTATTTATGGCTGTGGGCTAATCGGTTTGTCATTATTTTAAATTAGACTTGAGAACTATATATCTTAGATTTGTATTGTCTTAAATCGAGTTCTAATTATTTTGAAAACCGTGACCCTGCGAGAGAAGGTAATTTTAATTAAAAGTGTAGTCTGCTCTTACATCTGTCGAAATGCCATTTGCTCCTAATAAAATGGTACTTTATTTTATGCGAATAAATATTTAATTTGTAAAATGAGTAGTATGTGGCCATGAAATGGCGTCTACTGTGGCCGCCGTATGGTACAGGTCAGGTGCCTACAAGTAGGAAATGGCACTTTGCTCGTGACGTAAACAAACTGCATATAATTGAAGGTTGCTGTCGGATACAATTGTAAATATAAAAACGTCAACTGGAGACAAATAAACCAAACCATGTTTAATATGTGTAATTATCTGTGTCTTTGTTGCTTATTTATATAGGCCGTTTAATCTTTGGATGCGATTTTGTTGTTTTGAATACTTATTTGTTTCAGCGCTGATGAAGTGGTCGGTCTTTTGGCTATGTTAAAAGCCCCAGTCACACCCACCCGGATCAGAGGCCGGACGAGCCCCGGACCGTCATCCGGGGTGATCCGTGGCTCATCTGTGGTGATCCGTGGCTGGTCCGGGGTCCGCCCCGGGTCTTTTTAAATGTTTAAATGAGCCCCGGATCGCACCGGCGGTGTAGTAAGTTCAAAACACTACCCTACAAAAACACTACGGTAGTGTTTTCAACCTAGGTTCAAAACACTACGGTAGTGTTTTGAACCTGGTTGATGGTAAGTTCAAAACACTACTGTGGCCACGCTCAAAACACTATCCTTAAGTTCAAAACACTACCTTTAAGTTCAAAACACTACTATATTTTCTTAGGGTGGAGCAGTATGTAGTAATGTGGGTCAGCCGGTTGCTGGATGTTGTTTAACGTCCTAGCATCATCTAAGGTCATATCAGGACGGGTATCGACTTGTGACAGTGCGCACTCATGGCGACTTTATAGTGTTGCCCCACTGAGAGACCATGCTGTCAGAACCATGACCTGATATCCCACTCAGTAACATTATCCTGACACTGAGCCAATCAGTCCTTGCCCTATCCTAATAATGGCGAGCGGCTGGCTAGGAAGTGACAAGTATAAATTTGTATGTCACTGGTTTGACTCGACCAGGGTTCGAACCCACAAACCCATGGCAGGAGAGGGTTGCTCAACTCATTCGGCCATCCCATCTGCTCTTCTCACAGACACAGAGACACACACACAGACACAGAGACACACATAGAGACACACACAGACAAAGACACAGTGACACACACAGAGACACACCCACACACAAAGACACAGAGACACACACAGAGATACACACAGACACACAGACAGAGACACAGTGACACACACAGAGACACACACACACAGAGACACACAGACAGTGACAGAGACACACACACAAAGACACACACAGAGACACACACATATACAGAGATACACACACAGACACAGAGACACACACAGACACTCACACACAGACACACACAGACAAAGAGACACACACACAGAGACATGGAGACACACACACATACACAGAGACACACACAGACACACACATAGAGACACACAGAGACAGAGAGACACACACATACACACACAGAGACACACACAGAAACACAGAGACAGACACACACACAGATACCCACACACAGATACCTACACAGAGACACACACGGAGACACACAGACACACACACAGACACACAGGGAGGGAGGAAGGGATGTCGTTTGACGTTTGTGGTGCACACGCCGCAGCGCTATCAGCGCATAGTACTAATACGTGCTTCAAACGCCGCAGCACTATCAGTGTATACTACTAATACGTGCTTCAAACGCCGCAGCACTATCAGCGTATACTAATACATGGTGCACACGCCGCAGCGCTATCAGCGTATACTACTAATACGTGCTTCAAACGCCACAGCACTATCAGCGTATACTACTAATACGTGCTTCAAACGCCGCAGCAGGGTCAGCTAATGTTTTGAACTTGGGTAGTGTTTTGAACGTACGTAGTGTTAGTGTTTTGAACTTAACAGTAGTGTTTTGAACCTAGGTTCAAAACACTACCGTAGTGTTTTGAACGGCGTAGTGTTTTGAACGTCCTACACCGGGTACGTGTGACCGCGAGGCAAAAAACGACGAAAATAGCAATTTTTATCCGGGGGTGGTCCGGGGCTCGTCCGGGTAGGTGTGACTGGGGATATACTTCAGTCATTTGAATTATTCAATTACAAGAACAATTTTAAAGTTGAATTTATATTGTGATTATATTCAGCTAATTACATCCGATAAAAACATCAAATTTTCTAAAGGAAATCACATTGTCAGGTTTGAACCTGCATATCCAAGTTTAGATACTGGTGCACTCATGCAGTGTGTTGCTGCATATAAGGGCATACCGTAGCCTATCAATTTAATTGAACCTGCTACTGTTGAAGCCTATGGGATCAGTTTTGGCAAGCACACCAAATTAATTAGACATTTTAAATCAGTTACTTCATGCACGTAAGGTAGATTATATCGACCAATCTAATATATTTATCTCAGAAAATGGTAGAAACTCAATACCATCGGACTATGCAACTTTAAGTGGTTGTGGTAGATCAAGGCGGGATCAAGCAGCGTTTGTAGCTTGGTGTTGCCATATCATTCTCATGTGTAGGTGGTGTTTTGAGTTGTTTTCTATGTGGGTTTGTGTTTAGTCTGGATTTTGATCAAATGCTAATTTAGGTAACTATAGCCGTGTTTACACGGGCGAGTTAAAACGCTTCATATGAAACCACTTGTCTAGATCGATTTACATTTGCCGTGTAAACGCGAGGCTGAGGCATTTTAGGGCTGAATCGATTCATATAAATCGGTATATGTAAACCACTTTGCGAGGTAGTATAGATGAAGCGATCTAGCTTAAGCGCGTCACACGCATGCGCAGTCGAGACCTTAGTTTGTTGACTTTCCGGTCGATCAAAAGCGCATATTATAGAATTTAGTCTATGAAACCGCTAGCAGTGCACAGATATTTTTTTCATCATTTATTTTTAGGGTTTCACTGCCCAGCAGAAGTTTTGACCGTTCCAAACCAATACGATTCAGTCCATACAGATCTAGGTCGAACCCACACTCTCTCGTGGTGACGTCGACGAACCCAAACTGGCGCTGGTTAGTATGGACTTGCTCATGTGCAGATATCGATTTCCGCCTTCAAACTCGTTCCGTGTAAATGCGCCACTACAACGATTCATATAAATCGATTTGTCTTAAATCGTTTTACACTCGCCCGTGTAAACACAGCGTAAGTGGTTGTGGTGTAGGCCTACCTAGTTTATATCAAGCATTCAATTTGAGCATTAGAATGGTATAGTCTGTTTTTTTGGTCAACTTTATTCATCTGAATAGTCTTTTTTTCAGCTCCGAGGCACTGGTTTTCCGGGCATGCTTAACTTCGGTCATTTACACTATTCAATTACAAGAACAATTTTAAGTTAATCAAATATGATTACATTCAGCTAAATAAGAGTCTGTGGTATATCTAGTCAATGTATGCATTTAATGGAGGTGATGTTTAAGTTATCTAGGCAGGGTTATCTAGGTGAATGTTAAGTGGATTTGATTGGTACCAATGAGAAGATGGGTGTGTGCAGGATTATTAGTGTAGTGTCCTCATTGTTGGGTTCCGTGTGCACGTGAGGTCATGGTTAGCTACAGTTGCAAGTGCATTAATTTATTGAATCTGTAATGCATTTTATGTGCACTTTAAAGTTTTACTCCCAAAAGGTTTTCCACGGGTTTCGTCTTGGACGCATTGGAACTGAATATACATATACTACAGTGACCTGGTGTTTGATTAGCAGTCCGTGTGCTATATCATTTCATTGTAGTCTATTATTATTCAGTAGGATGGCCGACTTGTATAGCAGGATTGCAGTATTTCCTCTCATGAAGCTCCACATTTTGCTGATTTTTTTTTTTCAGTGCAAAGGAATGGTTCAATCTGTTCATTTGCACAGAAATTAACAGTATCAACTCAATCCGTGCGTACGTTTTTTTCTGTGTTTCTTCTTCTGATATATACTAAGCTGTCGTAGTAAAAAGGACGGCAAAATAAACAATTTAGCGGAAAGTGAGAAAACTGAAAATCTTCCCATAGCAGACCTTTTCAGTTAGTTCAGTCATTTGACACCAGGTTCGGGAGAAATGCAGTGACAGGCGAGGGAGAGTAACATTATTTTGTTTGGTCCATTATTCAATTCAATTCAATTCTTTATTTCAGACTCAGGATTATGGTAGTTACATAATTTGGTCCATAGTAGGTACATATAAAAATTAATGTGAATAGGATATAAGTAATAGTATGAATACTACCATACTAACCAATATTGAAATGTTGGTCTACATACAGTAGTTTGTACCAATGCCTCCATATGGCAGACGTAAATCTGAGATCACTCTCTTCTATTTTTACAAGTCCCTGTATTATAACATTTTCTGACTTGTCAAGTCTAGTAATAAATTTGAATATTAGATTCCTGATAACAGCCTGGAAGGCTGGCACATCAATATTGGCAAACAGCTGACTAGCACTGTGATACCTAGGTAGCTGGAGTAATAACCTCATAATGTCATTATATGCTACATTCAGTTTTCTAATGCTATACATTCTATAGTTCCACCAAATCTGGGCAGTATGCAAGGGAGTACAGAAAGTTCTAAATAAATTTACCTTCACATCAGCTGAACATATGAAATTTCCTGATGAGCATATAACTTGCGACACTGTCTATTAATATCACCTGTCATTAGTTGTTTAAGCAGGGGAAATTTCAATTGTGGACAACTGGTCTTCCTCATTCCACTGCTCCTTGCCCTATCCTAATAATGCTGAGTGCCTGGCTAGGAAGCAACAAGTATCAATTTTTAAGTCATTGGTTTGACTCAACCAGGGTTCGAACCCACGATCTACCAAACATGGGAGACGGACGCTCTAACTCATTCGGCCATCCCATCAAATAGAATTCGGCATCTTGAACAGTTGCCTATATTCTACAATACACACACACACGCAACTGACCGCCTGTCATAACAATGTCCAATTGTAGGCCTATGTACATTTCTAAAACTTCAGACAAACCTGCATTTAAATGCAAATCGACGAATTAAAAACTCTGCCCCCCCCCCATTTTGTGTTAACCAACAGGTGGCGCCACCAGCGGGGTGTAGACGCACCGAAGTGCCACCAACGGCTAAAGCCCGGTACACACCTCCCGTGTAAAACCTAAAACTGCCCGTTTCGCGACTAAAGTTTGAGTTTTAGTCGGTTTCAGTCTTTAGGCGTGTGACCCCCTAACACACCAGAGCCTGGTGATTGGTGACGTAAAACTCAGTTTTAGGGCTTACGACTGCAATCGCCTGAGATTCGAAAACTGAATCGGGCCATTCGAGAAACGCTATATGTGAGCGCTCAGTCGTATCTTATACGGTATATGTGTGCTACCCGCCGATCGGTCCCGTCCGGGTTTTACTGTCAGCCAATCAAAGGGCTAGATATCGTCATGTGACTTTGTCCATACACAACCAACAAAAATGGCGGATTGGACAGGTGAAGCAGAGGGAACGATGGTTGAAATGTGGCAATCTCGGCCATGTTTATATGATGTCTCCAGTGCTGATTATTCAAACCGAGTAAAGAGGAATGTTGCGTTGGCTGAAATTACTGCTGCAGTCGGACAGTCAGGTAGGCCATGTTTTCTGATAGCATTGATAGGTTGGCGCATGCTGTCGCACATACTTTTTCAACAATGGGTCAGTTAGCCTCAGGCGATACCGATGAAAAGAGCTTGACTGGAACTTAATGTTGGTAGCCATATCATTTTCCTAAAGTCAATAACAACAAAGTATTGTTGGGAGAATCAGTACCTTTTTGGCCCCTTTCTTCTATAGTAAAACTGCTCAACACTGCCACCCGAAACACAGATTTTCAAAAACTCTCATATCTTTTTAAATACAAAAACAATTTTTACTGGTACTATTCTATTTACATAACAAGACCTTTAAAATGGTTATTTATATATTTAAACCGCTGAATCCATCCAGAAGAGGATGACCAACCTCCGTACACAGTATACGCGCTTCAGGAAACCAGCGGCCTCTGGATTTGAGGGGAAACCACTCGCCCCAAGGCAGAGATGGATACAGCTATCGCTATCCTTTCTTTCAGCACATGTGCAGAAGAGGCAGAGTGTAACAAACCGGCTTCTCCCAAACCCAAGCAACAGCGAACAAGGTGGTGAGGTATGGATACTTTTTGAATAAATCTTTTTAATGCCACTTACAATAATAATTCCGTTCAGAATTCTTTAGTTAAAGAAACACACAAAACTGTCAGTAATATCAGTATTATCTTTATCGACACATTTCCCCCTCTTGCATTCCCCTCTTCCATTCTCCCCCTTCCATTCTCACTCTCGACATAATGCTTCCCTTAAGAGAATATTCAGTTTGTTTATATTTATACTATATATTATATATAATTAATGTTTTGTCAAAGACTACATCGCTTTATTCACTGTCAGTAATATCAGTATTATCTTTATCGATGCATTCCCCTCTTCCATTCTCCCCCTTCCATTCTCCCCCTTCCATTCTCACTCTCGATATGATGTTTCCCTTAAGGGAATATTCTGTTTGTTTATATTTATACTATATATTATATATAATTAATATTTTGTCAAACACTATATCGCTTTATTCACAAATCCAGTGCAGTATAGCACCACCATCTATATCATGTCCAACTGCCATGGCACAGAGCCTGTCAGGGAATTCAGGTACTCAACCAAGTAGTCTCGTTGGGTTTTGGCACGTTGTGTTGAGTTGGTACCTGAGGGAAGTCTGTCTGTTCTCCAGCTACCGGGGGTTACTGTGTGAGTGTGGGGGTCCTCTGAGTCAAGTTGGGATGTGTGGCCAACTTTCTCGCGCATGAAGTTGTGAAGCGCACAACTTGCCATGACCAATTTCTCCACCTTTTCTGGTGCCAGAGCGATGTTGGTTAGGAATACTCTGAATTTGTTGGCGAGAATGCCAAAGGCATTCTCCACCACACGCCGGGCCCGCGACAATCTGTAATTGAAAATGCGGTGATCGATCCGCATGTCCCTCTGACTGAAGGGTTTCATGATATATTCCTTCAGAGGAAAGGAATCGTCAGCCACAATGAAATGGGCAAGGGGACACTCATCTCCTGGGACAGGTTTCGGTGGTGGGAAACACTCCTCCATCACTCACACGGCCATTGCAGCCCACATCAACATACAGAAAGCGATAGTCTGCATCGACTAGTGCCATGAGGACGATGCTGAAGCTATGCTTGTAGTTAAAGAATGTGGACCCTGAGTGCTTTGGTGGCTTTATGTTGATGTGCTTTCCATCCAGTGCGCCCAGGCAATTCGGAAAGTTCCAGCGGGTCATAAAAAGATCTGCCACCTTCTGCCACTCCTCAGGGGTTGACGGGCACTGAAAAACATAAATACAAATACAATCATATAAACATTCATTTTTTTAACTTAACCACACAATTGTTACTTTGTTTTAATTTGGATGAACGGTTCAGTATGACGAGTTTTCTTTGTTTTTGATGGCGTGCTTAATTGTTTTGATGGCGTGCTTAATAATTGTTTCTTTCTCCCCCCTCCCCCGCAGGCATTCGGTGAGGAGCTGGGCAACAATGACGAGGAAAGTCACAATGATGCAGAATCGCAAAGTGTCTCATCGCTGAGTTTGAGTTTGGTCGGAGACAAAATGGAAGATGTCGACTCAAATCGGACGAGCACCCCAGGGTCGACCAAAGAACCCTTAAAAAAGCTTAAGAGAAAAAGAACGGTGGTAGAGACACGAGAGAACGCTTTGATGGAACTCGTTCTCAAAAACTTAGAGGAGACCCAGACCGCTACCGACACACAACCTGATGATGCATTATGCATTTTCGGGAAGAACATAGTAATGAAATTACGTCAGATAATGGACCCACGAATACTATTGATTGTGCAAAACGAGATTGAACAGGCGTGTTTCCGTGGGAGGATGAAGATGATCGAGAATGGTGGCCAAAGTCCTGTGCCACCCAGCACCCCTTTGCAAAGTCCAACCTCCCATGGAACCGACGTGGGTAGCCAACCACCAGGATCCTTCTCCTTCATCGACTTGTTGGGTTCAGAGGAATACACCGAATAGCTAGTTTTAATGCATAGCGTTCTGTTTTTGTAAAATGATGGTTGTCTATTTGGTAAATGTGATATAAAAATAAAATAAAATATATATGAACGACAATTACTCATCGCTTCATTCTTGTCATATATCTATTCTCACCTTGAAATAGTCATCCTTGAGTGCTGCATAAATGGCTTCACATGTTTCGGGGACAATCTCGCCGATGGTGCTCGCCCCGACACGAAACTGGTAGCTCTTGAAAGACTCCCCTAGAAATTGAAAAATAAGTGTAAAAATCTGTGAAATGTAGTGCATGTAGTTTTATAAACAAAATACACCATAACCAGCTAACTATATTACACCCACCACAAACGTACGGTTTGATCAATCCCCACTGAAATAATGTTACACATCAATTCAATTCAATTCTTTTATTTTAACTCTGCATTTTTAACTAATGGCTATGAAGAGATACTGATGCGTCTCTTCACAGTTAATACAAAACAAAGTAATGATAGGAATATTATATGTATATTGTGTATTCGATTAGGGTACTTATATGCTGTATCAGTAGTTATTTTGCATGTATGAATGACCCATACGTCACAATATTTTACACCCCTCAACATCAAACGGTAGGCTCGATCTGCCATACATTAAACACAAACCTGTGGCCAGGAAGCGGAGGGTGATGGCAAGCCTCTCAGCAGGCGAGATCGACGATCTGTACCAAGTGTTTTGCCGAGCTATGCGGTCTTTGACCTGGCTGAGCAATTCATCAAAAAGCTCCGATGGCATCCTGGTGTAGTTGGTGAAGACTTGGGGCTCCTCCTCACGCAAGCCAGCCAGCAGGGCATTGAAAACCCCAAGTTGGTCATGTTGAGCAATGTGTGGACAACCCATACATGCCGAGCTCTCCTCCGACGTCGCAGGTGACATATGACAAGCACAGCAAGGCTGAGAGCAACTTTTCTCCTCACTAGAACTGAACGCGGCACCATCTTGTCTTGCGGTTCCCCACTGCTAGGTGGCACTCATGCTGATGTAGTTCAAGCAAAATGACACCAGGTGCGTGGAGAGCCGTCGCGAAACGGACGGTATATGTGAGCGCCCCTGGCTTTAGCAGTCGGTATACCAATAATGTAATATGGGAACTTGTTGGCTGCTGCTAGTGCTGCTGCTAGTGCTACTGCTAGTTCTAGACCTTTGTCGGGACAGCTGCTTTAATTATAAACAACTATATATTAGAGAGGGAAGACATACTCCCTTATTTTCTTGTGCCATCGCCCACTTCACTCCTGCTTTTCACAGCACCCCCACTGGAATAGAAGGATCGACCGCACCACGACCGTATGATTAATGATTGAAGCACACTGTGTAAATTTCTACTCCAGGCTCCACTGATATCCAATTAACAAATTCTTATTGGCAATCATTGTTCTCTAATTTCTATTAATTAGCGCAATTTTGTGAAAACTAATATATGAATTTGATGGTCGACCATGACCCCCGTGTTTTCCATGGATTTTTTAATTTGTGTTTTTTTTCCAAACCAAATTCTGTATCTATAATATATGGGGCCTTCAACCGAAGGTGTACGTGGGAACCACACATTGAAATCATAATTGGAAGTGTGTGTGCACATTTGCCAATATTTGGAGAGTGGGTTTATTTGTAAACAAGTGTGGTGGGGGTGATGCAAATGGGAAATCCCCCAGCCAACATGCCCTGGTGGGCCCTACATGGGTTGTCAATGGGCGAGCTGGGCACAGCTGGGCAGGGGCTCCAGGTGGGCTCTTAATTAAGTGGGTGTGAGATGGGCCCCCACATCGGCTAGATTCCCAGCTTAAAAAAAAAAAATCAAATCATATTTTGTCTAAGATATAGTGAACATATTCAATAACTGAGATAGGCCCACCTGGGCTAGCCCAGGTGGGGCCCACTTGGAGCCTGGGGCCAAATTTAGCTGGGCCCCAGATGGGCTGCCCATGTGGGTCCCACCCAGGGCCCAGCTGGGAATGCTCGCTGGAATTGTGCCTAGAGCGGGACTCGAACCCGCATCTCTTTGCATTCCTGGGCAGTGTATTAACTATTACACTACCTAGGCTCCCTGATGTCACCATATTACCCACGCCTACCTGTCTATGTGGTTACTTGCCTGAGAGGTCAGTGCAGGCTACTACACAAGTTTGAGAACTGTCAGATTTTCTAGATCTTTTACCTATCTACCTATGCATAATAAACTGTGACATATATAACTTCAGAATGGATCAGATGCAACTGGTAAACCAGAAAAAACAGTTATGAATTTAATTCAAGCAGTTACTTCACAAATTAACAAACACATATTTATTGAGTGATAATATGTGATTTACTACATTCACAAAGTA
This sequence comes from Branchipolynoe longqiensis, assembly GCA_030323885.1. Classification (NCBI taxonomy): domain Eukaryota; kingdom Metazoa; phylum Annelida; class Polychaeta; order Phyllodocida; family Polynoidae; genus Branchipolynoe; species Branchipolynoe longqiensis. The sequence continues at coordinate 64,525,967 of CM059192.1, read as the reverse complement.
ATGTTCAAAGTGCATAAACAAGAAATATATTAGCGTTTGTGTAGAAGACATTTAATATAAATAAAAACCAAGCACTCAAACACTCCCCAATAGGGACCACAGAATAAGCCTGATTTTCAGTAGTGCCGAGATGAATTGGTTACATGGAAAACAAGGCAAGGTTTAGGCCTATATGGGGCTCATTCTTATATATGCTTGTAGCACAAAACCCTTCCATGCCGGTGAAGGGGGGGGGGGGGCACTACTATTAAGTAGGCCTACTACTACAACTACTACTACTACTACTACCCCAATGAGTGCAATTAAGGAAGTCGACCACCCCTATCCTATGTGTTTCCCTTCTTTTGGGGCTTATATTTCTACGTTTTAACTGAACCCTGCGCAATTATTCTCATGTCACTTCCGACTTGCAGTCACAATCACAGTTCATCAGTAGGAGGTGACAACTCGCGGCTGTCTGACGAATCTCTCTGGTTTATTGAGTATTAAACCACCAAGTCGGAGCTCTCCAAATCACTATTTCTTCAACACACACTCGAAATCTGAAAACAAACATAGCAACAAAATTGGGCCACACCTAGACATCTTTTATACATGGGACGGTATAAATCAGCAGAAACAAACAAATATTGCCCCAATTAGGCCTACTCGGACGAGCACAAACTGAAGAAAATGCCGATTAAAGCTGCATAGTCTCCATAGAGTCCGATAAAAGCATAAACTTTTCAAAACCAAAACAATTATCTAGATTTGATCCTACGACTACGTAGCTAACTTAAGCCGTGTTCACACGGACAAAATGTGAGGCGTATCACACAAATCGAATCAGGTGAGGCGAATTAGGCGCCCGTTCACACGGACACTGCGTGAGGCGGAAGTGGATATCTGCGCATGAGCAAGTCCAGGCTAACCAGCGCCATCTTGGGTTCGACAATGCTGGCACCAGAGAGTGTGGGTTCGACCTAGATATGTAATGACTAAATCATATTGGTTTGGAACGGTCAAAACTTCTGCTGGGCAGTGAAACCCTAAAAATAAATGATGAAAAAAATATCTGTGCACCTCTAGCAGGTTCATAGAGCAAATTATACAATATATGCTTTTGATCGACCGGAAAGTCAACAAAGTGAGCTCTCGACTGCGCATGCGTGTGAGGTGCTTAATCCGCCTCAGTGCGTCCACACGGACAAAATTATCCGCATCACAGGAATCGATTCACGTAGACTACCTCGCTTAGGTGGTTTACACGATCCGCATCACGTGAGTCGAATCAGCCCTAATCCGCCTCAGACGTGCGTTCAGACGACAAATGTGAGGCGAACTATACAAGTCGCTTTCTACGAATCGATTTACATTGTCCGTGTGAACAGGGCTTTAGATGCTGATGCACTTATTAAGCATTTGTCACCACATATTTGATCTATGTCACTGGGTGGGTCGGTCCAATGTTTCCAAAGCACTGCTAATAAATAAACAAATAAATAAGTATAGCTCACAAAACCATAACCAGTGCCCAGCTACAAGAAATATGTTGTAATACTGGTATTATCGCCTATGTTTACTGTTTTGGGTTGTGTTTTCTTTTTCCAACCAAACATGCATCGTGGGTCAGGGAGAAGGAAGCTCATCCGGGTCCGCAATCTTTGACATACTTTTCATGATAAAAAATGATTTAACTTGATATGGATACTATTGTGTTTTCGATTTGGTTCTTGCAAAAATGATAGTCGCGGTACGGTAGGGTAGGTGGCTGACCCACGACTATCCGAGGCTAGTACCTCGGGAAAACATCCATCATCTGTACCCAGATGAGATTCGTATAACTGGTCTATTTTACCTCGGTACTAGTACTACGCATCTGGCTACTTATAACCCAGGGAGAATTTGACGTAATCTCATATTTTATCCTTTTATCCTTTAAAGGGAAAAGGTATAGGTGGTCGGGAAAACAAACAAACCCGGAATAGTTCTAATTTGTACCACAGGGTGGTGCATGCTTAGTACTGAACTTTTCCACTTGGTGGTGTAGAGTTTCCTAGATTGACAGCTGTTGTTGTGAAGATGGCTAGTTGAGTGGAGAGAAGGGAGAGTAAAACTGAGGTATTTTCAATTTTCTTTAGAGTAGTTCAAACAGGATTTTATATTTGCTTTAATGTAAAATATGTCAGTACAATTACATTGCATAATTCAATCAGAAACACATAGAAGGAAAGCATTTTTTTGTTGTTGAATGTAAAAAGGTTTTGGATTGTATGGGGTTTGAACCCACAACATGAAACAACTTCAGATTACAAGTTCAACACCTTAAAGCTGCATAGTCTGATGAAATATCAAATTTTCAAAACCAAACCAATTATCTAGATTTGATTTTACATATCTAACTTAGATACTGATGCACTTATTAAGCATTTGTTTCTGCGTAGAAGGCAATACTGAGTCAATTTAACAGAACCTGTTACTGCAGAAGTCTATGGTGTCAGAATTTTGGCAAGCTTGCCAAAACTAATTTTACATGTTTGCACTCAAAATATCTCAAAAGTTTACCATTTAAAATACAAGTTACTTTCAACTAATCTAAAGTAGATACTAGTGATCGATTTAATATATTTATCTCAGAAAACATACAGAAATACAAAACCATCGGACTATGCAACTTCAACCACTAGGCTACCGAGGCCACATGTAGCTGGTTGTCTCAGTTCCGGCTATTTGTGTATAGGACATGATATATACAAGGTGTATGTATGTCTATGTATGTATGTGTGTGTATGTATGTATGTATGTATGTATGTATGTATGCCTTGTCTATATATACTGTAATGTATGTAGGCGAACCGGGACACGCAGATAACCAGCATGGTATGGAATGTAACCAGGGACAACGGACGATGAATAAACGCCAGTCATGAACTAGATCTCTCCGTGTCGACTCGTTTATTACATGGTGTCAGATGTGGCTTGCCTGACAAGTGAGATGGCTCTCTCTGGATTAAAACCCCCATTGCCACTGGACTTGGAAGGCAACCTCACTCTAAACTGGACCCAGTGGATTGATTCATACAAAATTTACGCCGTAGCAGCAGGAGTAGCGGCGAAAACGGAGAAAGTACAGTGTTGCGTCTTTCTCCATGTCGCTGGACCAGAGGCGCAGAAAATCCACAGAACGCTCAACATTGAAGCCGCGGACCGAGACAAAATTGCAGTACTGATTGAAGCATTTAAAGTATATTGCGAAGGGAAGACGAACATAACAGTGGTACGTTACCAGTTTAACTCCCTATTTCAGACACACGAAAGTATGGACACTTACATTAGGGAGCTACGTAACCGCATATCACACTGTCAATACGAGTTACTGGAAGATTCGTTACTCTGTGACAGAATTGTGTGCGGAGTGAAAAGCAACGTATTGAGAGATCGATTATTACAGACTCATAACTTGACATTGGAATTGTGCATATCGATGTGTCGGCTTAGTGAACACAAGGCAGGTTTGTTGACTGGAAATGCAGACAGTGATTCGAATGAAAACGTCGACGCGTTATCAAGAATTAGTTCTAGCATGACATCACAACGTCGTGTGCCACCTTGGAGACGAACATCGCAACGTCAACAATACGGGTCAAACAATGCGAAAATCAAGTGTCCGAATTGCGGATACGTACATTTCAGTGGTAGGTGTCCTGCTAAGGACAAACAGTGTACAGGCTGTGGAAAAGTGGGACATTTCGTCAAAGTGTGTAGAAGTAGTACAAATAGACAGTCGACAGTGAATGAAGTCAACATACAGCACCATGACGAACAACACGAATGGACGCGACCATACCAGGAGGACGACACCAGTCACGATTTATTCGTTGGTGCATTACAGGATAACAACGATGAAAAGGAGGATCTATGGTACGCGGATATCGTAGTGAACAATACGATAATCAAGTTCAAACTTGATACCGGTTCGGAGGCGAACATCGTGCCACGGAGGATTTACGATCAAATGGACGACGTGACCATGACTCCAACGCGTTGTCACTTGGTAACGTACGCTGGACACCGTATAAAACCTCATGGGGAGGTTTTCGCCACCGTACGCGGTCATGGATTAAAGTTCCAAGTAACAGATGAGGGTAGCCCTATCCTAGGAAAGAGTGCGTGTGTCGCCCTCAACCTCATAACAAGACTGGACTCCATAAACACTGTAGCATATTCAACCACATCAAGTGATAAATTGGTAAATATGTATAGTGATGTATTCAAAGGTTTAGGCAGAATTAAAGTAAATGCGCATATTCATGTTGACAACAATGTAGCCCCAGTCATTGATGCTCCTAGGCGCATACCACACGCCATAATAAATGATGTCCGTCAAGAATTAAATAGGATGTTAGATCTCAAAGTAATAGTAGAACAAAATGAACCGACTCCATGGGTGAACTCCATCACTATAGTAAGAAAACCAGGTAAAATACGAATATGTTTGGACCCTACTAAATTAAATAAAGCAATATTAAGAGGCCCATATCCAACACGTACGATAGAAGAAGTAGTAGCTAACACAAGTGGGGCAGAATATTTTTCGGTCATTGATGCCAACAGTGGCTATTGGCAGATTGAGTTGGATAATGAAAGTTCTAAATTATGCACCTTCAATACACCTTGGGGTCGGTATCGATATACCAGGTTGCCATTTGGCATAAAAACGGCCGGAGACATATTTATTCAAGAGATGAACAATATATTAGGTGATTTGGACGGTGTAAATGTGATAACTGACGATATACTAGTATACGGTAAAGACATACAAGAACACAACATAAGACTAAAGTCAGTACTGGACAGGGCCCGTAAATTCGATCTGAGATTGAACCCAAAAAAGTCTAAAATTTGTAAAAGACAGGTAAACTATGTGGGGCATTTAATAACGTCCAACGGATTATTGCCAAGCAAAGAAAGAGTACAAGCTATCATAGACATGCCAACACCCACGGACAAAAAAGCTGTCCAACGGTTTTTGGGAATGGTCGGATATGTCAACAAATTTATTCCCAACATGGCGGAATTAGCAAAGCCGTTAAGAATAATACTAACTAAAGATGTCGCCTGGCATTGGCAAGAAGAACAAATTTATGCATTCGACAAACTTAAAGAATTGTTAACAAGAGCACCCGTTCTAAAATTTTTTGATGTGAAAAAAGATATTGTCCTTCAAGTAGATGCATCTAAATCTGGCCTTGGGGCGACCTTATTTCAAGAAAATAGACCTGTCGCAATGGCGTCCAAGGCATTAGATAACACACAAACAAATTATGCAGTAATTGAAAAAGAACTGTTAGCCATTTGCTTTGGGTGCAGGAAGTTTCATGAGTACATATACGGGAAAGAAGTGACTATTCAAACCGACCACAAACCCTTGGTAGCCATAATGAATAAGCCCATACACACACTATCAGCACGCATGCAACGCATGAGAATGCGGTTACAAAATTATAATCTACAAGTAATACATGTTAAGGGCACGCTGATGTATTTTGCAGACGCGCTGTCCAGGGCTCACACCACGTTGACAACACCGAACAACTTGTTCGACACAGACATAACCGTGGCCGCAATCGATATGGAAGTGAACAATATAGCTAAAGTAAGGCAAGAGTTGGACAAGGATAAAACATTGCAGCAGGTTGTGTTGTTAGCAAAACATGGGTGGCCAAAAAGTAGCGCTGGCCTCAGTCAGAGTGTAAAACCATTTTTTACCTATAGAAATGACATAACAATACAAGACGATGTGTTATTAAAAGATAATCGTATTATAATACCAAAGACCATGCAGAGAGATATGCTAAATAAAATTCACGAGTCACATTTAGGCATAGTGAAATGTAAGCAGTTGGCCAGAGACAACGTCTTTTGGCCTGGAATAAGTAATCAAATCGAGGACAAGGTTTCACAGTGTCAACTTTGCCAGGAGTACCGACACAAACAACATTCTGAACCTTTGATGAGTCATGACATTACATGTATTCCATATTATAAACTAGGCGTGGATTTGTTTACTGTTAACAAGGTGAATTTCCTGTTAGTCATTGACTATTATACAAAGTTTCCGGAAATAGTAGAGTTAACATCAACCACAAGTCAGGCCATAATAAGAAATTTGAAGCAAATGTTTTGCAGATATGGCATTCCGAACACAGTAGTATCAGACAACGGTCCACAATTTAACAGCGCAGAGTACCTACAGTTTGCACATAACTACGGTTTCACACCTAAATTTACAAACCCAATGTTCCCGCAAAGTAACGGCCAGGTAGAAAGATACGTACAAACTGTAAAATTGATGATAAAAAAATCTCTGCTGGACGGCAAAGATGCCAATATTGCACTTTTAAATTATCGAAACACCACAATCCAGGGCCTTGGTGCATCACCGGCACAACTACTCATGTCCCGTAAACTACGGACACGGTTACCGATTTTAGAAACACATTTGAAACCAAGTTGCAAATATACAAACAACACTGAAATACGCAGAATACAGCAGAATCAAAAGAAATACTTTGATACCCGTGCAGGACATGAACACCACAAGTTGCATACCGGAGACGAGGTACGATATCTCCATCACAAAGGAGGATGGGCTTCAGGAAGAATTGTAGAAACAAACACACCTGGCCCTAGAGATTACACTATGGTAAATAAACAAAACAATATAATTAGGCGAAATCGAAAACACATTTTCGTCTCACATAAGGGTGACACCCACCCTATTCGACCTGAATTAAAAACAAACACACACCAATATACTACACGATACGGCCGAGTTGTTCGTCCCATACAAAGACTAGGAATAAATGACCAGTCATAATACCATTAGTATTTATGTATGTACTAATATATAAGTTCAATGTTGTATGTGGGATAGCATATTGAATATATAGGAACTGATATCATACCATGTGACTCAACCCTGACGCCGTTAACAGTGTTATAAGTTAAATACAATAGCTATAAGTTTCTGTGATATGAAGACATGTACCTTGATGCAAAGTTGTATCGTGAAAAATCACGATCCAAAAATTTGTCGACAGTGCGAAACACATCCCCCTACCGGAGCATTAAAACGGCAATAGGCGTACTCAAGGCAGCATTTGACTATATACATGTTAAGATGGGACATCTACACTGTTAACCATCCCGTATTTACTGGACAGGAAATGATGTACGATCTATTGTATCATAGTTCACAGCTAGTCGTCACGAATGTTTATGTACTCCTAAATGTGAATCAAGTCGTTGTTCATACATCACACTATTTAAGTCAACAGTCACCCAAAGTGCCAATTGTTGGAGTACAACATAAGTTTAATAAAGTATGTGAATTCTAAAGAACCTAGGCAGTTATCAGTTCCACTGAAATGGCAAAATAGGTACTGTATTTGTTACGCTGTTAAAAGTTGATGTGGTTATTGGGCTATTAATAATGCATTACATATACAATTATCGATATGCGATAGTGGTAGAAACGTTAATATTTATAAGACTGATGTTACTATCTATAAGACTGATGTTACTATTTATGAGAATGATGTTACTATCTATACGAATGACATGCATAGTATTTAAGATACTCATTCACATATGGGATGAGTGTAGAGTCGCGTATGTCATGTCTCAGTGCAACGTTGCATTCTTCATAGGGGTTGGAGGTGTTTAAGAGTTCACGTAATTAATTAAAACTAATGAAACAATAAATATAATGAAATCAATAAAACTAATGAAAGGAGGATGTAATGTATGTAGGCGAACCGGGACACGCAGATAACCAGCATGGTATGGAATGTAACCAGGGACAACGGACGATGAATAAACGCCAGTCATGAACTAGATCTCTCCGTGTCGACTCGTTTATTACATATACTAGACTAGTAACTGTTTGTTTGTTGTTGTTTTACGTCCTAGCAACATCTAAGGTCATATCAGGACGGAGACTAGTAACTAGTGCATACATCACATATATGTGCTATGTGGCCATCATACGGCAACCCTAAAGTCACTGCACTGCCACCGCACGATATTTAGAAATTTTATATATGCACTAGTATATAGGTCAAATATATACACAAGGTATATACATGATATATACAAGGTATATACATGCATACAAGCATACATACACCTTGTATATATGATGTCATATATACAAGGTATATACAAGGGTATATACATGAATGCATTCATACACCTAGTATATATGACGTTGCATATACAAATAGCCTGAACTGAGACAACCAGCTCATGTGTTTGTTGTTGTTTTACATCCTAGCAGCATCTAAGGTCATATCAGGATGGGTACCGACTTGTGACAGTGCGCACTCATGGCGACTTTATAGTGCTGCCCCACTGGGAGACCAGGCCATCAGCACCATGACCTGATATCCCACTCAGTCACATTATCCTGACACTGAGCTAACCAGTCCTTGCAGTATCCTAATAATGCCGAGCATCTGGCTAGGAAGTCAATATGTGTTTTTGATTTAATTATGGAATGTAATTGTACTAACATATATTTTATATTAAGGCAAATATATTTCCTGTTTGAACTACTCTAAAGAAAATTGAAAATACATGAGTTTTACTCTCCCTTCTCTCCACTCACCCATCTATTTTCAAAACAACAGCTGCTGGCTACATGCCCAGCCTCAGACCCTCCACCCCACCCCCACCCTGACCTCAGCACTGACCCACTTTTCACCCAGCCTCAGCACTCTCCCTGGCCCAGCTCAGGTGCAGTGAGTCTGCAACTCTCCCCCCACATATCTGGTTATATAAACATAAAACTAAGCAGAGTTGTGCATGGAGAGCATTTGTCGGAGTTCGATTTCCCTCGCCACGAGGTATACCGGGCCACTTTAATGTTGTAACCATACTATGTATATATGAGTACATAATTTAATGTTGTTTCTCTCCTGTCTTTAGTTGGCCCGCTTGAATTTTTTAGTCATTTGTTGTAATATTTTGCAAACGATCTAGCCGTCTTCCACCCAGCGTGTGCAAGAATTCTCTTCAATGAGATTCCTAATTGTCTTGCCTTGGAGACCATGGCTCCATGCATTGAGTGAGATGCCTAGCATCTTGATAGTCCACCTTGCGAGAGTGTCTCTTGAGATAGCTTTATGTGGCCTTATAAAGCTGATTAGTAGTTGTCTGGAATTGCTTATTCCGCATGACTTGGATATATAAGCCCTAATGGCTGAAACTACACATATCCGTTTATCCTCCGGTAAACTATTTACATATACTGTGGACAGTGGGTCCCCTGTGCGATTTGATTTTAGCAATGTCTCTAAATCAAATGTCGCTTCATCCTTCTCTATTTCTAGTCCATCTAGCGAGAGTGCAACAATAGTTTGACTTCTGTGTCCTGTAACTAGCAGTAATAAAACTGCTAATTTAAATCCTAGGTCCTTCATTGACAAATATCTGTTGCTTGGCTATGACTTGAATAACTTGAATACTATTGAGCCTTTCTTTCGTAATTTTGTCTAATCGAAATTGTTCTAAATGTTTTCTTAGAAAAGGAATGCCAAAAGGGGTGTTGTCGACAAGTCTCCGTGGACTGTTAGTGGTCCTCGATGTTGAAGGTTGTTTCTTTCCCTTGGGAAGCTCATCATGTCTTTTGCTGCTGATGTTATTGCCGCTAGCCATGGTTGTGTTTCCCATGCTGGTACTATGAGTACTGCATGAGTGTGATCCATCTTGATCTTCCTGGTCACTCTGCTGATAATGCTGAATGGAGGGAATATGTAATAGAACTTATTATTCCAAATTAATGAAACTGCATCTACTCTCCAGGCTTCTGGCTCTGAACGGCAAAACACATATTTTGGTAACTTTTTGTTATTGCATGATACGAAGAGATCAATGTTCCGCTTGCCCCATTTGTGACAAATGCTGTTGAAAATGTTGTCGTTCAATGACCATTCTAAATTGTCATGGAAGTGTCGGATTTTCCTGTCAGTCACAGTGTTTTGGCTGCCTGGAATATGTGCTACTGTTAGCCATATCTCGTGTTTCTCTGCTCAATCCCAAATGAGTTTAGCCAGATGTTTGTTTGTTTGTTGTTGTTTTATGTCCTAGCAACATCTAAGGTCATATCAGGTCGGATACTGACTTGTGACAGTGCACACTCATGGCGACTTTATAGTGCTGTCCCACTGGGAAACCAGGCCGCCGGCACCATGACCTGGGATCCCACTCAGTCACATTATCCTGACACTGAGCACACCAGTCCTTGCCCTGTCCTAATAATGCCGAGCACCTGGCTAGGAACCGACAAGTATAAATTTTTAAGTCATTGTCATGGGCCACTTGGAGTTTCCTTTCATGCGTGTGAGCATCAAGTTGTTATCTCTAAGTATTTTATATGAGCCTGGCCATATAAGATAGCTGGTGCCTAGGCTATCATAATTCCTATCAACACTGCGACTTGTCTATTTTTGGTTTGTTCAATTGTAGTAATTGATTTGCTGTTGTTGTAAATTCATCAACCTTTTGTTCTGTTAATGAAATAGTCATTTTTATGGTGTCAATAAAGAACCCCACAAATTTGTATTTGTTTGTTGGCATTAGTACTGATTTAGTTTTATGTATGTAGAAACCTAATTTTGTAAATGTTTCACATAATTTGTCTACTGCTGTTTGACATTGTTGTTGTGTTTGCGCGAATCATCAATGTATGGAAACATGATATGTTCTTTCCTAGCCATAAGGGAAAAAATTGGTTTAAGTAAAATGCATGGACAGCAGGCCAGTCCATTTAGCATACACGTGAACTCATAAAGTTCACCGTTCCAACAGAATCTTAGATACTTTCGATCTTGTTTATAGATGGGTACTGTGTAGTATGCATCTTTAAGATCAACGCTGGCTAGCCAGGTGCCTTGTGTGACTAAGTCTCTCGCTGTTTCTAGCGAAAACATTTTAAAATGTTTGTATTCTACGAATTTGTTAAATAAAGTTAGATCTAAAATTAGTCTAGCATCTCCATTTGGTTTCGGTCTTAAGAAAATATTGGAGATAAATTCCCCAGCAACGTCTAGTGCTGGTTCTATGATGCCTTTTTGCACAAAACTTAATAACTTGATTGTCTAATGCTTCGCATTCTGAACCATGAAATTGGTATGGGAAAGGTATGCTATTCTGAATAGGTTTTTCTATTAATTATTACCCCTTCTGCTAGGCTAAGGATAGTTAAGTTATTTGTAACTTTATTCCATTCCGAAAGACAGTTACTGAGATTACCAGCTTGAAATGTATTGTTTACTTACTGCTGTTGTTTGAGTCACCACTTCTATTTGTTCCCTGGGCAGGGGAACAGCTTCTGAGCTTTGAACTCCCTCTTGAAGGGCCTGTTCCTGTCATTGCAGCTGAATGACTGCCTCCGGCCCCTTACTCTGGTCTGGAAGCTGAAGTTGGTCCCGAACCGGCCTCCTTGTTCGGTTTAGAAAATTCTGCCTCAGCTTCTTGAAGCAGTTGGTATTGCCATCCGACGATTTCTTTTTTTCCGTTTCCATGTGTTTTCCACACTTGGAGCGACTCTCCACTTATTTAAAGAAGTATTGGAGCTGACCGCTGAACATTTTGGTTTTGTCTAGTGGCTTTCCCTTGATGGGCTTTGGTGCAAGGAATAGTGTGTATTCCTTCCCATCGTTGTCCATGATTTTCTTGGACCGTGCCACCTCTTTGCCTGCTTCTGTGCAGACCACCGTAAACACATTCTCCGAACCGCCTGTAGTAGAGGAAGTTGCTTGTTGCTGTAAGTAAAGCAATCCCATCATTCATATCACCGCAGAGTGATGAGAACTTGTTCTCCACCATCATCCTGTTTGCGATGGGCATGATGGCTGTGAGAGCCGAGAGTACCCCTTCATGTACCGTATGGAGAGCGAACTCAAATTTCTTGCGCTCCTTGCTGAGTTTTACCTCAGGATCCATCTCTTTGATGGCCGATTCCGGGATTTCTTTAATTCCCGTAAACTTCTCGGCCATCTTAATAATTACCTCGGTCGGCTTGAAGGTATTAAAATGCCCTTGGATGGTCTTCCTCATGAGCATCGTGTTATGAATATTTTTATGCCTCTGCACTTTGCACTTTTTTTGTTTCCTTCCCACATGATTTTGTGTACTTGCCAGTGTGCTTAATATCAGAGTCAGAGCTCATTGTTGAAGAGTCTGACGAAGTGTCAGAGGAGGAAGATTTGTCTTCTTCTTGCTCTTCTTCATGAGGGGCTTCTTTTTGCGGGCCCTCGTGTACTCATCTCCTTCGGAAGAGTGGTCTCTTTTCTTGTGTTTGCGCTTCCTAGCCGACACAAACACCTCCTCCTCTGACTCGTCGTCAGTTGAGGCCTGATCCTCCAACAGATCCTCCCATTCAGACTCATCTGAGTCCAGCAAGACCTTAGTCCGCTTCTTCTTAGAGGAAGCTGCTCTCAATGGTAACCTTTTACTCCATCTTCTGTTGTACCAGCCTGGCAACCTGCTCGTCTAGGTCAGCTGGGCCGGGGCCGGTGTCGTACCCCCCTGCCTCCTCAGAATCTTGTTGTTCTGGTGATGGTGACCTTTGTACCCATGCCGGCGGCCTGGTGTCTTCATCAGCACTAAGTGTGTGAGTTGCCTCTGCCTTACGCCGCTTCCCTAGCCATGGCTCTGGAAAAACAATGATTAAGCATTGTCTTAGGTGGAATAGCACACTGATAATTAGAATATAATTATACTAGGTGTGTATTTATGGCATTAACAAGGTAGTTAATGCAGGTGTATGGCTAACCCACAGTCACAGGATGATGGTATGGGTAACCAACCGATCCAAACGAGGGGTAGGGACCAGTGTAGTGGTGCCCTCCTACACTCTAAGTACCTATAAACTTCTCCCACCTGTGGCTTTCTTCGCCAACAAGTTGAAGAAAATACTATAGAACTCGGAGGTACGCCTAAAGCGCCTGTCAGACCTTACCGGACTGAGTATCGGACACCGTGCTGTCCGGTACACAAAATGTATCGAAATGTATCGAATTGGAGCGTAATTGGGTCAATTGCGGCCGGACAACCGGATAAGTACCGTACATGTACCATACATGTACTGGACATGTACCGGACGAGTACCGGATGAGTACCGGACGAGTACCGGATGAGTACCGGATGAGAACCGGACAGACCGACCATCAACCGGACACGTACCTGACTGTATTTTTTTGATTTTCTTGGTATTGTCGTGGGGGTGATGAAAATGGGAAATATTCTGCATAGAATGGGACTCGAACCCACATCTCTTTGCATTCCGGGCCAGTGTGCTAACCATTACACCACCTAGGCTCCCTGATATCAACACACTACCCACGCCTACATGTCTATGTGGTTACTTCAGTGCCGACTACTACAGTATATATATATTTTATTGACGTTCTCGCAAACCGGACACCAATGGATGGGTACCGGACCCCAACAGATGGGTACCGGACACGTATGGATGGGTACCAGACATGAACCGGACAAACCGGACACCAACCGGACACCAACCAGACATGTCAGTCCGGTGGTGTCCGGTTGAAGTTTTGTGCATGTTCAAAACTTGTACCGGACACCGCCGGACACCACCGGACACCGCCGGATGGGTAGTGAACATGTACCGGACATGTACCGGACATCACCATACAGTACCGGACAGTGTCCGGTTCTCGTCCGGTACCCCAGTCCTGTAAGGTGTGACTGGGCCTTTAACAAGAATCCCAAATGGGGAATCTAATGAAACCTAGGGAAAAAAATCCCCAACGATGTAAGTGGCTCCTGCCAAACATCTCTCCGTTCAGCAACGGATGGCTTAATTAATTAATAACTGAACAATGGCAGCCTTGTTCTATCGATCATGTCAAAACCGATCGAAACTAAGCTGTAAAACAGTAATAAAGTTTCAAAAAAACTTTGTACATGAATGCTAACATGACCTGAACCAAAGTATCGAGTTTGAAAGATACTAACCTGTTTGGTTTTGTAGTAAATGTAGAAAAACTGCCAAAGCTGCTCACAAGATGTTTTCCTGCTGTGAGCTGATTATGCTAATTGCTGGACCCGGATGTGCTTCCTTCTCCCTGGTCTATGAGTAGCCAGAGGCGTAGTACCAAGGTAAAATATATATATATATACACACACACAGGCTGTAGGATTTCAGATTTTATAATTGCAATTACATGGTATTGTGATGAATAATTTAAGCTTAACCAAAATATATTTGAACAGTTGTCGTAGTAGTCAGTTAGTTCTCAGTCACACTATGGCTTGCAACCATTTTGCGACCACTTTTTGACTAAAAGCCGATGACCTTGGGACCAAGGCAAAAAAAGGTGGGGAAAACATTGGTTGGTGATTGGTCACCAACTGGTCAGTGACCGATCGTTGACTGTTAGTTTGACTGTTAGGATGAGTGCGAGGGTGGGAGTTAGGGTAAGTGTGGGAGTTAGGGTAAGTGTGGGAGTTAGGGTCAGTGTGATGATGGGAGTCAGGGTGGGTATTCAGGTGAGTGTGAGGATGGAAGTTATACCCCTGTCACACTACGACGTAACGAGCCAATGTAAGCCTGCATGCTCACGTTTTGTCATTACGTTGACGTACGTTGGGTTACGTTATGATGACGTCAGAATGATGTTAGACTGACGTTGAGCTACGTCACGTTACGTCGTGTTACATCGTGTTATGTCGGCACGCGTCAAGGTTTTGAACCTGTTCAAAACTTTCGATGTAACTCGAACGTAAGGGTTTACGTTTGCCGTACGTTCTGTACATGTTTGGTGAATGTTAATGACGTTAAGCGGACTTTAGTCAAACGCTGTTCACTACGTTCCACTACCTTCCACTACCTTCCACTACGTTGACCCACATTAAAGCCGGTGGAAACGTCCATGCGGCATAATGGGAACATCAGGAGAAAGTATGCCGAACGTACGTCCAACATACGTTCAATGTACGTTCAGCGTTTCGCCACTGTGTCATGACGTATGTAACATCATGTAACGTAGTTCTGGCGATGGAATAACGTACATAACGTTCCGTGAGCGTAATGACGTTGTCCTCTCTCATTGAATGATGCTATCACTATGCTTTACCGACATTACACTCTCGTCAACTACGCTGCATCCACATTCAACTTGTGCCCAAATTTGCATACTACGCCGAGAAGTTCGATGTTTTTCACGTTCTCCCTACGCTGACGTCGTTATGTCGTAGTGTGACAGGGCCTTTAGGGTGAGTGTGAGTGTGGGAGTCAGGTTAGGTGTAAGAGTGAGTGTGATGGTGGGAGTCAAGGTATAGGTTAGGATGAGTGTGTGGGCATGAGTTAGGTTGAGTGTGAGGGTGCGTATTAGGGTGAGTGTTTGGGTGGGAGTCAGGGTAGGTGATAGCATGAGTGTGATGGTGGGAGTTTGGATAAGTGTAGGAGTCATGTACGGTGAGTGGGTCAGCTGGTTAGGGTGAGTGTGATGAGAGTCAGGGTGGGTATTAAGGTGAGTGTGAGGGTGGAAGCCAGGGTAAATGTGAGGATTGGAGTCAGGGTAGGTGTTAGGGGGGTGTGAGGGTGTGAGTTAGGGTGAGTGTGAGGGTGTGAGTTAGAATGAGTGTGATGGTGTGAGTCAGGGTAGGTGCTAGGATGAGTGTGAGGGTTTGAGTTTGGGTGAGTATTAGGGTGAATGTGATGGTGGGAATCAGGTGTCATGATCACCAATCGGTCATCGAGAAGTCACAACGGTGCTATGGTCGCTCAACCGGTTGCCGACCAAAATGCACCCACTGAGTGGGCAATTGATCTCCACTTCCAAATTCAGCATATATTGTAATGTATTCAATGTAATTGTTAGTGTTGGCAGATTTGTTAAATAATGCAAAATATTTATTTGATAACTGTACATGTCATTATTAATATGGGTAATTCTCAACGTGGCAATGAGTCGATTGGAGTATCATACACTCATTATGAACTGACACTGATGGTGCCACCTAGCATTATTCCTATACATTAATACAGGCGCTCATCATGTTTGAACCCAGACCTGCGACTACTTTTGCCACTATTTTACTCCACCAGCCTTTTATATCACAACTGCCTCCCGGGTTCAAACAGTCAATTGCCACCTGGACATGAACACATGAGGTCAGGCCATTCTACAGTATTTGTTGTTTGATTCAAAGCCCCAACCTACCGAAATACCTAAAAGAAGCAACAAAATAAGAAAACAGGAAGAAAAAACTCTGGCAGCAGGCCAATACGCTCATTATGATGGTGCCACCTAGCATTATTCTTATACATTAATATCACTTTGAACCCAGATCTGTATCTACTGCCACCAGCTAGCGCTACTCATCCAGCCTTTGATGTGTCAACTGCCTCCTAGATTTTAATGGTGACTAGCTGCCTGGACACAAATCAGTGAGGTGAGGCCATTCTACAGTTTATGTTGTTGGATTCAAACCACCAACCTACTAAATGCTTAAAAGAAGCAACAAAAGCAGCAGACAGCAAGATGCGAGTGAGGCTGTCCAATCCCCGACAAAAACCAGAGGTTGCACATGTTCAGTCGTTGTAAACACTCCAACAACACAGCAAATTGTAAATAAACCTACATTATATACGAAGAAACAGATTCAACACTAGCACACATTGAAAGGTCTTTTATTGATCACCTCAACATGGTGACTAAAGGTATCCTTGCATGCATAGATGCATTGGAGGGAGACCAGGCTGCTCTCCATAAACCTGCCATGTCGCCAGACATTAGAAAGCATGCTAAATGGAAGCAGTGAAGCATGCTGTGAGGATCACACAGCTTCAGCTTCAACACTGACAGGACCAATGCCACATCAGTAGCTGCTCCAACACTTGAATGCATTCACCTGGCCACCACAAAAATAATGCCTGATGAGACAAAGGGACATACTGACAACACATGATATAGACATAGGAAATCATCATCAACCTCATTCAGAACTCAATCGCAGGGACATGATCAACGAACTATTGGCCACTACTGGATCAACATGCTGAACAAAGAGAGGCAGACAATCATCTAGCCTAGCACTTTCCTGATTGTTGGTGACTGTAAAGGTAAAGTTACCCTTGGGAAAAGTACTTGGTTTGAGTATTTCTGCAGCTTATTCCATATATGTCAGGATCCGACTATTCCATGCAGTTAGATCAATCCTATCTGTGAACACCAGAAGCAGTTGGCCACCATGGATACACTTGCATCATGTGGTCAGAGTGTATGTTCACAATGATAGAAGGTGGTAGACTTCCTAGAGGTTGGGAAGACATTTACACTATAAAGGATATATATATATATGAGGAAGACCAGTCGTCTGTGACTGAAATTTCCCCTGCTTAATCAACTAATCTACCAAGAAGAAAAAAAGGATGTCCAACAAAACATTGCAGGGTTTTCAGGAAAATGACCAGCAGCCTTGCCAGAAACACTGCATAATAGAGGAAGTGTTGCGCTGTTGACTGGAAGCTCGCCAAATAGTGACCTACACAGACACCGTTAAGCTCTTAACCATTGATATTGATACTGTCACCTGTTGCCTTGCTGTCTCTACAACCCCATCGTTCCCCCCAACATCCTCTGCCATCTGCTCCGGCTGTCAGTTCTGACACCGACCCACTCCTGCAGACACATTCACCATATATTGTAATGGATTCAATATAATATTGCTCCTGCTGACAGATTCATTAAATAATGCAAAATATTTATTTTATTGTCGTATGAACATGATTTGTTTTATCTATAATTAAATAATGTGTGACAATTATGACCTGCACATAGATTAGTGCTTACAGATACAGCTTAGTTTTATCATTTAGGTATAGAATTCTGACAACAGTGCTTTCCATTACATTGTTATCTTATAATAATAATCATTCATGGTGTACGTAATGCGCATAATAAGTGATGAATAAAGATCATTGCAAAATATCATGCATTATTATAATAATCTGCACATAAATTAGTGCCTACACATAATGCTGCCTGTTTTGTTTGATTCCTAGTGTGGATGACATGGTACTCAAGGTGTGGTAAACCACATTCATGGATTTCGCGAAATAACTGGACCATCATTTCAGTGATTACACGAAATCCCTCGACATTTGAGGGATTTCATGAAGTCCCTCGACATTTGAGGGATTTCATGAAATCCCTAAGTGAAACAGTGATTTCACGAAATCCCTGAAAGTTTTTAGAAATTTCGCAAAATCCCTGATTACACAATCTTACTGTAACATATATACATATATATATATATATATATATATATATATATATTGTCCATTGGAACTACTACATCCACAGTTAATTCCTATTTGAAGCAGTCTATGCTAGGATTTAGACAGGGTTGTCATTCACTCCACTGTGGGTTGGAGTGAATCTTTCATCTCGGAGACCTATAGATTACTGATGCTAGATTCAGGAAATGTCCACATCGCTGTAAGTCACAGTGAGAGTTGCGTACCGTCGTAACTGATGGCCCCGTCACTGTTTCTGTCCGCCTCTGCAAACATGAGCTGCAACATTCTGTCGGACGGCTTTTCGCCGAGCAGCTCCATCACACGCCGCATGTCGTGCTGCAATCAGCGAGCAGAAGGTGAGCAGGTTAAACGAGCTGTCTGGTTCAGATGGCGCTGAAGCTCAGAAGATCGTTGGTTGTTGGAGTTTTACATCCTGCCAACAGATAAGGTCATATCAGGACAGGTACCCACTTGTGACAGTGTGCACTCATGGTGGCTGTATAGTGCTGCCCCACTAAGAAATCAGGCTGCCAGCACCATGACCCGATATCCGACTCAGTCACATTATCCTGACATTGAGCTAACCAGTCCCTACACTGTCCTAATAATGCCGAGCGCCGACTCGACTGGGAATTGTACTCCCACACAGATGCCTGCGCTCTACCGATTCGGCTACTGCGCCCAGTAGTCTCAGAAGATGGAGATGCACCAACAAAACACAACCTACCCTAGTTACTCCTGCAGCACTGTCTTCAGGACAGCTGTAAAAATATACGAATTTTCGGTTCGGAATTATATATTGGCAGGGAGCATTATTATTCTCGGGCGACGGAGTGGGGACCAAGCTTATGTAATAGAAAAGCAGTGGATGCCCCACTCGCTGTGTGACATATGCAACTATGTGAAAAGCATGATAACACATGGTGCCCGAGATTATGACGAGATGTTCCTATATAAGAGAGAGTTAATGTTTGGTGAAATGTTCCCTCTATGCACCAGTAAGAGTGCAAGTGGAGGAGAAGGACATCTTTAATATATATATTTATTGTAACTGTCTGCAACTACCTGTTACCACAGGACCGATGGGCAAACACACCCAACCACTCTGCATACATTATGGACAGCACCTGCAGCTGGGGTTGAGTGACAGCTGCCCCATTAGGGCATCACCCCCCAGGCTGAAGAGGGTGTCTGATTGGCTGGCTCTGGGAGGCCCAGTCACCTAGATTCCTTACACCCCTTTGCCCCACCTGACCACACAAGGCTCATTCTGAGATAGATTATTCTACATACCTGTCCCCAGACACTCTGGAAGGGGACTTCTTGATGGGCTCTTGAAGTGAACACTCTTCTCTTGGCCAGGAACTCAGACACTCTGTCTGAGGCTCCACCTTTCATATACAAACTGAGCTGTGTGCAACAACCATGGGACTCCGGTTCAATGGGCTATAGGCACTGATTCCTATACATACTAAAGCAAGTAATGAGGATCTGTGTGGACAGGAGGTAAGGAGTGAGGGTGATAGGTCGCTAGTAGGTGAACAGGAGTTGATGTCAATAAAGCACAACTTCTTCACTGTCAATGTTGCGTGACTTGTCTTCCCTTTCTTTCTTATGAGTTTATTGGAGAGGGGCATCAGGTGTGAACTGACAGACAGTTGTCAGAATGCACCTGGGAAAAGTAAGTGGTATATCTGGGGCTCAGACGGCCGGGCATTCCAGTTATATTACACAGGGCTGCTGAACAACCCATTAACACAAAGTGTCAGGAAGCTGGTTTATAGATATAACCACATGAATTTGTAATCTAATGTGTTAAATATATAGTTCAAATGCTTTTCTATAATATCCGCTATGTTTTTTGAGTGAAGAATTAATTACATTATATAGATTAATAGGCTTTAAAAGTCGTATCAAGAGCATTCAGTGGCCACCATCTTTTTTTTTTTTTTTCATTCTCTCTGAATTGCAGTTATAGATAAATATTGAATGCTGAAACAGGCGGCCACACAAGGATACAACTGGTTTATAGTTGTTTCATACCAAAGCACGGATTTAAACATGGTTGACATTCACCTCTATAGTGGGTAGAGGTGAATCTTGTATCTAAACTTGTGCATAAACACTAGATCAGCTTGGGTCAGTGGTTTGGGAAGACTAGGTTGTCTAATGACTAAAGAGGTTTATCAGGTTCAAGAAGCGTCAAAGATACTTCGAACTACATTATCGCAGTAGTATCTCAGTTTGGCGGCGGTCTGTTTTTAGATGTGCAAGAAGATGTTAAGCACAAGGGCGCCACCTGGTGAGTGTCCCTGATACCAGAATCGCACAGTGGGCAGCAGTTCATTGGATGAAATGCAAGCTAAGTGACATTACCAGGGTCCGTACGGGGCCTGCAAAGTCTTAACATGCCTTGAACTTCATTTGCCCCATTTCAAGGCCTTTGAAAAGTTTTGAATTTAACCTATTTAGGGTAATTAATCTTGAAAAGCCTTGAATTCCATTAAACTGTCCCCCACTGATCTAAATTAGTCAGAAATTGCCATTTGCCATTGTTGTTTTATCCTAAAATCCAAATGAAAATAGTCTTGAATTCCTATCAAAAACAGCCATGAAAAGCCTTGAAATATCCTTGAATTCCAAATCTTCACATGTGTACGGACCCTCCATTACACTCTTACTTTCAGGCACTCACGGCTCCCACAAAGACATTTGAAGCGACATACAAGATGAAGGAAGCCGTCTCCATCACGGTCCAGGACGTTGAAGGCGTGTCTGAGAACTACATCACCTGTCGCTTGGGAACTTGCACAACTGTGCTGCACCCAGTGAATGAACGCGTCCTCTTGAATCTCCCCATCTGTGGACATTTGAAGGGCAGACCATGTTGGACACGGGAAGTGAAGACATTGATGGATACGGAAGTGCCTACCATGATGGATGCGGAAGTGCATAACATGATGTCTACATAAGTGCAGAAGATGATGCATGCCTAAGTGAAGACCATCAGAGACACGTGTGAATGGCAAACCATGAAGGTCATGTGAAGGGCAAACCATGAAGCTCATGTGAAGGGCAGACAATGAAGGACACGTGAAGGTCAGAGTGTGATGGACACGTGAAGGGCAGACCATGAAGGTCACCTGAAGGTCAGATCATCATGGTCATGAGTAGACTGTCATGTGAAGGGTAGACCATGAAGATCATGTGAAGGACATACCATAAAGGTCATGTGAAAGGCAGACCATGATGGACACATGAAGGTCACATGAAGGTCAGATCATGAAGGTCAGATCATGAAGGTCACGTGAAGGGAGGACAATGAAGGCCATATGAAGGGCGGATCGGTTTGGACACATGAAGGGCAGACTATGAAGGTCCCTTAATGGGCAGACCATGATAGACATGTAAAAGGAAGGCCATGATGGCACATGTAAAAGGAAGGCCATGATGGGACATGTAAAGGGAAGGCCATGATGGGACATGTAAAAGGAAGGCTATGATGGGACATGTAAAGGGAAGGTCATGATGGGCCATCTAAAAGGAAGGCCATGATGGACACGTAAAAGGAAGGCCATGATGGGACATGTAAAAGGAAGGTCATGATGGGACATGTAAAAGGAAGGCCACGGTGGGACATGTAAAAGGAAGGCCACGATGGACACATAAAGGGAAGGCCATGATGGGACATGTAAAAGGAAGGCCATGATAAGACATGCAAAAGGAAAGCCATGATGGGATATGTAAAAGGAAGGCCATGATGGGACATGTAAAAGGGAGGTCATGATGGGACATGTAAAAGGAAGGCCATGATGGGACATGTAAAGAGAAGGCCATGATGGGACATGTAAGGGGCAAATCATGACCTACTTGGAAAAGTTAGACCATGGTGGCCATATGATGGCATTATGATGGACACTTGGGCCCGTATGCACGGGTTGGAGCTACGCGCTAGCCGGTGCTACACGCTAGCTCTGGGGTAGCTATCCTCGGCTAGGAGGGCCTTGGTTAATTAGGTCAAGCCGTATGCACCAATGTCCAAGCCGGGGCGGGTAGCTAACCGTGAAGTTATTTATAGATTTGAGAATTCCCTCGATTCGACAATATGAATAATGCTGCCAATGAGGTGGGAGCGTTAATAATGGCTCCATTTTAGGGTTAATTTGATTAAATTTCACTTATTGCGTATGTAAATCTGTCAAATATGATCGCATTGAATAGATTTGGCTGTAATATATTGCCGCCGATACGGCGGTGGCCATGTTTAGTTGACATTCGACAGTATGGATATCGACGTCGATGCGGCGGCGGCGATTTGTTTACTTTACATTCGTCGATTCGAAAATATTAATATCGCCGCTGATGCGGCGGCAGCGTTAATATCGCTTCGAATTTAGGGTTAAATTGATCAAATTTCACTTATTGTGTATGTAATTCTGTCAAATAAGATAGCATTGAATAGATTGAGACCCACACACGCACACTAACCTACGCGGCTAGCAGTTACACCTGACTTGAAATCAGGGTAGCTTAGCCTCGGCTATGGTCGGCGGCTAGCGCTGGCACCGATTGATGCATACGGATTTTCCACCGTTAGCCGTGTGGAGCTAGCCAAACCGCGGTTACGGCCCTAACACCGATTCGTGCATACGGGCCCATACGAGATACACGATTACACCATTCCGGGGACATGGCAATTACAGCAAGTGAGTTTCTTGTTTCAAATTGCAAATCCGATAAAAGCATAAACTTGTTAAAAGCAAAACACTTCCACACATCCAAAATAGATACGGATGCACTTATTAAAGCATCTATTGATAGAAGAGAATACATGTCAAGTTAATCGAACTTGTCACTGCTGAAGCCTTATAGGGTCAGTGTTTTGACAAGCATGCCCACATTAATTTAATATGTTTACACTTCAAATATCTCCTAAATCTAAGATTCCTTCTACGCGGTATGCAGCATGCGGCATGCGGTATGCGGTATGCGGTATGCGAATGGGAGGATTCCTTCTATGCGGTATGTGGCACACGACTGGCTATATTTAAAAAATATAAATAAACAAGTATACTCCATACTGCAGTGTATATGGCCTAATATGGCATTTATATCTATGTACCTCTTGGGATGTCACATGGAGGTTCCTACCTTTATAATTACCAAATTATATATAAGTATTCATATTTATGTGGCTATGGTAGCATTTTTACAAACCCGTAACCCAACCACCACCACTACCATATGTTTCCCCTCTGCACCCTTGTGTGCGTCCATTCCGTAATGCTCAGTCGGCTCTCCTCGTCTAAAACTAATGGACAAGTGCGACTGACGTTTCTATTCGCACACTGCGTGCCGCATGCCGCATGCCACACCGATCGCTACAGGGACCGATCGAGTTGCCGCATTCGCATTTGCATTCGCATACCGCGTGTAAGGGATGTAGTCCATTGACTTCAAGGCGTTTTGATTTGTTGTCGCATTCGCATACCGCATACCGCGTGTAAGGAATCTTAGCTTTAGGTAGTCAGTTTAAAGCAAAGATACTTCAAAGTAAAGTGACGTAGATTATAATGATCAACCTAATAGATTTACCTCAGAAAATGACATAAACTCAAAACCATCGCACTATGTGACTTCAAACTGACGTCTAGATAATATGAATATTCGACTTGAAAACTAGTGAAGACAATTGAAAGTGACAAAAGAAGCCCAGTGAACTTACACTTGTTGCCGACCGTGTCCATGACCCTGTCGATGAGCTCTTCGCTGGTGTCAGTCTGCCCGAGCATGCGCAGAGAGATCGTCAGGTCCTCCCGGCAAATCTTGCCGTCCGCGTTCTGGTCGAACAGCACAAATGCCGCCTGCAGCTCTGATGTCAAAATGTTTGAAAAGAAACTTTTGAGAAATATCTATTATTGGATGGTTGTTAGAGTATTAAGTCCTGGCAACATCTTAGGTCATATCAGGATATTTATAGAATGTTGACAGTCCACACTCATGGTGACGTTATAATGTTGCACACTGGGAGATCTGGCCACCAGCACGATGACCTGATATCCCACTCAGTCACATTATCCTGACACTGAGCCAATCAGTCCTTGCCCTATCCTAATAATGCTGAGAACCTGGCTAGGAAGCGACAAGTGTACATTTTGTACGTCCTTGGTTTGACTCGAGTGGGAATTCAACGAAACCTCTATGAAAATCTAAATAAATTTTAAATTCGAGAAAAAAGCAGAGGGAACAAGAATGCCCCCTTACAATAAATGTCTGCTGCCTAACAGTGGCCCAGAACATTTTAGCACAGGACGATTTGCTAAAAAGTCGATTTAGAAACAATAATTAAAGTTGCATGATGGTTTATAAGTTCCGCCATATTGTTCTTGTTATTTACATATATTAATTATTAGGTTATTATTATAATTTACTTTACTTTAGTTTGAAGTAATCTATTTTAAATGGATAACTTTGGAAATATTTGAAGTGAAAACATGACAAATTAATGTTGGTGTACACACCTACACACAGGTTACCTATACACACCTGACTTCTCCAGACGGGATGTCCGAATGAGTTAGGGGGTCCGTCTCCCGTGTTGGTAGATCGGGGGGTCGTGGGTTCGAACCCTGGTCGAGTCAAACTGATGACTTAACAATTTATACTTGTTGCTTCCTAGCCAGGCGCTCGGGATTATTATGATAGGGCAAGGACTGGTTCGCTCAGTGTCAGGATAATGTGACTGAGTGGGATATCAGGTCATGGTGTTGGCAGCCTGGTCTTCCAGTGGGGCAGCACTATGAAGTCGCCATGAGTGCGCACTGTCACAAGTCGGTACCCGTCCTGATATGATCTTAGATGTTGTTAGGACGTAAAACAACAACAAACAAACAAACTTCTTCACGGGTGACCTAGTTACGGGTGACCTTTACACAGATATCCTATTCACGGGGCAGGGACATGTTTATGGGGAACCTGTGCTGCAAGTTTGGATGTGACCTCCCAGTTAGGTTCCTTAGTTGATTTTCGAGTTTTAAATTCCTGGCAACATCTAAGGTCATATTAGGACGGGTACCGGCTTGTGACAGTGCATACTCATGGCGACTTTATAGTGCAGCCCCACTGGGAAATCAGGCCACCGGTACCATGACCGGATATCCCACTCAGTCACATTATCCTTACACTGAGCTAACCAATCGTTGCCCTATCCTAGTAATGCTGATCACCAGGGTAGGAAGCGACAAGTATCAATTTTAAAGTCATTCGTTTTACTCCACCGGGAACCGAACTCTCGACCTTCCCCACGCGATTCCCGCGCTCTACTGATTAGGCCACCGTGCTCGGTGTTCTCACAGTGAGGTGAGATTGGTCACGTGACAACCTCGTCCAAGTTGGGTAAGCACTAAGGCCGTATTCGATTAAACAACTCGGGTCATCCGAACTACTTGTTGGCGCATGCGCAGGGCCTACAACCTCGAATTGCATAAACGAACACGCTCGTGGTGGAAAAAATGGTGGCTTAATCCAAAACCAATATAACTACATCAAAATAGGACTTAAAGTATTTTATGATTGCATAATTTAGATATATATCCATTTTAATCTGGATGGTCCTGTACATTAAAAAAACACGAAAATAAAGTAGCTTTGCTGTAGATGACACACAGGTACTAACACAAATGCTCCTATCACCCCGAGCGAAGACGTGGGGCACTGGGGTCGGTTCGTTTTGCACACGGCCCGTGTATTTTTAGGCTCACCTTGCGGTGTTCTATTTGAAATCTTGACGACTCGGATCAACCGAGCGTCATAATCGAATACGGCCTAAGTGAATGATTCAGAGTGTAGTCCGAAGTGAATGATGCAGAGTGTTCTTTTCTTATTTCGTAGTTTCTTTTAAGTGTGCTCAGATGGATCACTATCTCAGTTTGTGATATATGCGTAATAGACGTCTAGACGTCTAGACACGTCTGTAATATATGCAAATAAGATGATGTCACATGACTAAGTGTGCTGGAGGTCTAGACCCCTGGATGGGGAATAAAACATTCAGTATCCAGAAGTCAAAGTGTTCAGACGTTGTACTTTCACACAGGTGGTTCAGAAAGGCTTTCTTTACTCACTTTCTAGCACACTGTAATAGACTAATACATATTTAACGAGCGCGCAAGTATCCAAATTGAATATGTAGGATCAAATTTAGACACCTTTATACCTTCATCAGAATATGCCGCTTTAAGAACTGACAGAAGGAACCAATAATCTGTCACACCAACTGCCTCCGTGTTAAAGGTGCATAGTCCGATGGTGTTGAGTTTCTGTCATATTTGAACAAAATAAATAGGCTAGTAGTCTGCAATAACCTCTCTCTTGGTAACGTACCTAGCAGGTCCTTCTCACTCAGAGCCTCGTTCTGAAACAAATACAAACCGTGACGTGTGAGGAGGTAGAATGGACACACAGACCAACAGGGCGACATGAACACTCAACCTCAGATGCCATTATTAGTTTCCAAGTTGCCCCCCCACACACACACACACTCGGGTGTGAGTTTCTCCGCTGTCCTGCTCCCCTCCCACCCTCCCCTTCCCATTTGAGGTGTGGGTTTCTATGCATGCTCCTCGCATGGCCATGAGGGGCGTAATCGATTAATCGACTCTTGTCACCCGAGCCACTTTTTGGCGCATGCGCTCATCCTGCAGACTCGGGTCGAATAATCGAATACGCTTCTCCATGCTCGGGGTGACAAAAATGGTGGCCCTTTTATTTGTTTTTTAATAGCCGATATAATTACAGCAAAATATGATTTAAATATTTTTATGATGGCATAGTTTAGTGATATTTCCATTTCATTAATCTATGATATTATAAAAAAAAAATATGTATGACTGGTACCAGCGGCTGTTATCCTGTAGGACGGTACCAGCGCAAATGTGACGTCATCGCTCCTTGCAAACCCCAGCCAAGAGGTGGGTTACTGGGGTCGGGTTGTTTTGCACACGGCACATGTATTTGTCGACTCCACTCGCGGTGTTCTATTTGAAATTCTGACTACTCGGGTGACCCGAGTCGCCCGGGTCGTGTTAATCGATTACGGCCGAGGTGTGTTTCTGAACCCCCTACCACATCATCTCCTAAGGCCCGCTGGTGCCTGACAGCTCTTTCACCTGCGGAAGGTCGGGAGTTCGAATCCCAGCCGAGTCAAACCCAATGACTTATCAAACTAATACTTGTCGCTTCCTAGCATGGTGCTTGGCATTAATAGGATAGAACAAGGACTTGTTAGGTCAGTATCAGGATAATGTCACTGAGTGGGAAATCGGGTCATATTGCCAGCGGCCTGGTCCCCCAGTGGGGCAGCATTGTAAAGTCGCCATGAGTGTGCACCGTCCTAAGTCGGTACTCGTCCGATAAGCATATTCAGCACAAAACGGAGTGACCCAACTAGCCACGGTGCGACCCAACCAGTCACGGTTGAACTCGTTTCAGCCCGTTTAAACTTGTTTCCGGTACAAAGGCTAGGGGACCAGGTTGGAAACTGAGTGATAATAGCATGCCCACATCCTACTCTACTCGCCGTGTTCGATTTGAAATTCTGATGACTCGGGTGAGTGCCAGGGGACCAGGCTAGACCTCTGTGAGACAATTATTATTTGACGAGTTTATTGTTCAGACATTATCACATATTTATGTATCTTTTGCACAGATTAAATTGTTTGAAGTATATTTGAAATTGATCTACATTGATTTCTGTTTAAATCACACAATATCA
Source organism: Branchipolynoe longqiensis (assembly GCA_030323885.1). Classification (NCBI taxonomy): domain Eukaryota; kingdom Metazoa; phylum Annelida; class Polychaeta; order Phyllodocida; family Polynoidae; genus Branchipolynoe; species Branchipolynoe longqiensis. Next base: position 64,497,876 of record CM059192.1, on the reverse strand, counting down.
CAACATACTGAATGGGAAACTAATCCTGCAAGGGTATGCTCGATATGACCCAGTGGTCAGCCGTTTTTGCTTCTTTTGTCGGTGTGGACCCTTCTCACTCGTCCTGATATGACCATAGATGGTGCTAGGATGCAAAACAACAACACACACACCTTCTCCGTTGGTTCGCGGTGTGTGGTCCGGTGTGGCGGTTTCAGCGTGTTCCCGTGCTCAGCCGTGTCCCGTTGCTTCTGCGCATGCGCAGATTTCCCATCAACTCGGGTCACCCGAGCCACTTATTGGCGCATGCGCACATCCTACAAACTCGGGTCGAATAATCGAATACGCTTCTCCGTGCTCGGGTGGACAATTTTCTTTTTTAAATAACCGATAAAACTACAGCAAAATAGGATTTAAAGTATTTTATGATGGTCTAGTTTAGCTATAGTTCCATTTCATTAATCTAAGTTATTCTTTTTTTGCACACGGCACGTGTATTTGTCGACTCCACTCGCCGTGTTCTATTTGAAATTCTGACCACTCGGATGACCCGAGTCGCCCGCGTTGTGTTAATCGATTACAGCCATGTTTATTAGATTCTGACGCATGCGCAGAAGCGATGGACACGGCTGAGCACGGGAACACGCTGAAACCGCCACACCGGCTCTGATAGACTACATCACTATTCCAGCGGCTCGGTGTATTGTGGGATGCGTCAAAGCAAAACAAACCCACGAAAAGCACATGGCACATGCTAATACACTGGGTGCAGTTGTGAAATGTGCTAGTTTCAGCTCATCTCAGCTCTTGTTTGAAACATAGAACACTAACTAAAAAAATATATATAATAAATTAAGATATTAATATTTTATCCAGCATTGCATTTACATCAATATAATCAGCACATCTTATGCCATGTGCATTTAGATTTAGACAAATCTGGGCACTCAGACTAGTGTTAGAGTCATAGCCAGAGTCAGTTTTACTTATTTTATTAATGTTTTTATTTATATCCTATGATTAATGATGTATGTAGAAATAGAAAATTAGTAGGGTTAATCAGATATTGGTTATATATTTCTCTGAAACAAGTGTATGTTGACACATTTGGCATTTTAATATTTAGAACAAGAATTAATAATGGTGATGTGGATATCACTGATTGTTTTGTGTGGAATTGTATGTTTCTAATGGTGCTGTCCCATTATGACGCATCGCGCAAACGTACGTCAACATATGTTATTTTTGGCTGCTACATCAGGATACATCGTTATGCGTTAGACGTGCGTTAGCACGCTTTGGTATATGTCAATGTACGTCAACTTTCGTCGAGATACGGCATCGCAAGTCAGGGGGGTCGGCAAAGTTTTGTGCATGCACAAAACTTTCGACTTATGAGAATGCTCGACAACGTGTGGATTTTACGTCTGCCATACGTTATGTATGCGTTAGGCATACGGTCGATGTACATTAGATGTACGTTAGTCAAACGTTCACTGCGTTGGTATTACTAGGTGGTATTACAATACTAGCGCCACCTTTTGGGGAAATTTCCTCACCATGAATATGGCCTTTGTTTACAGCTCACGCGCAGAACCCCCCTAGCCAGCAGGGGGTGGGGATCTTTCCCCCTCCTAACCCCCCCCCCCCCGCCACCCCGAAAAAAAACCTGTATGTAATATCCCTGAAATAGCACTTCAGAGCCTCTAGATTAAAAAGGGGGCGGCCTTAGTGTCTCACGCATTCGGTACGCGTCCGTTCCAAGAATGTATGGCTCTCCAAACACTACTTCCTAGCTACGGCCATGTCACATCTATAAAGAAACACATTTTCTGCAACAATACAACCACACAGAAGGCAAGTGAATGGATTTGGTTGTTACAGTTTTACGTCCCGTAACATCTAAGGTCATATCAGGACAGGTGCCAACTTGTGACAATGCGCACTCAGTCATAGCGACTTTATAGTTTATTCCACTGGGAGACTAGGCTGCCAGCACCATGACCTAATATCCCACTCAGTCACATTATCCTGACACTGAACCAACCAGTCCTAAGAATGCTGAGCGCCTGGCTAGGAAGCCCCAAATATAAATTTTTAAGTCATTGGTTTCACTCGACCAGGAATCCTACGATCTATCAAAACGGGAGACGGAAGCTCAACTCATTCTCCGATCCCGTCTGGTCCCAAGTGGATGGACGCCCAGTGTCAGCAGGGTTCATGGGTGAATGCGCAAAGTTGACTGATTTGGATTTTACCTTCTTGCAATGGCTGAGGTCAGCTCAGGACATGCACCCATTTTGTGATAGGGGCGCATTTATGGAAACTTCATGGTGCTTCCCATATAACCTAATATCCCACTCGGTGTGAACTAGTAATGGTTAGTATTGTAGTATTCATACTATTACTTGTATGTCATGCACATTTATTTTTTATATGTACCTACTATGGACCAATTTATGGAACTACCATAATGCTAAGTCTGAAATAAAGTACTGAATAATGGATATATACCTATGTGTTTGCTACCAGGGTAGCCAGGTAGCAAGCAGGCCTGCCTGGGAGAGAACTCAACTGTAGCTTTGTAACTTGGTAGTAAAGAAAGCTATGTATGTGTGACCTGGAAGTAAAACTATGTGTGTATGTGTGGACAGGCAGTAAAACTATGTGTGTATGTATGAACAGGCAGTACAACTATGTGTGTATGTATGAACAGGAGGTACAACTATGTGTGTATGTGTGAACAGGCAGTACAACTATGTGTGTATGTATGAACAGGAGGTACAACTATGTGTGTATGTGTGAACAGGCAGTACAACTATGTGTGTATGTATGAACAGGAGTACAACTATGTGTATGTGAACAGGCGTACAACTATGTGTGTATGTATGAACAGGAGTACAACTATGTGTGTATGTGTGAACAGGCAGTACAACTATGTGTGTATGTATGAACAGGAGGTACAACTATGTGTGTATGTGTGAACAGGCAGTACAACTATGTGTGTATGTATGAACAGGAGGTACAACTATGTGTGTATGTGTGAACAGGCAGTAAAACCATGTGTGTATGTATGAACAGGAGGTACAACTATGTGTGTATGTGTGGACAGGCAGTAAAACTATGTGTGTATGTATGAACAGGCAGTACAACTATGTGTGTATGTATGAACAGGAGGTACAACTATGTGTGTATGTGTGAACAGGCAGTACAACTATGTGTGTATGTATGAACAGGAGGTAAAGCTATGTGTGTATGTGTGAACAGGCAGTACAACTATGTGTGTATGTATGAACAGGAGGTACAACTATGTGTGTATGTGTGAACAGGCAGTACAACTATGTGTGTATGTATGAACAGGAGGTACAACTATGTGTGTATGTGTGAACAGGCAGTACAACTATGTGTGTATGTATGAACAGGAGGTAAAGCTATGTGTGTATGTATGAACAGGCAGTATAACTATGTGTGTATGTGTGAAGAGGCAGTAAAGCAATGTGTATGTGTGAACAGGCAGTAAAACTATGTGTGTATGTGTGAACAGACAGTAAACCTATGTGTGATTGTGTGAACAGGCAGTATAAACTATAACTATGTGTGTACGTATGAACAGGCAGTAAAACTATGTGTATGTGTGACCAGGCAGTAAAACTATGTGTATGTGTGAACAGGCAGTAACACTATGTGTGTATGTGTGACCTGGCAGTAAATCTATGTGTGTATGTATGAACAGGCAGTAAAACTATGTGTATGTGTGAACAGCCAGTAAAAATATGTGTGTATGTGTGAACAGGCAGTAAAACAATGTGTGTATGTATGAACAGGAAGTACAACTATGCGTGTATGTATGAACAGGCAGTAATACTATGTGTATGTGTGATCTGGCAGTACAACTATAGTATATGTGTATGTGTGAACAGGTAGTAAAGCTGTGTGTGTATATGAACAGGCAGTAAAACTCTGTGTGTAGGTGTGAACAGGCAGTAAAACTCTGTGTATGTGTGAACAGCCAGTACAAGTATGTGTGACCTGGCAGTAAAGCTATGTGTGTATGTATGAACAGGCAGTAAAGCTATGTGTGTATGTATAAACAGGCAGTAAAACTATGTGTGCATGTGTAAACAGGCAGTACAACTGTGTGTATGTGTGAACAGGCAGCAAAACTATGTGCGTGTATGAACAGGCAGTAAAGCTATCCATGTATGTATGAACATGCAGTAAAACTATGTATGTATGTATGAACAGGCAGTAAAACTATGTATGTATGTATGAACAGGCAGTAAAACTATGTGTGCATGTGTAAACAGGCAGTACAACTATGTGTGTATGTGTGAACAGGCAGTAAAACTATGTGTATCTGTGACCTGGCAGGACAACTATGTGTGTATGTGTGAACAGGCAGTAGAACTATGTGTGTATGTGTGAACAGGCAGTAAAACTATGTGTGTATTCAATTCAATTCTTTATTTCAGACTCAGGATTATGGTAGTTACATAATTTGGTCCACAGTAGGTAGATATAAAAATGAATGAGAATAGGATATAAGTAATAGTATGAATACTACCATACTAACCAATGTTGAAATGTTGGGTGTACATACAGTAGTTTGTACCTATGCCTCCATATGGCAGATATAAATCTGAGATCACTCTCTTCTATTTTTACAAGTCCTTGTATTATAACATTTTCTGACTTGTCATGTCTAGCAATAAATTTGAATATTAGATTCCCGATATCAGCCTGGAAGGCTGGCACATCAATATTGGCAAATAGCTGACTAGCACTGTGATACCTATGTAGCCGGAGTAATAACCTCATAATGTCATTATATGCTACATTCAGTTTTCTAATGCTATACATTCTATAGTTCCACCAAATCTGGGCAGTATACAAGGGAGTACAGAAAGTTCTAAATAAATTTACCTTCACATCAGCTGTACACATATGAAATTTCCTGATGAGCACATTTCCCTGAGCATATAACTTGTGACACTGTCTATTAATATCTGTCATCTCTAAAGTCATCAGTCATAAAGTGTATGTGTGAACAGGCAGTAAAATTATGTGTGTATGTGTGAACAGGCAGTAAAACTATGTGGGTGTGTGAACAAGCAGTAAAGCTATGAGTGTATGTATGAACAGGCAGTAAACACATGTGTGTACGTGTGAACAGGCAGTAACAATATGTGTATATATGAACAAACAGTAAAACTATGTGCGTATGTGTGAACAAGCAGTAAAACTATGTGTGTATATATGAACAGGCAGTAAAACTATGTGTGTGTAAATACTGTAATTTAGCAATAAAGCTATGAGTGACTTGTCAGTAAAGCTATATATGTATGTGTAACCTGGCAGCAAAGCTATGTGTGTAGGCCTCTATAGCCGTGTTCACACGGGCAAAATGTGAAGCGACCTAGACAAGGCGAACTAAAGGAGTCGAATTAGCGCCCGTTCACACGGGCAGAGTTGAAAGTGTTTTGAAAGTGCGTCGCGTCCACACGGGCAGTGTGTGAATCGGTTTAAGGCGGAAGTGGATATGTGCGCATGACCGTTTTGACCAACAATAATGGCGGAACAAATAGCGAGTAGTTTGGTTTGCGGGGTGTTTGGGCAAGGTCGCCGTTCAAACATGAGCCTAGTACAGGTAGCAGATGCACCAGATCGACGTGATGCGGGAAGAAGAAATGTGGGGGAAATAATGCCCGGTTCACAAACAAGGCTGGATGATTTCGATCGCCAACAGGAGGCAGAGCGTGGTTGGTTCTTCCTCCAGATAATGACAGTGATGGCCCTACAACCCCCCGTCGTACGGCAAGTGTGGTCGAGACAAAGGTACGTAGTGACAACCATAATGCTGTCACGCAACTGTGGGAGAATGTAACTACGGCGATCAAAGTTGTTGGTAATAAAAAATATGTTAGTTAAGTTGTACACTCCTTTGTTACGACATACCATTGCCTGTTTGTGTAGGGAACAGTGAGTGTGGTTTTTACCATGATTATCACATACGCTTGTGCGCAAAAGATGGCCACACTTTTACGTCGCATTACACAAGGTGACCTACATGAATCAGATTACTTCGTAGTACACTGTATTTTGTTTGTACAGTTATTTCCGATTGTGAAGACAGTATTGTTGTGCGCGATTTACTTGCCAACATTGTTCTATGTTTTTCCCCGGTGTTGCAGTTTGAGCGGCCTGGCACTTTGACCAGCATGCCAGTGGTTGTAGATTTGTTTGGTAAACTAGATTTATAAGATTTCGGTTGGATCCATAACCAAAAGCTTAATGCGGAAATGAATAGGCACCTTTAAATGTACCCATTATTTTGGGGTTCGCCCATCCATGTTTAATTGCTCTTTTCATAACTAGTCATAAGTGTAGTAAATGTTGCAGCTTATTTTATTATCGAATTGTTTTTGCGCGTTCTGCAAGGTTGTGCACATTGTAAGCGTATTTCTATAACGCCACTTACACTAAGCGAATTAGATGTGAGTGTGTTTGCAAAGTGTTTACCGTTCTTGTTTGAAATAATTATTTGTACCGCCTTCAGTGATGAGTAAAGTCCTGCGCCGTGAAAGGCGATTTGTGAAAGGCGACTTACATGAGGCGAACTAGTTGGGAGGTATTTTTTTGTCAGGTAATGTTTTGTATCGGTTGGTGGTAGGAGTAGTACAGGGGAAATTGTGAGGCGATTTATATGATCCGACTTACACAGTGTACGACAAAATACGACACTGTTTGCACAAATGTTTTCACTTAATAGATAAATGTTTTTACCGGTTGAGTTGCTGATCACCTGCGGGTCCGATCGTAACGCGCATCCTGAAAGGCGACTTACATGATTCGAAGTAGTTGGGAGGGGTATTTGTTCACGTAGCGTTTTTGTGCGCTTGCTGTTGAACTAGTTGGGAGGGCCTCTTGTACAATTCTAACCATTATATTTTCATATAATTTGTTCCCTCCGCTTATGTCACTAGTATTATGCGGCACATTGTAAGGGCATTTGGAAAATCATACAGACACCATTCCAAATACATATGACACTATTTGGTGAAATATTGGTATCCTTTGAAGTGATTGTTTACATACATTTTCTGCGCTCGTTGCTAGGTCTTCGCACTGGTGGCAAGAAATCGTTCTCGGCACGTTCGGGGACAAACAGTGGGTGGCAAATTTCCGCATGCGGAGGGCCACCTTTCAGCATGTGGTTGACCAACTGAAGGCGCATATCAGGCGGGCAGACACCAACATGCGAAGGTGAGTTGATCTAGGTGTTTGTTGCACCAAACATAACGTAATTACCACATCGCTGCTTGTCTGCGGTCGCCCCATAGCTACTATATGCACTAATGCTCAACTTGAAGATTCGCTGAACTATTGGGCTCCGATTGCATTTTTTGCCATTATTAATGAATTTAATCCACTTTATACGCGGAAATGTCTACCCCAAGTATACAAGCTCGATTACATGATTGGGGGTGGGGGGCAGCGCATGTACAACTGGACATGGTAAGTTTTATTTTGCGCGCACTGTCCATTTGGCGTATATTCTAAGGTGTTTGTGTTTTGTAAAATCATTTCAGATGCATTCCAGTCGAGGTGCGGGTAGCGGTTACCCTGTGGCTTTTGGCAACAGGATCCGACTATCGCAGCATAGGTCACCTCTTTGGTATTGGCAAGTCCACATGCTGTACCATTTTCCAGGAGACCTGCGCTGCGATAGTCCGAGTACTATTGCCAAAATACATACACATGCCTACGCCTGGCCGCCTCACCGAGATCATGGATGGTTTCGAGACCAAATTTGGATTCCCCAACTGCGGCGGCGTCATCGATGGAACCCACATCCCGATCATCGCACCCCAGCGTCACCATACCGATTACCACAACCGGAAAGGATTCTACTCGATTGTCGCTCAAGTAATGTGTGACCACGAATACAAGGTCATGAACATAGCTGCGGGTTGGCCCGGTAGAGTCCATGACGCGCGAGTTTTGGTAAACTCCATTTTGTATGCGAAAGGTGAGGCTGGGGAGCTGTTCGAGGAGAGGCCGCGCACGCTGGGCAATGTTACTGTGCCTGTTGTGGTGCTTGGCGACCCCGCCTACCCACTCCGTCCCTGGCTACTGAAGCCGTTTGCTGATACGGGTTATCTTTCCGCGGAGGAAAACCAACTTCAACTATCGTCTCTCCCGTGCACGTATGACGATCGAGAATACCTTCGGCCGGTGTAAGGCCCGCTGGAGGATTCTCTCGCGTCGTACGGACATAAAGACAGAGGAGGTGACCAAAGTAGTCCTTGTGTGCTTTACATTGAACAATATCTGTGAAGTGCACAAGGAAACCTTTGACGCGGAGTGGGACGGCGGGGCCTTTGATGATCCACAACACTTCGCCCACGACAACGACTACGACAGAACTGGACATGAGGTGCGAGACGCGTTCATGGAGTACTTCAATTCGTGAATCAGGATTTAGTTCGCCTTACATAGTTCGCGTTAGCTAGTTGGCTTTACCTAGTACGCCTTTACATTTCATTGGAATACACAACCATGTCGGAGGCGTTTTACGTTTGGAAGGAAGGGAAACAAGATGTTCACAATTGTCGCTATCACATGACTGGATATATTAAGTGACTGTGTACATACTAGTAAGTACCCTCATGATTCATGGTTGTGTACTGTGGTGAATTATTGAACAAAATGAACAAGGGTTTGATTTTGGGAACTACTGTAACAATTTATTAAAGTAGGAAAGGGCAAGATATACAGTGATTTTAAGTTTGTGATCTGTTACGTAAAAAAAAAATTAAATTAAAGAAAACTGGTGTTCGGGGTGGAGTGCGATGGCCCTGCTTGTGGGGTGACGAGGGTGATGCGTGTCACCCCATCGGTGGTGGCACTGCGGAACTGCTGTGTGCTGGGATGAGAAGGATTGTGGATGGCGACGAGGACTTGTAGCATCCTCTCCTCGTGCTGGCGCTGTTCTAGCTGGCGCACCCTCTCCCGCGCCGCGTCACGTTCCTCGCGGCGTAGCTCGCGAGCATCCTGGCGCTCCTCCTTGGCCTGGTCGCGAACATCCTGCCGCTGCTCGCGAGCCACCTCGCGAGCATCCTCGCGCTGCTCGCGCCTCTCCTCCAGCGCGCGGTTCTCCTGGGTTCGCTGTTGCTCGCGTTCGCTTACGATGGTGGCCGACGCTGCCTGGGCACCAACGAACTTGGTAAGGATTGTGTGGAGGAAACGTTCCGTCTTACCCGCCGCCTTTGCCTTTTTTCTGCGCAAGCCTGCAATATACAAAAACCGAATATACACAATAAAGTTTTGCCGTTAACCCCGAACATTAGCATCAAGTGAATTGCATGAACTAAATTGATTAACCCTTTCCGAATTTCCTGCGCAATAATCCGTATGAAAATGAAAAGCCATTGTGAGTTCAGAACATGATTTTCCGTACACTGGTTTAATTTGAAAATAGCTGTTACTATAGTGCGACTGCACATGTTTGTACCCTCACACATGTTGATTTTTTGGTTTCTTGTATGTGCTACGAACTCTAAGGTCATATGAGCACATGTAGCGATTTGTGCAGATCATAATACAATATACATAGGTGGGAAGGAAATTATTCCAGCTGTCAGCAAATGTATAATGTATTTGGTGTTTATGTTATTCCCATTACTTTTTTACGATTACCGCAACTTGGAGATGAAATATTAATGTTGTGATCGGAAGAAATAATCCTTACCCGGGCTGTGCTGCTTGGGTAGCTGGGGTGGCTTGGTTGGGCTCTGTCGCTGCTTCCACATCTTGTGTCGGCTCCACATTCGACAGAGCCGACGCCTCACTGTCAAGGTCCACCTCGACGTCGACGAGGATGGAGTGCTGCACTTCTTCCTCCGCGCCAACCACCAGCTCTTGTGTGTACGCGTCTGGATAAGAGAGTAGCAATTATATTGTATGCTGTAAGATGGGATGTTAGTTCAAATATCGATGAAACAAAATATGTTGATAAAGTTTGCGTGAACTATTTCAATTTAGGCTTAAGCCGCCTAACGTAGTTCGCTTCGTATAGTTCGACTCACATTAGGCGTGTCAACACGACGCTGAGCCGGATTAGGGGTGAATCGAATCATAAGAATCGGTTTATGGAAACCACTTGTGGAACTATTTTATATGAACACCTTTATGAAATTAGGTTTCTAAATAATACTGTAAACGCCAGGGGTCTACTTTACGAGCAATTTGCTATATCACACTGCTAGGTTTGCACACACTTGTTTTCAACAAGTATTTATAGGCTTTGAGTCGGCAGGAGAAGATTTTATGTTTGCAAACTTAAGCTGTGTTCACACGTACCAAGTTAGACCAGTATAGTTTAAAACGGTGCTGAAAGGTAATGCAGCGTGTATGGTATCCTCATAATGGTGTTCTGTGTGGCACTATCTATTCTATTTCTTTCACCCACTGAAGAAATATATTGTAAGACTATTATTTGTACCAGTAAGTCCTACCCCCCCCCCCCCCCCGCACACCCAGGACGTAGCATTTGGGCGTGTCACTCACTGTATGTGTGTAATTGTAAATGGTTATTCTGGTTACTGTCACATACACCTTTTAAACCGAATTAGTTAAAACGGCTTAGTTAAACCGGTTTAATGTGTATGTGTGTACAGGTTAAGATATATGATTATTTTCCGCACACTACCGTGGGTCGCCTCATCTAGTTCGGCTCACCTAGTTCGCTTCATGTAAAACAACTCTCCAGGTTGTATGTTTTAGAACCTTATTAAGCAGTTGATACTATAGAATATAATTTGTCACCCCTTGTCGATGGCTTTCCCAATATCACGTGGATCAGATGGAAATATATGAAGGGTTACCGCTGCCTCCCATGGGTGTTTAACTATTAATACGTAGGATTAAAACAAAGTTAAAATGCTAAAGGAGGCTTGGCCCTACCTGTATCCACATCAATGGAGAAGCTGTCTGAGTACGCCACCGGGTCTGTCGTGGGACGGGTGCCGAGGATGGCATCCATCTGTTCGAAGTAGCGGAAGGTTTGTCGGTCCCTCCCGCTGCGGCTGAAAGCAAATTGTACATTTCAGTTAACTAGAAACACTAATTGTGCACATATGTACAAAGTTAACTTTGCATTTATATTGGGGAGTTTAAAAAACATGTTCATATGAATAAACGCTTTCAGCTGGAAATGTAAATCTTACTACATATGATTTATGTTTTTGATTGTCTTTCATCCAGCATCCCTATCAATAATCGCTAGCCACTCCGTCTTATCACGGCGTTATCAGGTCATTAGAACATTTTATAGAATGTATTCGCCCCGCCACCTAGCAATAATGCACACATACTCGTGTTATCAGCGGGTTATCAGCACGTTTGGACTTTTTTATAGATTGTATTGGCCCCGCCCCTAGCAAGAATCCATACATACTCGTGTTATCAGGGCTTTATCAGGTCGTTAAAAAATTGTATCGATTGTATTGCGACCGCCCCCCTAGCTATAATCGATACATACTCGTCTTATCAGGGCTTTATCAGGTCGTTAAAAAATTGTATCGATTGTATTGCGACCGCCCCCCTAGCTATAATCGATACATACTCGTCTTATCAGGCCATTCTCACGCCCTTATCAAAAGTCTGCCCAATTACCATTTCACTATACTCTATTCCCTCAGTAGCGCCAATTGTTTTTCTCACAAACAAACAGGGGGGGGGGGGGGAGGAGGAGAATGGAGTGTTTAGGATTTGGCGGTGACAATTTATTTAAGCAACCACAAAGTAGTGGACAGCATGGGAAGTTAGTTTTCGTAACCAAAGCTACTTACTTATTGTGGTCTTTATCCTTCTTGTAGGCTTGGGTCAGGCTTTTTATTTTTGTTCGGCATGCCGTCGCGTTTCTTTCACCACGGTGGTCGCCGGAGATGCGTGCCAGTCGGGTGGCAATGCGCCGATAGATGGTGATATTTCGGCCCGACTGCTCCAAATCGCGCTGGGTGTTGTCCTCTGCCCACAGGCTGATGAGAGAGAGAATCTCCTGATGCTCCCAATTGTCCTTGCGGTTGGGAGGATGGGCGGCGGCGGCGGCGGAGCAGGACATTGTTGTGGAGCTTGTGCGATCTGTTGGGTGGGTGTTGCTTGTTTGAGCTCAACTCACGTTGTGGCAAGTTACCGGAAGACAACAAATAAATCGATCGAGCGCGCATGCGTGTGACGTCATAAGTCGCTTCACACAATTCGGTTACGTCCACACGGACAAAAATTATCGGCATCACACGAATCGATTCACGTAGACTACCTCGCTTAGGTGGTTTACACGATCCACATCACGTGAGTCGAATCAGCCCTAATCCGCCTCAGACGTGCGTTCACACGCGAAATGTGAGGCGAACTAGGCAAGTCGCTTTCTACGAATCGATTTACATTGCCCGTGTGAACACGGCTTAAGTAACCTAGGCTGTAAGGGCTAACGCAATGTGTATATGTGACCTGGCAGTAAACATGTATTTAAATTGGCAGTAAAGGCTAAAGCTATGCATATATATGTGGTCTTGCAATAAAGCTACGTGTGCAGCACCCCTATGTGTAAATTGGAAGTAAAGCTATGCATGTATGTGTAACTTGGCAGTAAAGCTATGCATGTATGTGTGACCAGGCAGCAAAGCCATGCATGTTCCTGGGCAGTAACCCATGTGCACCATGTGTACAGAGACAGCGCCCGAGGACTGCCCAGTACTTACCCAGGCAGGCCGGGACCGGCGGCGGGGCAGGACGGGCGGGGCGGGGCGGGACCGGCTCCGTCCCCCGGCCACAACCCCGCCCCCACCCCGGCCCGCTGCCCCGCCTCTCGCTAGGTCCACGCCGTCAGTCATCGCGAGAGAACTATCGGCAGGACAGGGGGACCAGGAAGAAGGTAGCCAGGCGCCTGGAGAGTTGGAGGAGGCGCCGTGAGATGTTGGCTGACAGGCGGACGTCTCCAGCCCCTCTGCCGCCTGGTGCTTCGCGGGTGTGGCGTTTTCAGCCGTGCTCCGTGTTCAGCCGTGCGCATAGACTCAAACTCAAGGCATTGTCAATGGTCGTGAGTCATTAACCTTATAATATAATGTTTTTGGTTAAGATGTTTTCTATATGTGTACCAAACGATTTGTTTCTAGGTGGTGTGGTTTTAGAGATATTTCACTTTTTCTATATTTTCTGTATGAACATTGCTCACGACCATTGACAATGCCTTGAGTTTGATGGTACGTGCAGTGAAAAACATTAGTTTTATTCAAAATTAATAGAAATCAAGAACCTCAACCTTATCAATTTAATATAATCTTAATGGTAAAGATGTTTTCTATATGTGTACGAAGCGATTTGTTTCTAGGTGGTGTAATTTTTTTAGAGATATTTGATTTTTTCTGTATGAAGATTTGCTCACGGCCGTTGACAATGCATTTGAATGGAAGTGTCCCTGGCAAACTGGTATCCCTCGGAAACCGCAACACCGGGCTGGAAGTTGGAAGGAGCTGGTACCCGCGTCCCCCGACGTGGCTGAGGTAGGGGGCTGCACGGGCCGCTGCACCCCGCCAGAGACGCGCTATAGGCGGGCTGTAAGAGCTCTTGTCACGAAGGTAGGCAGCAATTGCGTGTACACAATTAGCCGTCATGTAAGACAGCTTGGTAATTATGTGTGCATAGTTAAGCCGTGTTCACACGGGAAAATTATAAATCGATTTAGACAAGGCGAATACTAGGAATCGAATTAGCGGCCCGTTCACACGGGCAGTACTTGGGCCGGAAATCGATATCTGCACATGAGCAAGTCCAGTCTGACCAGTGCCAGTTTTCGGTTAGGCGACGTCACCACGAGAGAGCGGGTTCGATCTAGATATGTATGTACTGAATCGTAAAGAATAAATGATGAAAAAAATATCTGTGCCCAGCTAGCGGTTTCATAGACTAAATTATATAATATACGCTTTTGATCGACCGGAAAGTATGACCTCCTTAATCCGCCTCAGTGTGTCCACACGGGCAAAATAAATCGATTCACAGAAATTGACTCACGTAATCGACCTCCACAAGTGGTTTACAGTATTGGGATCACAGAAATCGATTCAGCCCTAATTCGACTCAGACGCCCGTTCACACGCGAAATGTGCGTCAAACTAGGCAAGTCGATTTCTACGAATCGATTTACATTGCCCGTGTGAACACGGCTTTAGATGTGGTGTAAGATGGTTTGGTAATTATGTGTACATAATTAGACATCCTGTAAGACAGCTTGGTAATTATGTGTGCGCAGTTAGATGTGGTGTAATACATCTAGGTAATTATGTGTACACAGTTAGATGTGGTGTAAGAGAGTTTGGTAATTATGTGTACACAATTAGATGTGTTGTGAGACAGCTTGGTAATTATGTGTGCACAGTTAGATGTCTTGTGAGACAGTTTGGTAATTTTGTGTGCAGTTAGACGTGTTGCGAGACAGTTTGGTAATTATGTATGCACAGTTAGACGTGTTGCGAGACAGTTAGGTAATTATGTGTGCACAGTTAGACGTGTTGCGAGACAGTTTGGTAATTATGTGTGCACAGTTAGACGTGTTGCAAGACAGTTTGGTAATTATGTGTGCGCAGTTAGATGTGTTGTGAGACAATTTGGTAATTATGTGTGCACAGTTAGATGTGTTGTGAGACAATTTGGTAATTATGTGTACACAGTTAGATATGTTATGAGACAGTTTGGTAATTATGTGTGCACAGTTAGACATGTTGTGAGACAGTTTGGTAATTATGTGTGCACAGTTAGACGTGTTGTGAGACAGTTTGGTAATTATGTGTGCACAGTTAGACGTGTTGTGAGACAGTTTGGTAATTATGTGTGCACAGTTAGACGTGTTGCGAGACAGTTTGGTAATTATGTATGCACAGTTAGACGTGTTGCGAGACAGTTTGGTAATTATGTGTGCACAGTTAGACGTGTTGCAAGACAGTTTGGTAATTATGTGTGCACAGTTAGACGTGTTGTGAGACAGTTTGGTAATTATGGGTGCACAGTTAGACGTGTTGCGAGACAGTTTGGTAATTATGTGTGCACAGTTAGACGTGTTGTGAGACAATTTGGTAATTAATTATGCGTACACAGTTAGATATGTTATGAGACAGTTTGGTAATTATGTGTGCACAGTTAGACGTGGTGTAAGATGGTTTGGTAATTATGTGTACACAGTTAGACAGGGTGTAAGACAGTTAGGTAATTATGTGTACACAATTAGATGTGTTGTATGAGAGTTTGGTAATTATGTGCACACAGTTAGATGTGTTGTGAGACAGTTAGGTAATTATGTGCATAGAGTTAGATGTGGTGTAAGATGGTTTGGTAAATATGTGTACACAGCTAGATGTGGTGTGAGTTGGTTGGTGGCGTTTTACGTTGACCATGAGCCAAACTCTGGACCTCCCGAACACGAGGCCCGCGCTCTACCAATCTGGCCACCGCTTCCAGTGGATATGTTGTAAGGCAGTCGAGCAGTAAACTATATGTACACAAATAGAAATTCTGCCCAGCAGTAGGATCTAATTATGTGCACACAATTAGGCGTGCTATAAGGCTGTTTGTTTGCGTTTCATGTCCTTGCAACATCTAAGGTAATAGCAGGATAGATACTGAATTGTGACAATGCGCATTCCATGGTGACTTTATGGTGCTGCATAACTGGGAGACCAGCATCATGGTCCGATTTCCACTCAGTCACATTATCCCGATATGTAGCAAACCAGTCCTTGCCCTATCATAGTCCCGCCGAGCCCCAGGCTATGTAATGAGAATTATAAATTTGGTAAGTCATTGGGTTGACTCAGCCGAGTTTAGGACTCCCAACCTTCCGCTCGGAAGGGAAGTCTGCGCTCATACCGATTCGGCCACCGCATCTGGTCTGCTATTAGGCAGTTGATCAGTAATTCTCACCAGACACGCTTCTAGAATGCACATGACCTCGACTTGACCTATCAATTCTCAACCTAGTCCATAGGACCTCAACCCCCACATTGGGTAGTAACTGCTGCTTGGTGTACAGTATGGTAGCTAAGTTGATTCATATCGGGACCTATCCTAACTCCTAACAGCTTTATAGTGCTGCAATACCTCACTGCTACACAATACAATATCACACTCAGTTCCAGTATACCTGTCTTCACTAATCCAGCTAGTCCGTCTTATTATGTATAGTGTTACAGGGTGCGGTGGCCTAATCGGTAGAGCGCTCGCCTCTGGTGCAGAAGGTCGGGAGTTCAGTTCCCGGGCAAGTCAAACCAATGACTTTAAAATTAATCTTTTCGCTTCCCAGCCTGGCGCTCGGCATTAATAGGATAGGACGAGGACTGGTTAGATCAGTGTCAGAATAATGTGACTGAGTGGGATATCGGTCTCATGGTGCTGGCGGCCTGATTTCCCACTGGTGCAGCACTATAAAATCGCAATGAGTATGAGTGCAGTCACAAGTCGGCGGTACCCGTCCTGATATGACGTTAGATGTTGCTAGGATGTAACACAACAACCAACACCAAATAGTGTTGTCAAGTGCCTGATGAGCTAGTGATCCGTACAGAGGAAGACCGAGACGAGCGTGGGAGGAAAGGAAGGGTTTATTTCTTATAAGGTGGTACAAAAGAAGTTTTACAATCTGAGTCGAGCAATGTTAGTCCACCTGGTCAATGTCCGAGGAAGGTGTAAGGGAGGCCTGGGAGCCTGAGGAGGTAGGCCCGGGAGCCGACCCCCACGAAGTGGCAATAAAAAAGAGGGTGGGTGGGCGTGCAGGAAACAAGTCTGGAGTCTTGCTGGAGCCCGAATGCAGGTCAGATGGGGGGGGGGACCTGGGGGGGAAGGGCCCGGGGGAGAGAGGGTGGGGGCGTCTCGGGCTTCCCCCGCCGGATCAACCACAATTCGGAAATGATGGGCCGATCCGGACAGAGGAAGACCGAGACGAGCGTGGGAGGAAAGGAAGGGTTTATTTCTTATAAGGTGGTACAAAGGAAGTTTTACAATCTGAGTCGAGCAATGTTAGTCCACCTGGTCAATGTCCGAGGAAGATGTAAGGGAGGCCTGGGAGACTGAGGAGGTAGGCCCGGGAGCCGACCCAAAACACAGAGCTAAGGCTCTCGGGGCTGCCGCCGTCACCTGCCTGGGCACGTAGGCGTGGACGGCGTCAGACTCCCAGGTCCCCTGGGCCATTATGGCCGAAAGGTCCACACCCCTTGACGCGCAGGCCTGGGCCACGCCCCGGCGCAGGCCGTGCAGGGTGTACCTTGTGGCGTCAGGGATCCCGGCCGCCTCGAGTGCGGCACGGAGTAGGGGCGTGATGTCGTGGGGGGTGAGGGCAGTGTTCTTGCGGGCTAGGAAGGCCGGTGCGTCTCCGGCAGCCAGGACGAGGGTGACCGCCCGGTCCCAGGCCCGGACCGGACACAGGGGTGATCCGGGGAGGGCGGGCACGAAGAGGGAGACCGCCTGGGCGGCGGATCGTATGGTCTTTGAGGAGGACACCATGACCCTGAGACCTCCCGGGGCGTGCCGGACGTCGTCGCGGCGGAGGGTGTGTCGACCGCCCCAGGGGGCATGGGAGGGCGAGAGGAGGTTCGACTGCCTCAGGAAGGTAAAGTATGCGAGGACGACTGCGGCCCAGGGGGCGACCCCGAGGTGGCCGAGGGACCTCATGTGGGTGTATAAGATGGGCATCATGGCGGGCGTGATGGCGAGTGCCCTCCTCACCGGAGCGGCGAAGAGCCTCTCCCCCCCCCACCCCCCACCCCCCCCGGTGGATGCGGGCCACAAAGGGGGCGTCAAAGGGAGCGAGGTCGCCTCCCGCCTCCCGGAGCCAGGCGCGCGCGCCCGAGATCACATTGGCCACCGATGCGGGGGAGGGCAGCTCGCGATGGAGGTGGGCGATGAATTGGCCCACGTCGTAAGGGAGGGGGCGGAGATGGTCGACGCCCCGCTCCAGCATGAATTCGAGGTAGCGCCTCGCGTGCCGGGTTCGATTCCGCCAGGTCCCGGGGGCGAGGGCTGCCGCATGCAGGGTCATGAGGTGGTCGTGGTCCCGCAGGTCGTAGTCTGGGGAAGAGAGTTACAGGTGGTTAGACAGCAGCTCCGGGGAGTGCGAGACCCTCATTCGACTCAGACCCAGATCCCGACAGTAATCCCGTACTATTTGGAGGGCGATCCGGGAGGAGTGGGCCCGGCTGAGTGCGCCTGCCAGGACCAACTCGACGCCCGGCTTGTGGCGGACGAGGATCGTGAATGAACCCAGCGCTGCGACCAACCAGAGCTCTCGGGCGCACGCGCCGAGGGTCGGGTCGGAGGCGCGGCCGGACTCGAGGGCGAGGGCCGAGGCCGCGTTGTCCGTGTTGATCACGAGCTCGTATCCGCCCGGGGTGGGAGGGCCGAGGGTCTTGACCGCCATGACGAGGTTGACGGCCTCGAGCTTGTGGATCGTGGGGAAGGCGGTCATCATAGTGTCGGTGTAGGCCTCGGAGTAGCAATAGTCCCGGGAGAACGCGCCCCCGCCGGTCATGCATGAGTCACATTCGATGACCCAGCGGGGGGCGGTGGGGGGCGGCAGGAGCCATACGCCGTTCCCCTTCCTCGCGTAGTCGCGGAACCACCGCACGTCGCGGCACAGGTCGGCGTCGACGTCGGCCTGTCCGGCGAGGGGCGAGGCGCGTAGGCTGGCGAGGATCCTGCCCATGAACTTCCGGGCGGAGGGGATGCAAGTGCTGACGTGGGCCAGTCGTCCGACGAGCTGCTGGAGGGCCTTCCGCGTCAGGGTGGGGCGGGCCAGCCAGCGCTCGCAGTCCGCCAAGACCTCGTCGAGCTTGTCGTCGGGGATGCGGAGCACCATGGCCTCCGTGTCGAGGTGTATGCCCAGCCAGACCAGCCGGACGGCGGGAGGGCAACACTTATCGGGGGCCAGGGCTAGGCCGAGTCGGGCACAGATGTCTCGGAGTGCGTCGAAGGCCCGCATCGCGTCGAGGTATGAGGTCTCGCAGCCGACAAAATCGTCGACATAGACGAGGCTGAAGAAGCCGCGCTCTCGGAGCATCCAGGAGACGGCCCCGGTGACCCGCACGCAGGCCCACCCGGGGTCCGGCAGCCGAAGCGGAGGGCTATGTCGAGGTAGAGCTTGCCGTCGACCGTGATGCCGAACAGGGGGGCGGAGAGGGGGTCCACCCTGAGCTGCCTGTAGGCCCGGGAAACGTCCGCTGACCAGCAGAACGCCCCCCGGCCCCGGAGTGTCATCTGCCTGCCGATGTCAGAGACCGCCGGGAGGGAGTAGTGATGGGGGCGGCCTAGGTACTCCTTCCGGCGTATGCCCGAGTTCACGCTCCGTCCCGGGCGGAAGGAGAGATCGACTATTATCCGGCGCTTACCGGGGGTCGACTTGGGGCGGGTCATAATTGGGCTACACTGTGCCCAGGGGGAGAAGGGGGGCACCGCTAAAGGCCCCAGCAAGGCACCCCGTCGGAGCTCCTCCACCGCGTACGCCGTGACGTGGTGGCCTCGCGGTGGTTGTGGAAGGTCGGCGTGGGCGGCCCCGGCGCGGTGTAGTTGGCCGGGAAGCCGAATTCCAAGTGATCCGCCAGGGTGGCGTCCGGGTGACGGCGGAGCATCTCGCGCCACGCCTCGATGTTGAGCTCGGAATCGACCGGGACTCGGGCGGCCAAAAAGTTAGGAAGGGCCGAGGCCCGGGCGGCGGCGTAGGCTGCCGCGTAGTCCGGGTACCTGGCCCAACCCTCCCCCGAGAGGACGGGCCAAAAGCCGTCGAGAGTCTGTTTATATTCGGCCGGGGTGGGGCCGCAGTCAGCCACGGGGGCCCATGAGTGGTGAAGGGTGTGGTCGAGAACCTGACCCACCGGCTCGCTCCGGTCCACGGCCCCCGGGGCGGTGGAGGGGGCCGCCTCGGTCACGTCGCAGATGCCGCAGGCGGCGGCGTTTGTTGTGGTCGGCGTCGACGTGATCCGGGTGGCGTGGGCGTGCTCCGAGAAGCTGCGGTAGCCGGGGGTGTGTGGGGAGGCGCGTGCTGGGGCCTGCGGCCGGTGGCAGTCCGCCTGTACCGGCGTGCCCGGGGCCTCGTAGTCTCCGCCCGGGACCAGCGGGAGCTGTGACGTCACTTGGGGATGCCACGGGGGAACCCCCCCCGCCGGTGGCGCGCTGGTTCCAGCGGGCCCAGCGGGTGAGCCAACGGCCGGCCGGGCCGGCCGCCAGCGCAGGGCAGTCCGAGGCCCTCAGGCGGGGTCCCGACGGTCGCATGGGGGTCCCGAGGCGCCGGCGGGGCCGGGGAACCCGGGCGGGACGCCGCGTGTCATGACGTCATTACGGGGGGGTCCCGAGGGGCCGGGGAACCCGGGAGGGAAGCCGAGTGGCTTCAGTACAATGTCAACAAATGCTTTAGTCCGTGGCGGGGGGGTTGTGTACGGGGTTGCGGCGGGGTCACAGTGGCGTAGGTTCCCGCTGAGGGCCTAAAAATCCGAATGGGTCCGCTTACCGGTTTTGTCCCTGGCCTTCTTTGAGTAGCATGAAGCCTCGGAATGATTAGTCACTATCTACCGTACGTTGGCGCAATAACCGCAGATGTGCGCAAGTTTTTGGGCGCCCGAGCCGTGAGACTCGCCCTTTTCCGCCTTGTCACAGGCCTGGGGATCCTTATTCCAGGCCTGGCAGGGGGCGCCCATACTCGCCAGGTCGTACTGGGTTCGGGCGTCCTGGCCGGGTTTTTGTTGATGGGGTTTTGCCAGCTGGGAGTCGTCGCTCGCAGGGCCGGCGGAGGGCGCGGCGACGAGGTGGCATCGCCAATGGGCGATAATTTACCGGAGGCACCGAAATGCCGGACGTGATGGCCGCCAGGGTCCCGACCAGCTCATCTGGCAGGCGGCCGTCCGTGAATCCTAGTAAAAATCTCCTCGGAGCTATCTGGCGCAGTACCGCCCACGGCAACGAACAATTGTCTTGCGCCACCAATTCTTGGTTGGCGTGATAACGCCTCCAGGGCCGACGCTGGGAAGGCACGTTGATATTGGAGGCGCTTCAGATGCCCAGGGTAATACTCCTCCTGGTCGCCTCCCCTTTTTTTAATTGTTTTTCCCTCATCCCCCCTCTCTACCAGATCGTACGGAAAGATGTATTTATTCGAAATACCTTTCTTTCTGCTCGTCGCCTTCCCGTCCGCCGCTGCGACGATCAGGCACACCGCCTCCTCGGCCGACGACCGGGCGCCCCTTCCGTACGCGTCCTGGTCGTGTTGTCGGTAGTCGGAGGGGCGGGGGCGGCGGGCTGGCGCGTCCTCTCAGTGGCGCCTGCTACGGGGGCGTGGGGACGGAGACGGGGACGACCAGTCGCTCGCCGGGCTTCTGTACCGGCCGTCGCGGCCCGGGGCTCGGGCTGGCTCTCGTCTAGTCGCGGGGGCGGGGCTCGAAGAAGCCGGTGAGAGTGTTTGGGGCCTGCTGTGACGGACGCTCGGGGGCGACTCGGCCCTGGGGCGGCGTGGGGAGGTGCGGGGAGGCGGGGAGGAACGGTCGCGTCCCTCCCGGCTCGCCTTGGCGGTCAGAGCGGCGGTGGCTTCCGCGAGCACTCGGGTCTGCGCCGCTATCTCCTGCCTCTGGGACGCCATTTCCTGTCTCTGGGTCGAGGCGTGTTTTTCGAGCTCGGCCCACCGCTTCTCTATTGCGTCGATCGACGCCTGCATCCGTAGGAGGCCGTCCGCCTGCTTAGCCTTCGCTGCGGGCTTCTTGGGGCGGGCGGACTGCCTCGCCGGCGGTGTCGGTGGCGTGGGAGGCCGGCGGGAAGCGCCGCCATCTTGGGACGCGTCCGAGTCGCTCCGGTCAGCTCTCGGTGAGGTTGGCGGCTTCCGTGTCGCTCGCTTCGCGGGCCTACCCCTCTGTGCCGTGGCTCGTCGAGACCTTTGCATTCTTATTTCACGTGGGTGCCTTTTTAATTTTACTCTCCTGCGATGCTATGGATCCTAGGAGTACGTGGGTGGAGACGGGTACCTTAAGGAAACAAGCCTGGAGTCTTGCTGGAGCCCGAATGCAGGTCAGATGTGGGGGGGGACCCGGGGGGGAAGGGCCCGGGGGAGAGAGGGTGGGGGCGTCTCGGGCTTCCCCCGCCGGATCAACCACAATTCGGAAATGATGGGCCAATAGTAACACATATCAGTTTTCTATGTTTTTGTTACAAGCAACTGGGACGTGCCATTCAGGAGAGTACACTTATTTGTACACTTGCGGTGCATTGTATTTGATTAAAAACTGGCACTGAATACCCCAGTCACACGAGAGCCAGCGTTCACCGCCAACCTCCTTTATAGGCCCAAAAGGTCGCCAACTTCCCAGCGTCCCATTTGATACATTGATTCAATTACGTGGTCGGCGCCAGATCGGGGCCAGATCGGCCCCAGGGCGGCGCCGGCTGTCGCTGTATCAGGGCAGGGGCAGCACCAGGGCAGTGCCAGGGCGGCGCCATAGTGCCTACCAAAAAAAAAAAGAAATCAGCGCGGCATTGCATATTTTGGCGGCGCCAGATCGGCGCCAGATCGGCGGCAACTCGCCAACCCAGGGCGGCAACGATTTTGAATGGCGCCGCCAGAACAGGGCGCAAAGAGGTTGCACATGCAGCAGCAGCAACCTCCTTCCGTCCAAAATTCCCGAAATGGACGCCGGGAGGTTGGCGTCCTCGCAGTGACAGCACTCAATCAGGGCGTAAGGAGAGCGCAACGAGGATGTTTTGACATCACAAATCGATCGTTAGCGAACGCAGGCCTCGTGTGACTGGGGTAGAACATGAACTTTTTAAGTGCTATCCTCTCCTAATGGCACCCGCCCCATTTAACCAGTACTACTTTCAACTTATGTCTATTCTAACATCTGTTGACACTTTCTGGCTCTAGAGTTGGGAAAGAAACCACGTGATGGACCAGTTTCAGGTCTGCCTGGGGAATAAGGAAACGCCACAATTACTTGAAACCTCAGGGCTCGTCCCCAGTTTATTCTGCCATGATCAGAATAGAAGCGACATGCACTCCCCAACCAGGTCGCAGTTAACGGTGGTAGGTGGCCACTACCCATGGGTGGAACGGTCCACCATAGAGATCGCCCCTGCTGATGTGCTACCACCTGCCGACACTTCTAACTTGTAGTGTATACAGGTAACAAGCCGGTGTTGCAGTTTCCGCGGCACACCAGTTTGCGAGGGACACATACATTCAAATGCATTGTCAATGGCCGTGAGCAAATCTTCATACAGAAAAAGTCAAATATCTCTCAAATTACACCACCTAGAAGCAACCCACTTGGAACACATACAGAAAACATATTCAATGAATAGATTATATTAAATTTATAAGGTTAGGCTTCTGCACTTCTATTAATTTTGAATAAAACTAATGTTTTGCACTGCTCGTACCGTCAAACTCAAGGCATTGTCAATGGTCATGAGCAAGCTTCATACAGAAAAAGTGAAATATCTCTAAAACCACACCACCTAGAAACAAATCGCTTGGTACACATATAGAAAACATCTTTACCAAAAACATTATATTAAATTTCTAAGGTTAGTGATGATGCTGTTCGATTTTGATGCGAGTCCCTCGCAAACGGGTGTGCTGCGGAAACTGCAACACTGGAGTCAGCGAGAGGGGTCACGTGGCGCATGTGACGTGGTGGACCAGAACTCAATAAACGACACTCAGCATTCAGACTTCATAGAGTTCGAGTCCATTCATTCTCCACATAACTGACAAACCAGACGGGATGGCCGAATGAGTTAAAGCGTCCGTCTCCTGGTCGAGTCAAACCAATGACTTAACAATTGATACTTGTTGTTTCCTAGTCAGGCGCTTGGCATTATTAGGATAGGACAAGGACTGGTTGGCTCAATGTCAGGATAATGTGACTGAGTGTGATATCAGGTCATGGTGCTGGTCTCCCAGTGGGGCAGCACTATAAAGTCACCATGAGTGCACAGTCACAAGTCGGTACCTGTCCTGATGACCTTAGATGTTGCTAGGACATAAAACAAACAAAATCTAACTGACAATGATCAGCACAGATGTGACTGCTGTCGTGTTTGGTTACAGACTATTATAATACCAGTGCGTGGATTTAAGTCCCCGCTAATTTCAAGTTTTTTGTTGTTTTTTGTTGTTCAAATTTTTATTCCAGTTGAATAACATCTTTTTTTCAGCACCGAGGCGCTGGTCTTCCGGCCTTAACAATTATAGTGCATATGAACTATTTATGGTTGAGACGATGCGAAGGTATACTCAATTCTAAGGAAATTGAGCATTTATAACTAATAATAAGCAGAATAGTGTAATAAATAATTAAGAATATCTTTCTAACATTAAAGTTGCATAGTCTGATGGTTTTGAGTTTCTGAAATTTTCTGAGATAAATACATTAGGTTGATTGTTATTATGTACCTTACTTTAGCTTGAAGTAACTTTTATTTTAAGTGGCTAACTTTTGAGATATTTGAATTGGAACCATGCAAAATTAATTTTGGCAAGCTTGTCAAAACTCTGACCCCATAGGCTTCTGCAGTAACAGGTTATATTCAATTGCCTCAGTATTCCCTTCTATGTGGCTACAAATGTTTAATAAGTGCACTGGTATCTAAAGCCGTGTTCACACGGGCGGTGTAAATCGATTCGTAGAAATCGACTTGTATAGTTCGGGTTACATTTCGCATGTGAACGCGCGGCTGAGTCGGATTAGGGCTGAATCGATTCGTGTGATCCGCATATTGTAAACCACTTGTAGAGGTAGTGTACGTGAATCGATTTCTGTGAACCGATTTATTTTGCCCGTGTGAACGCACTGAGGCGGATTAAGGACGTCACACGCATGCGCAGTCGAGACCTTAGTTTGTTGACTTTCCGGTCGATCAAAAGCGCATATTATATAAT
This sequence comes from Branchipolynoe longqiensis, assembly GCA_030323885.1. Lineage (NCBI taxonomy): Eukaryota > Metazoa > Annelida > Polychaeta > Phyllodocida > Polynoidae > Branchipolynoe > Branchipolynoe longqiensis. The sequence goes on along the minus strand of CM059192.1, from coordinate 64,472,933 downwards.
TTGGTCTATGAACCAGATAGAGGTGCACAGATGTTTTTTTCATCATTTATTTATAGGTTTTCACTGCCCAGCAGAAGTTTTTACGTTCCAAAACAATATGATTCAGTCTATACATATCTAGGTCGAACCCACACTCTCTCGTGCCGACGTCGACTAACCGAAACTGGCGCTGGTTAGTATGGACTTGCTCATGCACAGATATCCACTTCCGCCTTAAACCGACTCAAGCACTGCCCGTGTGAACGCGAAACACTTTCAAATTAAATCGATTCATATGATTCACCTTGTCTAAATCGCTTTACATTTTCCCCGTGTGAACACGGCTTAAGTTAGATATGTAGAATCAAATTTAGATAATTGTTTTGGTTTTGGAAATTTGATGTTGTCATCGGACCATGCAGCTTTAAGGTTACATAAATTACCTATACGACTTCTAGTTTGAGATTGTCCTAGAGGGGGGGGGGGGGTGCTGAAAAATGGGAAATATTGTGCCTAGAGCAGGTCTTCAAACTGACACTTGTGGCCATTCCGGGGCTAGGGTGCCAGGCTGCTCCTGATGTAATCCCCTATCCACTACATACTACTACAATATCAAGCCATGATAGGTGAACCCTTTAACCGTCACGGTTATAGATGAGAATGACCTGATCAGGAACATTTTTAATGGATTTTTGGGACTCCTAAATTGACTGGAGAAACTGGAGTGGTCACAAAATTTGACCACATCCGGAAAAAATCGGGCAGATAAAAAGCTGGAATTACACAAGATTCTCATGCTTGCCAAATTTAATTTGGCAAGTTTTGATGTCAAATATCTCCAAAGTTAGCCATTTAAAATGTAAATTACTTTAAACTAAACTAGACTATAATGATTAGCATAATGTATTTATCTCAGAAAATGTCAAAAGCATCGGGCTATGCATCTTTAACCGAACGACCAGAAGGGGTGGCCGATGAGTTGAGTGTCCATCCCCTGTTTTCGGAGATCGGGGGATCCGAACCCATGAGTTTGTTGGTTCGAACCCCGGTCAAACCAATGACTTAAAAATGTATACTTCTCGCTTCCTAGCCTACCAGAAGTCAGTACCCATCCTGATATGACCTTAGATGTTGCTAGGACATAAAACAACAAACAAACTGATGGTTGCCTGTACAGTTTGAAATCTATTACAAACTGCCTACATACAGTGAAACCCCATTAATCTGACCAGCTGTAGGACGAAGCAATTACTGAGCGAATATGAAAATAAATATTTGACTCTAAGCCAAAGTAGACAGAATACCCGGCCGTCCATTATGTTTGTTGTTGTTTTATGTCTTAGCAACAACTAAGGTCAGATCAGTACGGGCCCATCCATTATAACACAATGTTACACCGGGTTGTCTGGTATGTGTGACATACGTAGGTGGGCGGACCCGGCCAGGAACAGGGTTGGTCACGTGAGCTGAATAAACCATCAGTCGATATACAGAACTTACGGCGTTCGGGTCGTTACTACACAACACTACATGGTGTCAGATAGCGGGACGGTCAGGTATGGCAACAGCAGTTCTATCGGGGTTGACACCTCCAAATCCCCTGAACCTAGAGGGAAACTTGGCTGTGAATTGGAGGACTTGGTTTACATCATATGAAATATATGCCGGTGCGGCAGGGGTGAGCAGTAAGCCAGAAAAAACGCAATGTTGCAGGATTGGAGGCCCAGAAATTGTTCCCGATGCTTGATATCGCCAGTACTGACAGAGAAGAAATAGTGCCATTTGTAGCAGCATTCAAGGAATACTGTGAAGGAAAATGCAATATAACGGTGGTGAGAAATCAGTTCATGGACACTTACATTAGAGAGCTGCGACACAAAATTGCATATTGTGACTATGGCGTTATTGAAGATTCGATACTGAGGGACAGGCTCGTAGCCGGAGTGAAGGACAAGAATTTACGAGACAAGTTGCTTCAAAAGCCTAACCTAACGCTCATCAATTGTCTCGAAATATGTCGGGGTAGTGAATATAATGCCAACCAGCTCGACACCACAAAAGAAAACTGCCAATTAGACGCCATTAGCAAGTATGGCCGACAACAGTCATACGCCCCACTACCGGTGACACCTTGGCGGCGCGGCGGAGGCACCACTTCAAACACATCCCGGGCGAGCTGTTCTCGGTGTGGTTACATGCATGGGCGGGCAACCTGCCCAGCCAAGGACAAAGAATGCGATGGCTGTGGGAAAATAGGCCATTTTCTCAAAGTGTGCAGAGGACGGAGACGCAGTGCGGCGCCGGTACATGCTCTTGACGTGGACAGGACCAGTAGACACGGTGAATGGCGGTTGATGGACGCAGGGGAGGAGGACAGTGATGACGACCTGTTCGTAGGAGCCATGTCCGAGGACGATGACAACGAAGAGGCAGATTTGAGGCACAAAAAGTTACGAGTCGGTGACAAAAGTGTAAGGTTCAAGCTGGACACTGGCTCGAAGGCCAATATTATTCCCAGCAAAACTTTTCGGTCATTGGGAACTGGTTCACTAATGCCCGCACGCTGCCGGTTGGTGACCTACACCGGCCAAAGGATTCTTCCGGAGAGACAAGACTACCAGTAAATGGACACATGATACCATTTCATGTCACAGAGAGTGGGTGTGCTATCCTTGGGAAGGACGCATGTGTTGACTAATAACTCGCCCCGATGTCGTGGATCGCCTGTCGACAAAAGCCTCTGAAGCTACTAAACTGGTAAATAAATTCAGTGACATTTTTTATGGCTTAGGTACAATTAAAGTTAATGCAAAAATTCATGTGAACCCTGATATATGCCCTGTAATTGATCCGCCACGTAGAATTCCTCATGCTGTCTGTGACGAAGTAAAGTTAGAGTTGGATCGAATGGTAATAATGGGTGTGATTGTTCCTCAGGTCGAACCAACACTGTGGGTTAACGCGATTACTGTGGTGCGCAAGCCGGGAAAGATCAGAATTTGTCTTGACCATACAAAATTAAATAGAGCAATTTTGTGTAGCCCATATCCTCATGAGACAGTAGAACAAGTTGTAGCAAAGACGGCGGGAGCTCAGTACTTCTCGGTACTGGACGCCAACAGCGGGTATTGGCAGATACAGTTGGATGAACCCAGTTCACACCTTTGTACTTTCAATACCCCTTGGGGCCGATACCGGTATACCCGGTATACCCGGAAATGAATGAAATATTCAGGGATCTAGAAGGGGTTGAAATCATAGCGGATGATATTTTGATTTTTGGCAATTCGATTGAGCAGCACAACAAAAGATTAGAGACGGTGTTGGGACGAGCTCGTAAAGTAGACCTATGTCTGAACCCAGGTCAAACCAGTGTAATGTATGTCGGACACGTTTTGACTAAAGATGGCTTAAAACCTAACCCTGAAAGAGTATGTGCAATTCTCGAAATGCCCACTCCCACAGACAAGGTGGCAATTCAGCGGTTTGTTGGCATGATGAATTACGTAAACAAGTTCATCCCTAAATTATCGGAGATAGCAAAACCTTTGCGGACTGTCCTAGCCAAGGACAGTGCCTGGCACTGGGAGGAGGCACAGGAGAACGCGTTTAACAAGCTAAAAACATTGTTAACCGAGGCGCCAGTACTAACATATTATGATGTAGCAAAACCACTTGTATTGCAAGTAGATGCTTCACAGTCTGGGCTTGGGGCCACTTTATTTCAAGATCAGCGCCCCATAGCTATGGCGTCAAAGGCGCTTGACCAAACACAATTAAATTACGCTGTAATAGAGAAGGAGCTACTGGTGATCTGTTTCGGCTGTAAGAAGTTCCACGATTACATCTTCGGAAAAGAAATTAGTCAAAACAGATCATAAGCCACTCGTTAAATTAATGTTGAAGCCATTGTCTGCGCGAATGCAACGCATGAGGATGAGGCTCCAAAATTACAACATTAACGTTGAACATAAAAAGGGTGTTAATATGTTCTTTGCAGATGCCCTGTCATGAGCGCACTCAACCAAAGTAGACCCAAGTGATCTGTTTGACAAGACCATCAGTGTCAGGGCAATCGGGTTTGTGAGCGATCACATCACACGAATAACACTAGAAACACAAATAGACAACACACTTTGTGAGCTAGATAAGTTAACTAAAAACAGGTGGCCGGAGAGCAACATGGCATTGCGCCATGACATTAAACCATATCATACGTACTGGGAAGACATAGTGAGCTACGATGGGGTCCTAATGAAAGATAATAGAATCATTATTCCGAAGTCGATGCAAAGCGAAATGTTAGATAAATTGCATGAGTCTCATTTGGGAGATGTAAAATGCAAGCAGCTTGCAAGGGATTATGTTTTTTGGCCAGGGATGGCAAAACAGATAGAAGACAAGGTATCACGTTGCCAAATATGCCAGAGCGAGCAAAACATTTTTCAGAGAGCCGATGATTTCGCAAGAAATACACGACCCACCATACCTGAAAATTGGGGTAGACCTATTTCATTGTAATCAAGAATATTATATAATGATCATCGATTATTATTCTAAATTTCCAGAAATAGTTAAGCTAAATTCTACATCGAGCAAGAACATAATAAATGTACTCAAAGACATGTTCGGAAGGTATGGGATACCAGTGGAAGTAGTGTAGGATAATGGGCCTCAATCCATCAGTGACGATTATAAAACAATAGGGTTTCACACGAAAACACTCAAGTCTGCACTACCCGCAGAGCAATGGGCAAGTGGAGCGGTACATTCAAACAATCAAATCGTTAATCAAGAAAGCAATCAAAGATGAAACAGACATCAATATCGCACTCTTAGTTTACCGAAATACAACGATTGCCGAACTAAAAGCATATCCGGCACAGCTGTTTATGAGCAGGAAGTTGAGATCAAAGATACCTGTCTTGCTTAGCCAGTTAAAACCGAGGGCAGTAACATCAAGAATGAAACATATGCAAGAAAGACAGGCAAAGCAGAGACGCTACTATAACAAACATACAGGGAAAATACACAAGAAACTGGGAATAGGTGACGCAGTCAGATACCGGACATGGGCCCGCGGTCACATATACAAAATGGGCAATGTAGAAGATAGGCAGTACGAAGTAAGAAATGAGGATGGTAATGTTCTAACAAGAAATCGAGTGCACTTATTTAGTATTCCCGAAAGTCAGAAGACAGAACAGAAAACAGACACAGAACACAGTAAGAGTGGGAGGGCCAACAAACTACACACGTTACGTAACACGATCCGGTTGAACTGTTCGCCCAGTAGAGGCTCGGGTATGTGACACCAATGGTGAAAGACACATAACCACAATTGAATGACAATTAGGACTAGAACATTGCTGAACAAGCTGTGAACGTGCGAACGTAATTGAAACCAAAGGGTTGTTGATATCCTGATTGTTAGTTAAGAATGGATGTACTGTTGTTTTGCTTGATTGTGATATCATCAAGGTTGTAATGAAGTGCACAGACTGTTAATGTATAAGTGAAAGTATGGCGTCATGACAATTATGTCATGAATCTGATGTGATTGACGAGGTTAATTACCTGTAAACGAGTTTTCATTAAGACCTTGAAACAAGAGGATAAAATCATGTCAATAATTGATAAATGTTGAACGGACATTGCTATGCTGATATTTGCTGAGTCGGTGTGATGATAATTTATACTTAGCCATCCTCAGGTGTGTTAAGTTTTTTGTTGTTGTTTGTTTTGTGTTGTGTGCGTGTTTCGTTACCTTGTCTCTTGAAACATTGTTTATCCTGTCCCGTTACGCTGATCATGACATTAGCTGACATAAAACGAGGATGCATGATTTAAATAACTTTTGTTTATTGAAAGGAAGATATGACATACGTAGGTGGGCGGACCCGGCCAGGAACAGGGTTGGTCATGTGAGCTGAATAAACCGTCAGTACTCACGGCGTTCGGGTCGTTACTACACAACACTACAGTATGCGGGTGTACACTAGCGTTCTAGGTGTGGTTCACAATTGGACAATAGACGAGATCACCGTTCCTAGTGCGCATGTGCTGAAAACAACGTTGGCAGCAAAGCAAATTCGTCTGGCCATTGAGTTTGCCGATACGCGTAGGGCAAAACTTCAATGTTATTCAAAATGAATACATAACAATTTGCGTAGTGGAAGCAGATAACCAAACGACAAAGGGCGGATACAGGTATTTATTCGTAACACAACCGTTACCTAACTGAATTGACCGTATCTGGCTGGGCGAGATGCCCTACCGAGTTAATATTCAAGTGTTAATGTTCAGATCAAATAATAAATAATAACCATAAAATAGTAAAAAAAATAAAATTAGGAAGCAGCGAGGCAGCAGTAGCACGGGCCAGGTCCGGAGCGTGAGTGGGACTGGGCAGGGCCGGGAGGTAGGGACGAGGCAGCGTGGGGTGCCCCCTAGTGGATTCGAACCCAACTACCTATCAACCGATGCCTTGAGAACGAACTAGGGGGAGGCACTGCATTTCCACTACACCGTCATATCCAGATATACGCAAGTATCAACATGTATGCACACATACAATATAATTATCTGATGAATATAGCGAAGACAAAATTAGCCATAGTTAAATATTTTGAGCTAATAAACATAGAATTCCACACAAAACAATCAGTCACTTTAAGGCTATCCACATCACCATTATTAATTCTTGTTCTAAATATTAAAATGCCAAATGTGTCAACATACACTTGTTTCAGAAAAATATAACCAATATCTGATTAACCATACTCATTTTCTAGTTCTACATATGTCATTAACCATAGGATATAAATAAAAACATTAATAAAATAAGTAAAACTGACTCTGGCTATGGTGGTAACACTCGTCTGAGTGCCCAGATTTGTCTAAATCTAATTGCTCATTACAACAGATGTGCTGATTATATTGATGTAAATGCAATGCTGGATAAAACATTAATATCTTAATTTATTATATATATTTTTTTAGTTGGTATTCTATGTTTCAAACAAGAGCTGAGACGAGCTGAAACTTGCACATTTCATAGCTGTATTAGCATGTGCCATGTGCTTCTCGCGGGTTTGTTTTTCTTTTACGCATCCCACAATGCACCACGCGGCAGGAATGGTGATGTAGTCTATTGTATTGAAGGCAAAGAAACTCAGTGAACACACTGAACTAAACACAGAAGGTTGGGTATGGCAGAGTTTAATGCTCGTCGTACATGTGCAACACCAGGGGGCACCCTCAGAACACGTGCAGAGTTTAATGCTTGTCATACATGTACAAAACCAGAGGGCACCCTCAGAACACGTGCAGAGTTTAATGCTCGTCGTACATGTACAACACCAGGGGGCGCCCTCAGAACACGTGCAGCTTGTGGATGTTGTACAGCCCTGCGAACTGCTTCCGGGGTAGACGACATTTTTCTTTGATCTGTGCCAGGACACTCTCCAGCCCCACGAGCTCGTTGTAAAACTCAACCTGCCCAAACAGAAAACCGCGCTGAATGAGGTGCGACCTGGTCATGTGACCAACACGGCTTTACATGGGTCAAACCCTGGTGTCAGAAGGCAGTACTTGCATATACACAATTTTCAGGGTTTTTTTTTGGGGGGGGGGGGGGGGGTTATTTCCCCATTGGGTGGCGCCACTATAGTTTAGGGCATCATGGAATCGAGTGTATCTCTAGGATCATATTTTTATTAGAAAATGTTATGCTTTCATCGGATTATGCAGCTTTAAAACATTAATCGGATTATGCAGCTTTAAAACATTAATTTTAATACTATTTCTGTGATCATAACATGTGCTTTGGTTATTTATCGCTCATAACTATCCCTTTTGTAGTCCAAACTCTCCCTTTTGTAGCCTTTTGTAGTAAACTAATAAGTGCCGGCTGCCAGCCTCATTTTGGATCATGCTGTGGCGCTGTGCGCGGTGGGTGCCGGAACTAACCTGGTGCTCGACCGTCTGGTGCATGTTGATGAGGAGTGCCCGTGCGTCGGGTGACAGGATTACTTGGGCAAAGTGGGCGTCCAGCAACAGGTTCAGCCAGTCCACCACCTGCAGGCAACGGGCACATGTCAGGGAACATGCACACATCAGGGTACATGGACACATCAGCAAGCACACGTCAGGCAAAGAACACACATCAGGTAACCATTACACAACATGGACACATCAGTTAACGAGCACACGTCAGACAACAAATACAAACAACAAACACACATCAGGTAACGAGCACACATCATCTATAAAATCTGACGAATGCTATTATTGTCCATCATGTCTTGGTTTTCTGTAGTTGGTCATCTATTTCTTTATCCAAACTGCCTCCTTCTGTTTTGGGGCTGATCTCAACTTGAGTGAACCTGAGTGATCTTGGTCTGATTAAGGCTCACTGACCTTGACCCGAGAAAGGCTGACTGACCTTGACCCGAGAAAGGCCGACTGACCCTGACCTGAGTGAGCTGACTGACATTGACTTGGCGTAGGACTGACAGACCTCAATTTGAGTGGCGCTGACTGACTTTGATCCGATTAAGGCTGATTGACCCTGACCCGATTAAGGCTGATTGACCCTGACCCGAGTAAGGCTGATTGACCCTGACCCGATTAAGGCTGACTGACCTTGACTTGGGTGAGCTGACTGACTGACTGAGACCTTGCTTAGGACTGACAGACCACAATTTGAGTTGAGCTGACTGATCTTTGCCCGATTAAGGCTGACTGACCTTGACCTGAGTCAGGATGACTGACCTTGACCCGAGTCAGGATGATTGACCATGACCTGATTAGGGTTGACTGACCTTGATGAGAGATATGGCCTGGTTGGACTCCACTCCGGCTTGCATCGTCCTTAGCAGAAATAGTAGATACTGCAGCAGCAGCTGAAAGCAGAAAGCAGGTGACAATGGGGGCATTCGACTGGGCCTCTATCCTAATATCAAAATATTTCCGAACAAATTCCTATTCGACTGGGACCGGAAGTGGGTTCATATACCGATGATTTGGATAGAAAGGGCCCAGTCGAATGCCCCCATTGTTTTGACTTTACTTGTCTCAATAACAATGTTAGCACTGGAGCGACAGATTTCCAGGTTTGCTGTGAATGTTTAAAACCTCAGGGTCCGTCCCCATTTTATTCCACGGGGAGGGGAAGGGAGGGGAGGGGAGGGAAGGAGAGGGGAGGGGAGGGGGGTGGGGGGAGGGGAGGGGAGCTACGATACTATTGAAACCAGTTGTTGGTGCTAGTAGTAGTGCAGAAAGGTTTACTATGGTGAACCTGTCTGGTAATATTATGCGGCTGAGCCTGTTATGGTCTGCCGTTAGTGTAGTGAGTGCATCCGATTAGGTGCCTCTAGTCCAGTACTGGCCTTACGCAGGGGCGTAGCCAGACATTTAACAAACATTTGCACAAAATTGTTCGCACATGCTTACAGGAAATTGTGGGCATAAAATATTAGTTAAAAGTGCATATTATAGAAGATTTGGTACGAGAAAAATATGACACTGAGAGAATTTTTTTTACATGTGCTTACAGTGTAGCTATGCTCCTATTGTGACATGTTGGAAGTTCATTAGCAGCCCACACGAGAATGGGAGGGTGAAAAAAGAAGGGGAGGGTGAAAGAGATGGGAGTGATGGCGAGTCTCAGCTGTCATTATGTTAGTCCACTTGGTCTGGTTTGTGTAAGTGCACTTGCAGACTTGTGCGCGTGGGCTGGTGGTCTGTTCCCGAGTGTACACCCGTGTACAGCGAGTGGCTTTTAGCATACCCCTAGTTCTCATTGCAGGCATTTTAAGTACGGTCGTCACCGGACTCAGTGGCCGAATCGGTAGAGTGCAGGCTTCCCGTGCGGAAGGTAGGTAGTTCGAATCCCAGCCAAGTTAAACCATTGACTTATAAAATTGATATTTGTCGTTTCCCCCTAGCCTGGCGCTCGGCATTAATAGGATAGGGCAAGGACTGGTAAGCTTAGTGTCAGGATAATATGACTGAGTGGGATGTCGGGTCATGGTGCCGGCAGCCTGATTTCCTAGTGTGGCAGCACAATAAAGTCACCATGAGTGCACACTGTCATAAGTCGGTACCCATCATTATATAACGTTAGATATTGCTAGGATGTAAAACTCCAAAAACCAACCAACCAACCCACCAAACAGCTGCCGAAGTCGATCTTCTTGAGGTGCGTCTGCAGGAAGACGTCGTTGAACGGGAGGGACAGCAGCAGACGACTGGTACCAGGTAAAGGAGCAGACAGCACACCTGCCGAGGTGCAACATTTCCTATTGTCATCACCCCCATGACATCTTTTGAAGTTATTTTTGCTTACAATTGTCAACTGTCAGAAAACCAGTACCTCAGTGCCGAAAAAAACCCCCATAAAAACACATGCACCATTATATAGAATAAATAGGTTACAAAAGAACAAAAAAATTGGGACAGAAAACCAGTATCTCAGTGCTGATTAAAAAAACACCAAAACCCCACACCCTTATACAGAATAAATAGCTTACAAATGACAAAATATTGCAACGAAAATCATGTTTTGAAGGATACATGAAGCCGGCCCTCGCTTTTGTGACCGGGCAGCCGACCAATGGCTCACTCGGCTTCGCACCAGAGTCGTTTCGCTTCCTCGCCGCAAACTCACTGTCATCGGTCCTGCAGCAGGAACAACAGCCATTTCATGATTCGCTTTGCGAGTTACAGATAACAGCAAGCAAAGACACAGGTAAATGTGTCACTACCTTCAATATATATTTATGTAACTCTTATATTGTCACACACTTGACCCGAGTGAGTGTTGGGGACATCAACAAACATAAAGACGATAGTTACTGTGTCGCTGGTCACTGACCTGAGTGAGTGTTGGAGACAGCACCAAACATAAAGACGATAGTTAATGTGACGCTGGCCACTGACCTGCGTGAGTGTTGGAGATAGCACCAAAATAAAGACGATAGTTACTGTGTCGCTGGTCACTGACCTGAGTGAGCGTTGGGGACATCACCAAACATAAAAACGATAGTTACTGTGTTGCTGGTCACTGACTTGAGTGAGTGTTGTAGACAGCACCAAACATAAGGACGATAGTTACTGTGTCGCTGTCACTGACCTGAGTGAGTGTTGGGGACATCACCAAACATAAAGACGATAGTTACTGTGACGTTGGTCACTGACCCGCATGCATGTTGGAGACAGCACTAAACATAAAGACGATAGTTACTGTGTCGCTGGTCACTGACCTGAGTGAGTGTTGGGGCATCACCGAACATAAAGACGATAGTTACTGTGTCATTGACCTGAATGAGTGTTGGGGACAGCACCAAACATAAAGATGATAGTTACTGTGTCGCTGGTCACTGACCTGAGTGAGTGTTGGAGACAGCACCAAACATAAAGACGATACATACTGTGTCGCTGGTCACTGACCTGCATGCATGTTGGAGACCACACCAAACATAAAGACGATAGTTACTGTGTCGCTGGTCACTGACCTGAGTGAGTGTTGGGGCATCACCGAACATAAAGACGATAGTTACTGTGACATTGGTCACTGACCCTCATGCATGTTGGAGACAGCACCAAACATAAAGACGATAGTTACTGTGTCGCTGGTCACTGACCTGAGTGAGTGTTGGGGCATCACCAAACATAAAGACGATAGTTACTGTGTTGCTGGTCACTGACCTGAGTGAGTGTTGGGGACATCACCAAACATAAAGACGATAGTTACTGTGACGTTGGTCACTGACCCGCATGCATGTTGGAGACAGCACCAAACATAAAGATGATAGTTACTGTGTCGCTGGTCACTGACCTGAGTGAGTGTTGGAGACAGCACCAAACATAAAGACGATGGTTAATATGTCGCTGGTAACTGACCTGAGTATGTGTTGCAAACAGTGCACAAGCGCCACCTCGGGAATGTCGGGTACGTAGGTGAGACAGGACCGAATGAGGGCCAACTCCCCTCGTGACGTTAGCGCCTCCATCACCGCAGGCAACAAGCTGCAAGAAGACATGCAGTGCAATGCTACCTTAATCTGCACTCAGTAATGCACACCAAGCTACTCTAACCACACACCACCAAGAGCAGCCATATGTGTAAGTAACTTCTCCAAACAACGACAGTTAATGCACTGCTTGCTTCATACTTTTCTAGAATTCATACAAATATTATCCACACCTGACAAATAGGGTCCCATTTTATTGTTGTTTAGAGAAATGTTTATATATGCTTTTTCTCCCCTCCCCCACTAGTGCCCAGGCACTGGTCTTTCACTCAAAGGTAAGTGCACAAATATACTTTAAATAGCATAATACAGGGATGAAAGTGGTATCAGGGAAAAAAAAAAAAGCAGCAATATTTGCCGTTGGTGAAAACGTGGATATTCTCCCATAAAATTAGCACGTTTAGGGAATTGAGTTAAATTCCCAGAAGTCTGGTTTCAGACTGATAGTTTCAGACTGATAGTTTTGTGGCTTTCACCAAGATATTAGCATACACTGATAGTGCTGCGGCCTTTTAACAACATATTTCTATACTCTGATACTGATGCAGCGTTTGAACAATGTAGCATACGCTGATAGTGCTGCAGGATTGCAGTATGGTAAAAATCGGGGAAATCCACGAGATCCCTGATCCGGAATAATAGAATAATAGCCGGTGGTAGTAATAGTTATAGATTCTAGTACCACACAGCAAATACAATAGAATAATAACAACAGTGGGTCGCCATTGGTGGGATGATGATGAGGGTTCCAAAGTAAGTGAGAGGATGGGTGTCTGTGGGAAGGGGAGGAGAGAGGAGGGGAGAAGGAGAAGAAGTGAACGAGGAGGGAGAAGGAGAAGGAAGGAAAGGAGAAAGGGAGAAGGGGGAGAAGGAAGTGGAGGAGGGGAGAAGGAGAAGAAGGCAGGTAAGGGGAAGGGGGAGGGGGGGGGAGGGAGGAAGGGGAGGAGGGTAGAAGAAAGAAGGTAAGGGGGAAGGGGGAGAAGGAAGGGAGGAGATAAGGAGAAGGAAGGTAAGGGGGAAGAGGGAGAAGGAAGGGGAGGAGGGGAGAAGGTAGGTAAGGGGGGAGGGGGAGAAGGAAGGGGAGGAGGAGGGGAGAAGGAAGGTAAGGGGGAAGGGGCAGAAGGAAGGGGAGGAGGATGACGACCATGAGAAGGAGGATATGGGTAGCAGGAGGAAGAGGAGGAATAGGAGGAATAGGAGGAGGAGGAGGAGGAGGAGGAGGAGGAGGAGGAGGAGGAGGAGGAGGAGGAGGAGCAGGAGGAGGAGCAGGAGGAGGAGCAGGAAGAAGAATCAGTAACATCACTCACTAGTAGTGTCAAACCAGTCACGTGACAGTGATGTCAGTCATGTGATGCGGTGCCTACCTTGCTGGGATGAGGCCACGCTTGATGAGTGCGTGCAGCTCTTCACGTGGCCAGAAGGTTTTCTCGGCGAGAACCCGCGTAAGTACGGCGGCCACGTGATGCTGCACGTCGAGCAGCAGCAGCCCAGCTTCCGGTCGGGCGTCCAGCTGCACCTCGAGCCGGGCGAAGACTTCTCCGAACGCTCCGTGGTCCTTGGTCTGTGTGGAGCGAAGCAACACACCGGCTTTCACGCACCGCAGCCACAGTCCTCTGGGCAAGGAAGGGACACTCGCTTTGACACTGGTACTGCCTCACCAGATAGCGCAAAGTTATAGGCAGGAATAGCTTTCTTAGATACCTCAACTCCAACTAGACTCCGCTTCCCACCTCCTTCTAGTCTATGGTAATTAACTCCCTTAGTTAGCAGACTTTTATTTTACAGTATATTCCACTCAGTCACATTATCCCAAATCTAAGCTAACCAGTCCTTGCCCTATTCTATTGATGCAGAGCATCAGGCTAGTCAGCGACAAGTATCAATTTTGTAAGTGATTGGTTTGACTCAGCTGGGATTCATACTCCCGACCTTCAACATGGGAAGCCTGTGCTCTTACCGATTAGGACACTGCGTCCGGTCAACAGGAAGAACCATTCGCTTCAACCCTGGTACCGCCTTACCAGATGGCACAAAGTTATACCAAAACACTACTCTACAGGCAGGAATGACATTCTGAGATACCGTAACTCCAGGCTAGACCCCCCCGCCCACCATCCCCCCCCGCAGCCCACCTCTTTCTTTTCTCTAGTAATTAACTCCTTTGGCCAGAAGCTTTTGTTGCAACTGTTCTAATATAGTCCAGCACCATGATCCTGATACTGAGCTAAAGGGGGGGGGGGGGGATTAAAATAATATGCAACACAAACACACAGAAATAAATCTGTGAACAAAAAAAAAGAAAACTAAAGCTATTGGGATGCCGGCCGGTGCCCACCTGCCGGGTGTCCGCCAACGCTGACATCAGTCTCGTGACGTCCCTCAGGGCAGGCTCGTGCGAAACGTCCACGCAGGTGGCGCTGAAGCTGCCGAGGGCGGCGCTGAGAGTCGAGTGCTTGCACACGAAGGAGAAGACGTACAGGCCGCCCCGGCAGCACAGCGCCACCCGCCCGCCGGCCCGGTGCAGGAGCACGGCGTCCTCCCCGGCCGTGGACGCTGGTACCGGTCTCCACGCCTGCAGAACGCCGAACCGCACGTCCCACACGCCGACGCACGGCGCGCCGGTCGGGGAACGCGCGCCGCTCACCGCCAGGTGGCCCGGCCCCAGGGCGCAGATGGCGCCCCCAGCGGCGGTCAGCGGAACCGCGGCCAGCTGCCTACAGCATCCAAAGCCCGGACCCGTCAGCTGCGTCTCTGTGAGGTGGCCATCTTGGTCTGTGGAAGGCGGGGGGAGGATGGATGGAAGCTTAGCATCAGACATGTGGAGTGGTGTGTGGAGTGTGGAGGGGAGTAGAGAGGAAAATAGAGTGGACGGTGCGAAGTTGAGTGGAGTTGAGTGTGGATTGTGTAGTGTGGACTGAAGTAGAGTGTGATTGATTGATTGATGGTTGTTTTACGCCATGTCGGCAGAAAAGGCCGTATTCACGGCAGTACAATCTCATTTCAACTTAATAGTACTGCCCCACTGGGAGAGCAGGCTCCCAGTACAATGACCCGATATCACACATTACCCTGATACTAAATAAACCAACCAGTCATTGCCCTATCCTAGAAATGCTGAGCACCAGGCTAGGTAGCGACAAGCATCAATTTTGTAAGTCATTGGTTTGACTCAGCCAGGTTTCAAACTCCCGACCTTCTGCACGAGAAGCCTGCGTTCTACCGATTTGGCCACCGCGTCCAGTCAGGTGTGCAATGGAGAGTAAAGTGTCGTGTGTGGAGTGGAGGATGGAGAGTGGATAATGTGGAGTGGAGAGTGGAGAGTGGATAATGTGGAGTGGTGAGTAAGCTGCGGTGTGTGGAGAGCTTCTGTAGTCACACCTCCCCAACTCATCTCTACATGTACATAAAGTCTCACACATGCTCATCAAAGTTAGAGTTACTCTAAGTTATATTTGTATTCTCTTGACACCGGTAACATTTACTGAGTATTCGACTAATAATTACAAACCTGACTCACATACCAGTTACTTTTTAGTTTGTTGCAGCAGTTCCACATGTTTCTCTTTATTGAGTCATTCCATTACACAAATGGCACCCGCTGTAACGATGGCAACAATGAGTACCCGCTGTACTTACCCATATATAAGATCGTTGCCTGCTTGTCAGTTACTTGCAGCGTGGTACGAGACCGAGATGTCCACGTGACTGAAAACCAAACACTACAATCTTAAACAAACACGACAATGTTAAACAAACACTGTAGTGTTAAACAGATGTCAGTGTTGAACAAATATTAGTGTTAAACAAACACCACAATGTTAAATAAACACTGTAGTGTTAAACAAATGTCAGTGTTGAACAATGTTAGTGTTAAACAAACACCACAATGTTAAACAAACACTCTAGTGTTAAACAAATGTCAGTGTTAAACAAACCACAATTTTAAACAAATGTCAGTGTTGACCAAATATCACAGTTAAACAATTATCACATGGTAAACAAATATCAATCTCTAAAATATATTAATCTTTGAAAAAATATCAGTGTAAAACAAATATTAGGCCTACTTTTAAGAAGAGCACTACTAAACAAACGTCAGTGTTACCAGAGAGCGTGTATATAAACAGATGAGAGGGACAACTCCCACGAAAATCGGTAACACAGGCTACAGTGGCGTTCCTGGCGGTTAGTGTTGAACAAGCTTTGGGTTTGACGGTACGTGCAGTGCAAAACATTAGTTTTTATTCAAAATTAATAGAAATGCAGAAGCCTAACCTTATCAATTTAATATAATCCTTTTGGTAAACATGTTTTCTATATGTGTTCCAAGCGGTTTGTGTCTAGCTCATGTGGTTTTAGAGATATTTCACTTTTTCTGTATGAAGATTGCTCACCGCCATTGACAATGCCTTGAGTTTGCCGTACGCATAGTGAAAAACGTCAGTTTTATTCCAAATTAATAGAAATCCAGAACCCTAACCATATCAATTTAATATAATCTTGTTGGTAAACATGTTTTCTATGTGTATTCCAATCAGTTTGTTTCTAGGTGTTGTAATTCTAGAGATATTTAACGTTTTCTGTATGAAGATTGCTCACTGCCATTGACAATGCCTTGAGTTTGCCCATTTGTTCAACAACCACCACTTGGAGTGCCACAGTCGGCAGCTGTTACAGGGTCTAGTATGACAGTTGTCCCTCTCATCTGTTTATATACACGCTCTCTGGTGTTACACAAGTATCCAGTGTTAAACAAAGATCAGTGTTTAAGTTATATCACAGGTTAAACAAATAGCACTGTTAAACAAACATTATATAGTTATTTGCTTAACTTAGCACCAGCAGCTACTTACTAAATTTGATTCTTCCGAACATGAAACCACAAATATAAAACCGGAAAACCCTCAGGTAAATAGCTACCAAATCCCTGATTAAAATCGACTCATCTCATTTGCAATGCGACCCAAGTGTAATTATTTTTTGTTTGTTTGAGATATTTGACCTTCCAGCCTCATGTGAGTGTCGCGTAGTCGACCAATCGTCAACTCGGCACCCAGTCGGCCGCACCCTCGTCACCTGGCTGCCCCCTGTCGGCAAACAACGGAACTACATATAACTGCCGCAACCCCCCCCCCCCCCCCCCCCCCCCCCCCAACACACACGGTTTTGTGTTTGTTTGTTGTTGTTGTTTTATGTCCTAGCAACATCTAAGGTCATATCAGGACGGGTACTGACTTGTGACAGTGCACACTCATGGTGACTTTGTAGTGCTGCCCCATTGGAAGACCAGGCCGCCAGCACCTTGACCTGATATCCCACTCAGTTACGTTATCCTGACACTGAGCCAACCAGTCCTTGCCCTATCCTAATAATGCCAAGTGCCAGGCTAGGAAGCGACAAGTCTACATTTTTAAGTCATTGATTTGACTCGACCATGGTTCGAACCCATGACCTACCAACACGGGAGACGGACGCTCTAACTCATTCGGCCATCCCGTCTGGTCCCACACACATGGACTGTGCCGTGCTGCGCGAAACATGCCACCACTACACCTGTGTACAAACACAGCTCTTCCCGCTTTATACACATGGTCCCACATGGCCAACCTGACTCAGCCCCCCCCCCCCCCACACACACGGGCTGTACTGTGCTGTGAGACATGCCACCACTACACCTGTGTCCAAATACAGCTCTGCCCGCTTTATACACACAGTCCCACATGGCCTACCTGACTCATCCCCCCCACACACACATGGGCTGTACCGTGCTGTGAGACATGCCACCACTACACCTGTGTACAAATACAGCTCTGCCCGCTTTATACACACAGTCCCACATGGCCTACCTGACTCATCCCCCCCCCCCCCCCCCCACACACACACATGGGCTGTACCGTGCTGCGAGACATGCCACCACTACACCTGTGTACAAATACAGCTCTGCCCGCTTTATACACACAGTCCCACATGGCGTACCTGACTCATCCCCCACCCCACACACACGGACTGTACCGTGCTGTGAGACATGCCACCACTACACCTGTGTACAAACACAGCTCTGCCCGCTTTATACACACAGTCCCACATGGCCTACCTGACTCATCCCCCACACACACACGGGCTGTACCGTGCTGCGAGACATGCCACCACTACACCTGTGTACAAACACAGCTCTGCCCGCTTTATACACACAGTCAAACATGGCCTACCTGACTCATCCAACTGTCTGCCCGATACCTGCTCCGTCTTCTTGTTAATTGTGAACACATGCACCTTTTTCTTGTCTTTTTCCTCCTGCCAAAAAAAACGACAGGATTATTTGGATTGGTTTATTGGTTGTCTAACATCCTCGCAACATTTAAAGTCATATATGGTACAAGGGATGGCTTTCACTCTCGAATAAATAGGTGGTTTTTTTTGCTTAAAAAACACACAACTATTGATAACATCTGAAATAACTTAGAGAAGTAAACCATAGAGAATGCCACAACAAATAATGATGAGTGAGTGAGTGAGTTTATGTCATGTCTGCAACAAAAGCCATATTCACACCAAGAGGTGAATAGTCTATTACACAAATTTAGTACTTTAAAATGATTCTCCCCCGCCCCCCATGTCGAATAAATGACATGACATGACATAAAATCACCCTCACTCTTACCCACCCACTCACTCTTACGTACCCATTCATTCTCACCCACTCTCACTCTCACACCCACCTCTTCACTCTCCCCCTGCCACTCCCATTCCCACTTTCACTGATTGATTGGTTGATTGGTGGTTGCTTTACGCCATGTCGGCAACGTAGGCCATATTCACAGCGACTCACATTCACTGACAATCTCACTCTCACCCCTATTTACACCCATCCTCACCCCACCCACTCACTTATCTCACACCCACTCCCTCCCTCACCCACCCCTTCACTACCACACCCACTCACTTATCTCACACCCACTCCCTCCCTCACCCACCCCTTCACTACCACACCCACTCACTTATCTCACACCCACTCCCTCCCTCCCCCACCCCTTCACTACCACACCCACTCACTTATCTCACACCCACTCCCTCCCCCACCCCCTTCACTACCACACCCACTCCACTTATCTCATCACCCCACTCCCTCCCTCACCCACCCCTTCACTACCACACCCACTCACTTATCTCACACCCACTCCCTCCCTCACCCACCCCTTCACTACCACACCCACTCACTTATCTCACACCCACTCCCTCCCTCACCCACCCCTTCACTACCACACCCACTCACTTATCTCACACCCACTCCCTCCCTCACACCACCCCTTCACTACCCACCCCCACTCACTTATCTCACACCACTCCCTCCCTCCACCCACCCCTTCACTACTGCACCCCCACTCACCTCCCCCCACCCCCTCCCCTCACCCACCCCTCCACTACCGCACCCCCCACTCATCTCCACCCACTCCCTCCCTCCCCACCCTTCACTACCACCCCCCACTCACTCCCACCCACTCCCTCCCCCACCCCTCCACACCCCCCACTCCATCTCACACCCACCCCTCCCTCCCCTCCTCCACCCCCCACCCACCCCCTCCCCTCCCCCACCCACCCCTTCACTACCACATCCCTCCTCTCACACCCACTCCCTCCCCACCCCTTCACTACCGCACCCACTCACTTATCTCACCCCCCACTCCCTCCCCACCCACCCCCTCACTACCACACCCACTCACTTATCTCACACCCACTCCCTCCCCCCCCCCTACCACACCCACTCACTTATCTCACCCCCACTCCCTCCCCCACCCCTTCACTACCACACCCACTCACTCCTCCACACCCCACCCCCTCCCCCCACCCCTCCACTACCCACCCCACTCACCTCTCTCACACCCACTCCCTCCCTCACCCCTTCACTACCACACCCACTCCACTTCCTCCCACACCCCTCCCTCCCTCACCCCTTCACTACCACACCCCTCCACTTATCTCCACCCCACTCCCTCCCTCACCCCTCCACTACCGCACCCACTCACTTATCTCACACCCACCCCCTCCCTCCCCCACCCCCTCACTACCACCCCACTCACTCATCCCACACCCACTCCCCTCCCCCCCCCTTCACTACCGCACCCACTCACTTATCTCCTACCCACTCCCTCCCTCATCCACCCCTTCACACCCCCCCCCCTCACTTACCTCATACCAACTCCCTCCCTCATCCACCCCATCACTACCCCTCCCCACTCCCTCCCCTTCACCACCGCACCCACCCCCTCTCTCCCACCCACTCCCTCCCTCACCCACCCCTTCACTACCCCACTCACTTCTCTCACACCCACTCATTCCCTCACTAACCCACCCACTCACTCCCTCCCTATCTCACACCCACCCTCCCTCACCCATCCACCAGTTTCCTGTCCCGTTCTCAGTGACTTAACCCCCCCCCCTCCAGTTGTCTTCCATTCGGATGTTAACATGACCCCTACCTGCGTGCGGGTCACCATGATGACCACGACCTCGTCCTCCCCTAGCGGGACGCCGTCCACCCAGGCGAGCCGCTCGGCACCCGACAGGCAGGGCTGAGTGAGCAGCTCGGTTTCGCCATGTTGCCGGTCCAGCCAGCCCAGGCTGCCGTCAGCGAAGACCACGAGTGGCTCGAGGCTGCCCCGCGCCAGCAGCCCATGCACACGCTTCTGCATCTGCAATGGCAGGGTTGAAAACATTGGAAAATGAAAAACCGGAAGATCTTAAGGGATGTTATATCAGGTGGTCTGGGGATAGTGCCCCAGAATTTGTTTAAATCTTAGATGCTCTGTGGTGCATTTTGGACACAATAATCCGTAAGATTTATATCATTTTGGAAGATGAAAAACTGGAAGATCGGTGTAAGGTGATGATGGGCACATAAAACAGTGTAACCTTATGGCAAAACCGTAAGGGTTGGCAATTCTGCAATGGGGGCACTTTTAAAAATGAATATTACCGTTAACACCTTTAAACAAAAAATGTATTACTTTCTCAGGGGCCGTAACGTGTGAAGATATGGAATTCAAGGCTATTTCAAGGCTGTTTTGATAGAAATTCAGGCAAGTATTGGCCTTTCGTTGTGTGTAGGTATGTCGGATTAATCTTATGCCGAATGGCGATTTCAGACTAATTTATATCAGTGGGGACAGTTTAATGGAATTCAAGGGTTTTCAAGACTTAATTACCCCAAATAGGTTAAATTCAAGGCTTTTCAAGGCCTTGAAATGGGGCAAATGTACGGACCATGCTTTCTTTTACTAACCCACCCACACAAACAATCCGATGGTTTTGAGTTTCTACCATAATTCAACAAAGATATTTATTACCGTTAACACCCTTAAAAAAAAAAGTATTACTTTCTTGTACTCACCCACCCACCCAATCCGATGGTTTTGAAATTCTGCAATAATCTTAAGCTATTTGTTATTACCATAAACACTGTTAAAAAAAAAAAAGGTGTTATTTGTTTTACTCACCCACCCACCCCAACAATTCCATGGTTTTCAGTTTCCACCCTAATTAAATTACTGGCAACACTTACAGTGATTTTCTTGCTTTTGTTGATCGTTGCGTCATTGTCAGACCACAGACGCACAATCTAGAAAGAATATAATTAAGGAACAATCAGTTTATACAGTAAATATTTATATTTAATACTCAGGAAAACAAGCAGTACTACTATCATTACTAGACAAAGTAGGAGAATAGGCTTTTTTGCCAAACTTGTACACATTGTAAACCCATCGTTTTTGGAAAAAGAATCGACGACAGATATGATAGTCTGGCTAGGGCTTCTATTAGATGCTTTATGTAAATCAACAGGAAACAGTGCTGGGTATTTCATGGTAAATGGGGCCAATGTATTTTTTAAGTATGTAATGGTCAAAAACAATTATGGCAGCCATTTCCAGCATGCTTCTTTAGTGAGCTTTTATTTGGCTTCTGTCTGCCTTAGTAGTGGCACATTATTTGCTCTAGTGTTCCTTTGTGGTTTTGTTAGGAGTTTGTTGTTTTGACTATAGCTATATGCTAATGTTTTTAAATGAATCATTCTATTTTCTAGTAATTTTACTTTAGTTCTTTTGTGTATGTCATAGGTGGGGTGCAGACTTACAATTCTACTCAGCTGGACTGCGTCAGGGAGCCTAGGTAGCCTAATGATTAAATACCATCGCCCTGAATGGCAGAAATGTGAGTTCGAGTCCCACACTAGAAATGGTGTTCCCGTTCGCTGCAACTCTCAACGATAGTAGCAACCACTTAACTATAGACCTATATCGCACAGATGAGAATGGCCTGACAAAAAAAATCTGGAAAATATTATATAAATTTGTGGGACTTCTAAAGTGACGGGAGAAGTCGGAATGGTCGCAATTTTTTTTGACCATATCCAGAAAAAAAATCGGCAGATCTAAAACCCGGAAGATTCTCATCTATGATAATTGATATTGTGTAATTTTACACCACTATTCATGAATCTTTAAGTGCATGACGTACCTTGTCGTCCATAACTGCGGCATAACGGTTATCTCTGTGATTCAACACAGCACTCCCAGTGAGAAGGTGGCCCGACATAACAGTCCAACTGTTCTGCGGCTGTGAATCACGTACCTTAAAAAGAATAACACGTTTGCATTGTAACTAGTAGCATCATAAATGATCAAGCGCAAGCCTGTACTAGTTACTCCCATTGTCCGACACGGCATAACTGTTTCTTGGCAAACAAGTCTTTTATCTATGTAATACCAGAATAGTAACCATTAGATACAAGATTTACCCCGTACTGCAGTAGCCTGAGTAGGTTGTGAAGAACAACCCTATATAAAAGCTGGCGAAAATTATTTACATGCTGGGTAAATGAAATTAGCAGATAAACTTAAAAAGCAAAATATATTCTTCACATGTCTTCATATTTACCTGGTACTTCTGATTTGAAAAATATAATAAAACATATACTTGAACACACTTTTAAAAGTCAAATCGACAACCTTCTGTGGTCGCCATCTTGCTTGTTTACATCCTCTGCCATTTCACCAACTCTATGCCAATGTAGATACACACTGCCACTGGATACTGGAACCAGGAATTCCACTTTCTGTTCTATATTGAAGCAATTTTCGCCCGTATTTAGACCACATTGTCACTCACCTCACAAACCCTGACACTTTTCTTAGGTTATCATGGGGACACACAACATCCCACTGAGTCGCGAGAGGGATGCAAATAGTGTATTTCAGAGGTGTTTGGGCGGCCACAAATAAAATGGAATTAAAAAAAAAAATCTGAATTCCAGTTTTGGCGGCCAGAAAAAACCCCGGAATTCCGGTTAAAACCTGAGAAATCACATACCTGATCTAAGTAGCCATTAGTTACTCCCGCTGCGCTGAGCCTGACTTACTATGGGTAGGGGTGAATCTTTTATCTAACCTCTAAGTAATCATTCAATGATGTAATCTGATAGTAGCAAGTTACACACTATTTTAAGTCACTGATTTAAGTGATTAATAGATTAAAGATTCACCTCGCACTTACAGTAGGAGTGAACGTTAATGTAGTCTAAATATAGACGAAAATAGCTCTACTGTGGAACAGGAAGTACAATCTCTGGTTCCAGTATCAAATGGCTACTTATATCGGCAAATGGTGAAATGAGAGAGAATGCAAAAAGAATGGTGGCGGCGATAGAACGCTGTCGATTTAACTTTTAAAGTCCATTAAACTACATGTCTTATTATATTTTTCAAATCAAAAGTAGCGGGTAAATATTAAGATATATGTGAAGAATATATTTTGTTTCTTAAATTAAGAATTTATCAGCTCAGTAAGTCAGTTCATTTTACCCAGCATTTCGAAATTTGTCACCAACTGTTACATAAGGTTGTTGTTCACCCCTCCTGTGGTAGACTTGCAAATCCACGTGAAACGGTCCTTACGCATCGTCCCATAGGAAAAACTTTACCAAGCAGGGTGTTGCCATACTGTCTATGGGACTAACATTTCAGTGCTCAGCCCTACTAAATGGCAAATGGCCCTAATATAAAATCACCATCATCAAATAGACAAACATGTCTGTTTGTGTGCAAAGCGATTTTATTGTATCTGGTGCGATTTTCAAGATATTTTAATTTTTCAGGGTTCAAAAGTGATGTAGTTCACTTGGCAGCTGGGTCACCTGACCAGAATGCAGCATTCTGAATGGTTTGTCATGTGTTGTTGTTTACATTTACATGATGCAGGCCATGTGCTTTTGTTGATTATGTTGTTTTGTGCATTGTTCAAGCTAATAATTGTCAGTTATTTATCACAGATAGTGCACATACATTTAAAAGACAGTTTTTCTATGACTTTGGTTGTTTATTTACTATATTACTCAGGTAACAAATAGGGCAGTGGCTATGCGTATGTGAGCCGTACGCGTAGCCTGGCGGTCTAAACATACGGCACTGACTGCGCATGTGTATCCAGGAGTATTTTTAGCGGGGTTATGCGTACGTGTGATTTTGAGTTTCTGTCATTTTCTGAGATAAATATTGTAGGGAGCCTAGGTGGTGTAATGGTTAGCACACTGGCCCGGAATGCAAAGAGATGTGGGTTAGGGTCCCGCTCTAGGCATAATATTTCCCATTTTCATCACCCCCACAACAATATTTAAAATTGATTGTTATGATCTACCTTACTTTAGGTTGAAATAAATTTTATATTAGGTGGCTAACCTGAGAGATATTTGAAGTGTAAACATGTCAAATTAGTTTTGACAAGCACGCCAAAACTGACAGTAGCAGCTTTAAAAAAAAATTTTATTGACTCAGTATCCCCATCTATGTGGGAACAAATGCTTAATAAGTGCATGAGTATTTAAGTTAGATATATCATTTTAAATTAAAGGGTTTGATGTATTTTAACAGAATACATTTGACTTGATTGAGTTTAAAGCTTTGTAGAGCTAGCGGGTATTTCTTCTGCAAGTCTCTACCAGGTAGACTACCTGTAGGTATGTGACAACAAAAATTAAGTTTACTGTATAGAAAATAAACTCATACCATTGTAAAGAGCCAAACATATGCTTTTAAATGACACCAAGATCATGCATATTGGTCTAGTATTAAGAAAGTTATGAATTTTTATTTATTTAAAATCGAATGTTTTTTTGCCTTGTAATTAGACTGCAACAAAGGGAATGGGCATGACCCTAAACAATGCAAACTGAATGAAAAAAGTGCATAACTTCAGTAGTTTTTATGATATTTACATGGTTTTTGTAATAGATTAAAGAGAAGAAAAAGTCTCTTTTATTGCTGCATCAAAGCCTGAGTTGTATTATTAATGAACTAATTAATTAATTAATCTCGACGAGTAGCTCAACCACAAAATATGCCATAACTTCCTTAATTTTCATGATATTTACAAGATTTTCCTAATAGATTATAGAGAAGAAAAGGTCCATTTTTTATTATTAATTAATTGTCCCGTCCCGCTGGTGGGCCGTGACATATCCCCTATTTTTTGTATGTTTTTAGGTCAGGAATTTGTCGTTCCTTTACTGTTTGGGCATTCCACACCTTGGCAGCCATTTCCAGCGTTTCTGCAGTTTGTAGTTCCGCGATTTTTCCTAATTCACGAGCCATTGCCTCAACACTTGTCCTGGAAGGAATATCTTTTAATGTCACACCACAGCGACATGAGATGTTCTGGATTATCTTTGGGATATGTGCTGTAGGTGTCTGGCTGAGGATTCCTTCATACACCATCATTCTCATATCTGGAGAATACGTCTTTCCATCAGTCTTTGTCAACTTGATATGCTCCTCCATTTCTTTCACATGAGCTTCCTATTTCAGTTTCTCATCTTGCAAATTGAATATTTCGCAGTTCTTTTCAGCAATTTGGGCTTATAAGTATTCAATGTAAGTGGAAGTGTCAGGAGAAAACAGTTGTTTTTGAGGCTGCTTGTGGTACCGTTTTATATGTTTGTGCTTCCTCAATCAATCAATCAATCAATCAATCAATCAATCAATAGGATACAGCTATAATAGGCCTTGGACCTGTTAGCCACTCTTAATTAATAGAAATGGAGACAGTTTTCAGATGTGGTGGATCATAGCAACTGTCACTGGCTCCAAGATATATGTAATGCTTGACCAGTATGCATCCAGTCGGGACTTGAAACAGTTCACCGATTCCGCTGCTACGACACTCTCCGGCAGGTCATTCCACAGGTCAACCACCATAAAGCCGAAAAAGTTGTGTCGCAGGTCCAATCTGGAGTACCGCTTCCTCAGCTTCAGGGAGTGTCTCCTGGTCCTGGTGTTTGAGTCTCTGATAAGGGGGCTGCCTGTCTGGTAGATACCATAGAGATATTTGAATACTTCAATCATATCCCCCCCGAGCACGTCTGTAGTACATGCTTGGGATCTTCAAATGATGCATACGTTGTTCATAGGGTATTTCATCGAATCCATGTACAAGCTTCATTGCCCTTCTTTGGATCTTCTCAATTTACTCAGCATCCTTCTGTAGAGTGGTGACCACACAACATTTCCATATTCCAAAAGTGGACGTGCAAGGGATGTGTACAGTCTGTGCACAACATCCTCGTGTAGGTATGTGTACGATCTTCGAATGATGGCCAGTATTCCATTAGCTCTGTTAGCGGTTTCCTGGATGTGGTCGCTGAATGTCAGTTTGTTGTCCACCTTGACACCCAAGTCCTTTTCTATCATTGTTTCGGAGAGCGGAACATTATTCACACCATCGTTCATTACATAGATGTGCTTGCTGTTTTTGCCCCCTAAATACATCACTTTGCATTTTGAAGCATTAAACTTCAGCTGCCAATCACTTGACCACTTCTGCATGTTGTTGAGGTCCTTCTGCAAGTCCCCTGAGTCACTACCTTTCTCCATATGGCGGAATACTTTGGTATCGTCAGCAAAAATTTGGACCATAGAATGTACAACTTCTGGTAAGTCATTGATATATATATCACAAATAAGACTGGTCCAAGCACGCTGCCCTGAGGTATTCCGCTTTTCACCGAGCACCATCCTGATAGTTTGCCATTTACAATGACTCGCTGTCTTCTGTGACTCAGAAAATCCTTTAACCAGTGTAGGGCATCTCTTATGCCATAGCCGTGCAATTTTAGCAGTCGCTGGTGTGGAACAGTGTCGAATGCTTTTTGGAAATCTAGATAAATAGCATCCAGATCTCCAAAGTCATCAATAATGCGGGTCCACTCATCCATACATGCTAATAGTTGGATCATACAAGATCTTCCTTGCACAAAGCCGTGCTGCTGTGTTGATGAGGTTGTTTTCGACAAGATGAGCCATGATAGAAACTCATATTATTGATTCCAGCAACCTACACACTACAGCTGTTAGACTGATTGGCCTATAGATTCCTGGATCACTTCTGTTACCCTTTTTGAAGATGGGAGACACATGTCCATCCTTTCATGGGTGAGGAAGTTTTCTTTGGTTTAGTGATTTTTGGAAAAAGTGTCTAGGTGGTTCAACAAGCTCGTTGTGTAGCTCCTTCAATATACGCAGGTATATTCCATCAGGACCTGCTGCCTTAGATGCATTAAGATTGTATAATTTTTTCTTGAGATCAGATGGTGCAATATTTATGTTGGTCAGGGGGGCACAAAAGAGTCGGTCCTCAAACTTTGGTATATATGACAGGTCTTCTTGTGTGAAGACACTTGCGAATCTGGTGTTCAACGTATCAGCTTTCTCGATATCCTTTTGTGCAATGGTCCCATCATCCCGCCTCAAATCTCCAACTCGAATGTGTACTTTCAGTTTACTCCTAGCATATTCATAGAAGGCTTTTGGGTTCTCTTTGGCATTTTTGGCTATCTTTTTCTCATGCTCTCTCTTTGCTTTCCTACATTCCCACTTTACTTGGTTACATAGCTTTGCATATCGAATTCTGTCACTATCTGTGCCCGAATGTCCCTTCACTGCGTATGCCTGTTGTTTCAAGCTGATCTTCTGCTTGACTTGGTCATTCATCCATTCTGTCCGTGGTCTGCCATTATTCATTTTGCCAGATGACATGGGTATGTGCTGTTTGCATTTTTTCCATGAGGGTTTTTTCAAATGCATTCCAACTGTCCTCAACAATGTCTGTATTTGAAGCTGCACTTAGTAGGACCTGGTCGAGATCCTGTCTCAAGCCCTCATAGTTGCCTTTATCCGATATGAATTTGTGTTTTCCACTTGAGTTTACATGGTAATAGCAACTGAAATTAAAGAAAATGCAATCATGGTGGCTATTTCCAAGTCTCGCAACATGTTTAAGGTTTCCAATCATTTCCTTCTCATTTGTGATGATGAGATCTATTATATTTGCAGCCTGGTTACCACGCTTATGTGTTGGTTCCGTGACGTGCTGGAAAAGGAAACAGTCTCTAAGGTTTTTGACAAAGAGTGTTAGGTTGCCAACTGATTTCTGGATAATTGGAGTCTCCGATGATTATGAGGCGGCTGTGGTTTAGGACTGAGGCCTTTTGGATCATCTGTCGAGTTTCCTCATGGACACTGTTGTTGCTGTTAGGTGACCTGTAGATGCATCCAACAAGCAGACTGTCCCTGTCGTCTAGCTTAATCTCGCACCATATCGCTTCTGTTGAGTTACATGAGTACATTTAGAGGGACTGCATTAAGTTTGCATTTAGTATATATATGCACACACCCCTTCTCTCCTCATCGATATTGCTGAAAATATCAAATCCATATATGGCAATCTCACATAACTGGACTGGTTCTTTTGGATTTTTTGGTATGACTTCACTAATTGCAATGATATCTGGGTTGTAAATTGCAATATTTGCTTCCAGTTCGGCTCGCTTGTTCATAATTGAATCTGCGTTGGTATACATACATCTCAGGCCATTGATAATTTTATGAGATGTGCTGATATGGATTCTGTTTTTGTTCGAGTTTGAGTTACGATTGTGGCCCCAATGATACTTTTGTGTTATACATGGTTTAGGTTTAGTTGTTTCTTGCATACTTCTGATGTTACAGTTGATGTTACTTCGGCTGACATCTAAACCTGGGTGCGTGGTCTCACTTTCACTACTTTTTGTTCCCATGGTGGTCCTCTGACATGGAATACCCAGTTTTTTGTCTCTCCCAGTTCAGTGTCCGATGCCATGTCTGCAGGTTTCTTTTTGGCTTCCTCTACCAGGAGTTTTGTTTGTTTTCTTTCTTTTTGCGTCATATCATGGCCAATGCTGATATTCTTGTACTGGTTGATACCTCGTAGTTTAAAAAGCTGACTGAACAGTTGGCGTTTTGTTTTTTCAGAGTTTACAGTGACGAGCAGAGGTCTAGCAGCAGAGCCATCGTCATGGATCCTGCCCAGGCGACGTGCCTAGATGACTTTGTTTTCACACTCTTGGTCATACACCAACTTGAAAATGCTGTTGAACAGATTGACGTCATTTGCTTTCGTCTCTCTCAGGATTCACCTGTTTGCTCGGCTGCATTGAAAATGATAAGGTTATTCTTCCTTCTTCAAGTGTTTTTTCCTCCTTTTTTGTTTCATTTAGTGTTTCCTTCATAATGGCTTTGAGATTTGGTGTGGCATTTGTTGCGGCTTTATTTTCATCACTTTTCAGTGCATCTGCGAAGGTCTTGCAGTCTTTATTGATTTGCTCAGGGACCGTTGTTATAATTTCTAAGGACTTTTTGAGATCTTCTGAGTACTTCTTAAATTTATCATCAAATTTAGCTCCCATTTGAGCAATTTTTTCGTTAACATCTATGACTATTTCCTTGCAGTGTTGTTCAATCACACTTTCAGTTTGAATAAGAGTGAGTACTTTTTTAGTGCATGGGAAGCAAAACCAGAAGAGGTCATCTCGTTGTGCTGCTGAGTACTGCTCATTTGACATCTCGAGACATTCTGCACACCAGTTTCCACAACAATCACATGCAATGATAAGATCTGTGTCAGTTTTACAGCTCACACTGCAGTCCTGGCAGGTCCGTTGTTCATCATTGACTAGCATTGGTGCACCTGGACTGGCTGAGGTTTTGGATTTAGCTGCCTTGCCTCTGGGGGTTTTCTTTGTGGAGGGTTCCTTGGTTGTCAACTCCTCTGTTTGATAGCCTTAGTTGTTTATATTTATCCAGCCATCCTTGTGGCTGAGGCATGATAATCAGCTAGATGTTAAGTCACTATATTCAATGCACAGTTGGATGTTGAGAGTGTCATTGACAAAATTTACAACTTGACAGCATATATTTAAATATCCAAGATCATGGAAGTCTAGATCATAGATGCATACACACGAGTTCAGTATTTACCAACTGTCGATTCACCAACGATAAAGAGGTGCTCTTACATGCCACAATTTGGCTGCTCAGCAGCTACATCACAGTTTGCTATGAGTGATAATAGGAGCATTTGGCGAACTATGTGTTCTTTGTGGCTAATTTGTCTTTTTATTATATAATGTGGTACTCCCACATGTTTCAAAGTGTTCCCATTGTCCTAGGCCATACTGACCAATGCCGTGGTTCCCATTTGAAGTTGTAAAGCACAATAATCGTTTGTTCACCGCCGCCGCCCATCGTTCGTCGCCTGCTTCCTTGTACTAGCAAGACTTGAAGCAAGGGTGGAAGAGTCCAGCATCTCATTGGCCTTCTTTATTTGAGAGTCCTTTCTTTTAATTTTCCGGTTCAGTCTCAATATAGAATCTTTTCTTAGCAACAAGCTCTTTAAATCTTGCTATTTTATCCAGCTGCATCTTCAAGAGCTTCTCATGTAGATTGTTTGCAGTTTTGCACAGAATATGGCAATTAGCAACTGTCCTGGTTTTTACAGGGGATTTGTGATGCATTATAGCAAGTTCCTGGGGTTCAGAATAATAGCTATTTGACACTGATGCTTCAGATGGAGACGGGGGAAGAATACCTTGGATAATAATATCCAAACGCCCATGACACACAGCATCAAATTTCATTATCTCCCCAGTGTCCGTAAGTTTCTTTAACTTTGAAACTGCCTCCACTGCTCTCTTAATGCCATTATTAAGGAGACGCTTCATTTCATCTTGGATCAACTGAGGATGAAAGAAAATATTTGATGAGTTCTTTCGTTGTGTCAGCACGACTACTGTTGCATACATGGAAGTATGTGTGCAAAACATGTCCCTTTTAGGCTGATCAATCAAACAGTCAAGATGCAGAAAATATACATGAAATTCTAGGAGACATGACACGCCTAGTCAGCAACACGTGGCTTTATTTAGTAAACAATGCAATTCCAGCCAATGAGAAGCGAGAATTTGGTTCTGTGACCAAAATTGTTCGCTGATGGTACGGATCAAGATGATTTACAAATCGTCCACTTAATTGAAATGCAGAACCGTAACCTTCTAAATTTCATATAATCTGTTTGTTGAATATGTTTTCTATATGTGTGTGAAGCGAGTTTTTCCTAACTTGTGTGGTTTTAGAGATATTTCACTTTTTTCTGTAGGAAGATTGCTCGCTCCGAGTGACGGCCATTGACATATTTTTTTTAGATGACCCAACACCGATTCCGAATCAAAATTAACAACTTTTGACATATCAGATTATGATAATCTTTGGTAGGAAGTGAGAAAAGACATTTATAATTCCATCTACATACCTTTTTAGTTACGTCCAAAGTGAATTTTAACCGATTTGAACATCCGAAAAGCAGAGCAAATGTTTGAAATGCTCTCACAAACGAACGAAGCAACAGAAATGAAAAATTCGAGAACGAGACCCTTCATAGATTTTCCAATATGTAGCGTCATCGGGATTCACTGCTTGTCCCATCCGCTAGCCAATGAGAGGAAATTTTGGCAGGCATGTCAACCCAGGTTCGGGCACTCCCGATCACACATTCACAGCGACCGGGAACAAAATGGCGGCCACGAATCGTGGGGATTTCCACATACGTACGACCTGACGTCCTATGGCTACTGCAGCAGTACAAGGTCATTATTTTATCTAAGATTCACCCCATACTTGCAGTTATCTAACCCTAAGACTTAGGCTAAGCCCAAGTTAGGTATATCAGAATCCGATAGAGGCGCTGCCGCATACGCGTATCTCGCCTATGGCTGAGTGTTGCCGCGGTGCCCACAAGCACTGCCAAACTATGTGTTACAAAATGATTCATAACTTCTATGCAAATGATTTGTTAGTAAATCTGTTTTTGGAAATGGACCAATCAGAGACAAGGCTTTGTGACATCATCAGCTTGGACTGATATCCGCCATTTTCTAATGCGAAAATACAACAACAACAATATTTCTTCAATGTTCTAAGCTTCAAAGTCATGGTAAGTATTGTGAATTTGGTATTGTATTGTAAAGTTTGGTGAGATTAGTTTATGATCCAGTGATATAAAATTCATGCAAATACTCCAGGGCGAACTAGTTTAATTAATACCGGGAAATGTGAATGTGCGCATTCTCGATGTCCATGTGGCGTCACAACAACGGAACCTAGCCCACGAAGGGTAAAATACTGCAGTGATTTGTGCTGCAGCAATGCTATGTCTATGAGGAGCATTTATTTTTGCAAAATAAATTTAAAAGCTTTCATTGGATCTTGAGGAAGATCTGAAGTATTTGATTTAACCTAAGAGTAGCTATTTGTGAATACCGCCGATCGCCGCGAATCGGTTCGTAGTAGGTGTTACATGGGTCACAACTTTTGGCTGGTTTACTATAGAACAAAGGGCCCATAATTAGGCATATTTTTCAAGTTCAAATCAATGTAACTTTCTTGATATTTACAGTAGAAAAATTATATGACTACCTAAGGTCTCTTCAAGCTCTTCCAAGTCATTTTGGGGAAATTAAATCCTAAAATATGCATTTTTCTATCTTTAATAAGTTATTTTGTTAAATATTTGTGTTAATCCTTACACCAGATTAACTAGGATTAAGTCAAACCAATGACTTAAAAATTTATACTTGTCGCTTCCTAGCCCAGCACTCGGCATTATTAGGATATGGCAAGGACTGGTTGGCCCAGTGTCAGGATAAGGTGACTGAGTGGGATATCAGGTCATGGTGCCGGTGGCCTGCTTCCCCAGTAGGGCAGCACTATAAAGTCACCATTAGTTAGGTACCCTAGAAACCGCCGGGAGCGCCACCGTCGCTGGACCGATTAAACTCGTACAATTTTTTTGCGACCTTCTGAGCTGCAGTCATGTCGGAAGACGGCACTGCACGTGCAGCACAGGCATACTGCATTCAGTGCTACATCCGTTTTTGAAGCACAACAGACTTAAGCACAGATAGAGACTATTTTCAGTGTTGTATGACATTTGGAAGTCATTTTACAAAGCCATTCAAGTCTTCAGATGCAGAAATCAGAGGTAAGATCGACAGGAATGTCCATGTTAACTATGAGAATGTGAAAATTTAGCATTTTTTCTTCCTAAAACTGGTCATACAATGACTACAACTGGAATCGCAACTCTAGAATCTGGCAGCCAAAAGTTGGTGTCAGGCAGCTTTTACTGGATTCTCTAGGCTAGTCTAGGTCAGCATTTTATGGCTGGGGTGAGTGACTCACATAACACAGCCTACTATTATGCACCCTAAATAAGGCACTTCTCTAGTGCATTAGCAAATACAAAAAATCTTAAATTCAACAAACTTCAAATGCACATATCTCCTTCAATTTTTGGAATATCTTAAAAATTCAAAAAGCATATTGCTTTTGATTCATTGGAGCTTCCAATGAAATTATAATTTGAATGTTTGGAATAATTTGACAATTTTACTGGGGTACCTACCTACATTAGTGCATATCCTATTACTTGACAAAGTACATGACAGCTATTATACCTTTTATTTGGGCATTCTAACTTTAAAATTAAGGGAGATATAAAGATAGCATTGAAATGGCCCCAATCTGTTGACAAAAACAATGGGCAATGGTCACAGTTTTCTTCAATGGTAAATTAGGACACTTAATGACTTATGGTCAATTAAGCTGACATTAAAAGTGGCATAATTTTGTCCCCTATTAAGATATTTTAAAAATCACAACAGATTTGAGTTCCCCTCAGCAAGGTCTGTTGAATGAGCTTCAATTTAGACTGTTTCTTGTTATTTGAAATTTTATCTGATATACCTACCCAAGTCACTGTGTAACTTAAACTTTGTTAATAGCGACCGCAAACGGCGACGCTGCGCAGCTTTCTGCGCATGTCACCATGGCCATTGAAAAGTTGGTAGCGATTTTGAGGGCACCCATGCTCTGATAAACGGCTTTGCATTTCATTGTGGGAGTACATACCCTACAGATTATTTGAACTAACGATTCTGAAGTCTTCCCAAGTGT
Source organism: Branchipolynoe longqiensis (assembly GCA_030323885.1). Taxonomy (NCBI): domain Eukaryota; kingdom Metazoa; phylum Annelida; class Polychaeta; order Phyllodocida; family Polynoidae; genus Branchipolynoe; species Branchipolynoe longqiensis. Next base: position 64,438,543 of record CM059192.1, on the reverse strand, counting down.
TTGAGTCCAAAAACAAGCATATTTCAGCATTTCTTCTTGATTCGGCAGACAGATTAAGTTGAAAGGGAAGTTTGTTACCCTTAAATCAACATCATACCTTTTTTTCCAGTAATTCCCAATGTTTACACCGATTCTGTGGCCTGTTCTCTTTTAAACAATGTTTGAGTGAACATTGTGGCTTGCTGCAGTACGTCGATTTGTAAAAAACGATTTCAAAATTCAATGTAATACCGCCAATCGCCGTTTTATAAAGTGTCACAACTTTCTTTATAATCGTCACAGGATATTGATTTAGGTATCATTAGAAAGGTCTTTCCAATACCTTTGCAATGATATATTTTATGTTGTGTCGCAGGTCCATGTTGGAATCTGTTTTTGATTTTTTTTGTGGGCTATATTTGCATGTGGTTTCACCAAGTTCCCCCATAGTAAAGTGTCCAGGAATTAAGACAAACGAGTGAAATGAAAACCATCATAACTATTTTATTAACAATGCTATAGAGCTAAAAAAAAAGGTGTATTCAACTCAGAATTTGAAGGACTTCAATTTTGTACTATTTATGGTGTTCTAGACCTGTTTTAAAATTTTCGGGTGTGGTCCCCATTGTTAAAGTGTAACTACAAGCTAAACTTGTAACTGTAACTTAGTGTAAGTGATTATCTGATACAAATCAAATCGTAATCATCATCATGTCTAGATAAAAGATTCACCCCGTACTTACAGTACTGGAAGTACAGGGTGAATCTTTTATCTACATCATGTCAATTGTCAGGATAATCATAATGTAATGCCTAGGCTAGGTACATCAAATCCCGCTTGGGACGCTGCGGTATATCTGTCTCCACTGCAGCATCTGAAATCTGTGACCTGGTTTCTATATGCCTATATTCAGAGGTGCATTGTAAAACCATTCACAAATACTATGCAAATGATTTTGACATACATAATGTCATCACAGTTGACCAATCACAACCTTGTTTACATCTGGGGAAGATTGTAGTGCATTCTGTGATACCTTTCATGGCTTTACAAGTTGTTGAAGTCAACCACTGTTGAAAAAGTCATCGAACAGATAAGTAACATTACCAAACTATTCTAATATTCTGTCAATCCTAAATAGTTAGTTATTTATCTTTCATTTGACACCTATATTGTGTATTTCTGTCATTTCGGAGAGACACTAGAGCACTTTTAAACATGTGTTAAAATCGGCGGGATCGGCCACGGTGGCAGCTCAACACTAGCTGCTCGTGCTAAATGTTGCGCAATGCTATATCTATGTGGAGCATTTATTTTTGCAAAATAAATTTAAAAGCTTTCATTGGGTCGTTTAAAAAGATCTTAATAGGCAATTGAAGAGGAAGATCTTAAATATTTAATTTAACCTAAGAGCAAATTTGTGTGAAAGGATTTAAAAGCAGAGATAATAGTGAAAGTTGGGATATTCTGAGTGTCAGTGCCAGTGGTCACAACTTATTAGCTATAACCAATAAGCGAGTTCAGCATCTCGGGCGCGCGGTGGTTGATGGGAAGTCATCGGGATAAACAAACCCACGTGCTTGACTCAGCCTGGCGGTACGCGCAGTGCATAGCGTATTTTATTCAAAATTAATAGAAATGCAGAACCCTAACCATATAAATTTAATATAATCTATTCGTTGAATATGTTTTCTATATGTGTTCCAAGCGGTTTGTCTCTAGGTGGTGTGGTTTTGGAGATATTTCACTTTGTCTGTAAGAAGTTTGCTCACGGCCATTGACAATGCACTGAGTTTGCGGTACGCGCAGTACAAAACGTTTATTTAATTCAAAATTAGTAGAAATCCAGAACCCTGACCGTATCAATTTAATATAATCTTCTTGGTAAACATGTTTTCTATATGTGTACCAAGCAATTTGTTTCTAGGTGGTGTGGCTTTAGGGATATTTCACTTTTTCTGTAAGAAGATTGCTCACGGCCATAGGTGCAATGCAAAACGTGGCTTTGTTTATCCCGACAGCGACGACCGGAAGTCGGCCTCGCACATGCGCGCGGTCAATATAGGGTATTCACGTGACGTCACGAACCGGATGCGCGGCCATTGTGGCGATATCAACTAGTAAACATCCCATAGAGTTTGCCTGTACGCGCAGTGGAAAACGTCCATTTCATTCAAAATTAATAGAAATCCGGAACCCTAACCTCATAAATTTAATATAATCTATTTGTTTAATATGTTTTCTATATGTTGACCAAGCGATTTATTTCTAGGTGGTGTGGTTTTAGGGATATTTCACTTTTTCTGTATGAAGATTGCTCACGACCATTGACAATGCGCGTGAATGCCTTGAGTTTGCCGGTACGTGCAGTACAAAACGTCTATTTCATTCAAAATTAATAGAAATCCAGAAGCCTAACCTTATAAATTTAATATAATCTATTCGTTGAATATGTTTTCTATGTCTACCAAGCGATTTGTTTTTAGGTGTTGTGTTTTTAGAGATATTTCACTTTTTCTGTGTGAAGATTGCTCACGACCATTGACAATGCCTTGACTGGCTTGAGTTAGGTATGTGCGTAAACGGCGACTCGCGGCGGATATTTTCTTACAACAAAGCTGATCCGGCCAATCGCACCGATTTTTGGTAGGGGTCTAGAAAAACGGCTCTATAATTGGTTTGCCTTGGTCAATCTTCATCATTTTTGTATACTATGTAGTATAGGAATCCCTTTACAGCTTAGTTTAACAATATTTCAATTTGGTTAAGTTTTGCTATTCCAATAATAATTTCAAATGTTTCACTCATTTTCAACCTGAAAATTCACCCTTTTTTAGCAATGTCAAGATTTAGAAAAGTTACTAGGATGGTGCAGCCATTATTAATCTTATATAGTCTTGAGAGTCTACTCTTGAGTTTGGGGAAATTGTAACTAGCCACTCAGAATCGGCGCACGGCGACATGCAAGAGGGTTGTTTTGTGATCATGCTGCCATTCGACTTGTCGAACAAGCCTGGGACAAAGCTCTCAACGAACTCAATTGTCATCTCCATCCATTGGACTCAATTGCTGCCAAGGCTCGATCTGCACTGAAAAGATGTGAGGGGGAGATCCCAGGTCTAGTGAAAGGACTTTGGGGCAAGGACTGTGTGGCAGCAAATATTCACTGAAAATGTCATCAAGATATCTCAATTATTAAAGAAAGTACATGAATTTCACCAATTTCAGTCACAGAAATGTTTTGTTTCAGGTCACTTTACTTTTGTGTCAGGTCACTTAATTTTTTTTCAAATGTCACTTTATTGAACATATCTTAATCTAGCTTCAGTCCAAATTTCATCGAGATATCTCACTTATTAAAGAAATTACATGCATTTTCCTTTAAAAGTCACCAATTTCAGTCACAGAAACCTAGTGCTTATACCTTAATTTTAGGTAAGAAAATAATGACCAATTTCAGAGTTGGAAACGGCCATAACTTCCTTAATACTCCACCTATTCCCATAATCTTGGTGTCATGTTAAATGGCATTTCAAGCTCTTTCCGGTGGTGCCTTTATTTTTATTATTGAAGGGGTTTGACATTTTTTGGCACATACCTACTTGACTTCGCCGGAACGCGCAGCTCAAAACATTAGTTTTATTCCAAATTAATAGAAATCAAGAACCCTAACCGTATCAATTTAATATAATCTTATTGGTAAACATGTTTTCTAGATGTGTACCAGCCGATGTGTTTCTACGTGGATTAGTTTTATAGATATTTCACTTTTTCTGTAGGAAGATTGCTCATAGTAGGTATGTTGACATCCACGCGCTGCGTCGCCGCCGTGTTGTCCCCGATCGCTGTGATCGGGAAAGCGCAAACGGTTCTAGACAGCTCTATCAAAATCGCTTCTCAATGGCTTACGGTTGGGGGGATTGGGTAATCATGATCACCATATATAAAGGAAAGATTTGTGAATGTCAACGTTTTCGAATTTTGCATTTCTGTTGATTCGTTCCTTTGTGACACAATTTCAAACATTTGCTTACTTTTCACATGTTCAAATCGGTTCAAAATCACTTTGGACGTAAATAAAAAACATATAGACGCAATTATTAATGTCTTTTCTCACTATATACCAAATATTATCAAGCTCCTATATGTCGAACATGGTTAATTTTGAATGAGAAAGTGCCATGGGTTGCCCGACTTTGGCGCAGAGCCCATGCACTGGTAGGTACGTGCACGTCCGCGCGCTACGCGACGGCCGTTTTCTGTTGTCACACCCATTCCCTTTGATTCAGTCTAACTACAGGACAAAAAAACATGCGATTTTAAATAAATAAAAAATCATAACTTTCTTAATACTAGGCCAATATGCATGATCTTTGTGTTATTTAAAAGCATTTGTTTGGCTCTTTACAATGGTATGAGTATCATTTCTATATGGTAATTTTAATTTTTTTTCCAACATACCTACTCATAGCCATTGAGTTTGCAGTGTGTTATTATTGTGGTTACTATCGCCACAATGGCAGCACTTCCGCTTAGCGTGACGTCGGTGCATACCCTATATCATGCTGAACTCGCTTATACTTATAGGACACAATTTTGATTTCTAGGAAAACTAAATCGTAGATAACTTTGGAACGACTAATGATCATATTTACTCGAATTAAAAAACCCTTTAATCTATTCAGTGAGCTCTATCTGTCTACCGATTTTCAGTACTGTGCAACAATTAACAAATTTTCATGTGATCATCACATGAAAATTTGTTAATTGGTACATCACACAGATTTGTTAATAGGTACATCACAGTGATGTACCTACTAACCTAGTCCTAGCCTAGGCTAATGGTAGTACTACACAATTGCTGCAAAAAGAAAGCATAGTTAAATAATACAATGCTTACATCATACACACTGATGTGCCTACGTCCTGTGGTGATAATGATATAATTTGATGAGCTGTGACTTTCAATATGTGAAGAATCAAGATCAATTTCACCGGCAAAAAGTCGTACAGCCTCTCCCAACCTCGCCATGCTTGTTTTCTGTTAGTCGGACCGAATTCGATTGTACAAACAAAATAGGGGATGAAACTGGTTTAAAGTACGATACGGCGCGCCGGGCCGTTCACCAAATAATTACATCGAACACGCCGGCCGTAATCGATTAACACGACCCGGGCGACTCGGGTCGCCCGAGTCGTCTGAATTTCAAATCGAACACCGCGAGTGGAGTCGACAATAACACGTGCCGTGTGCAAAACGACCCGACGCCAGTAACCCACCTCTTGGCTGGGGTTTGCTAGGAACGATGACGTCACACCCGAGCTGGTACCTGTACCTACCACTACAAGTCCTATTCGTTGTTTTAATGCTTTTTTTTAAATAACCCAGATTGTCAGCTTATACGATCCTAAAATACTTTAAATCCTATTTTGCTTTACTTATATTGGTTATTAAAACAAATAATTAGGTTTTAGATTAAACCACCATTTTTTTCCACCCTGAGCTTGCAGAAACTTATTCGGTTATTTGACCCGAGTCTGCAGGATGTGCGCATGCGCCAAAAAGTGGCTCGGGTGACCAGAGTCGATTAATCGATTACGCCCCAAATGACTTTACGCTGGTTCTTTTCCAAAGCAAAGCTTGGTACTCAGTAACGCCAGAAGGTGGGCATAGCACGGTGTCTCAGAGATTGTATTCACAAATATATAACATCTTACTTTAAGTCTAACCTTTTCTGCTTATATTAGTAAATGACAAAGTGCGCAATGTTATTGTTCTCATTACTTCTTATTGTAAGTTATGTTTGTAAGCTTTTCAAATAAATTCCCGAACTTAGCGACCACCGCATCCTTTCGGATGGCGACTTTAATAGTAGTTCGACCCTTCCACACCAGGGACGTTAATAGAGTCCCCTGGTGTCGAGTCCCGGAACTCCCCAGTGAGTCGTGTCGGGAACAGTTGGGGGCACATTATTTTCCGAAGAAAATGTATGACATGCAATATGGCGGCGAATGTCTCGAACGAGTGTCAAATTGAAAGAAACAAACACTCTAGATAGTAAGATATGAGCGGAAAGGCCCCCCCGAGCCGGGGTAAGCGCTCGGAAAAGGAATACCACATTAATGATTCTAAATATGAAGGAAACAAAGGCAAATATGACTCCAAGTTCACTGACAGCCGCGACAGAACTCAAATTTTGACGGATGGGAGGTCTCCAACTTCAAGTAATAGCCGTTCCGATAGGAACCATAACACCAAGGAAAAACCCTACAAGTTCAAGGACCGTGGTGATGACCGCGAGCGAAGGAGGCGAGACGATAAGCCAGATGGGAAAAGGCCGGGGAGATTAGATTTTTCTGGATCCAAGCATGGACGAGATGCGGATAACCGAGATTGTCTATCGAGGCACGGACATGGACATGGGCACGGTTGCGACGGCGACAGAAGTTCGTCTGGACGGGACTCGGGCCTGGGTCACCTAGTGGGTAACACTGGGCCCAAGAAACAGTCAGGTATAAATAAAGTGGTATATCATTCCTTGCTGAGCTTTCTGTGCAGTAGGTCTGGAAAATTGGTCTAGTATTAGTCCGAGTTATGGATTTTTTAATATTAAATTTTTGCCCATAATTTTACCCACATTTTTCATGGTTCTGCAATTGCTTAAATCCTGATGTTTGATCAATTACATTTTAATCACATTAGTCTTTTAACTTATTATTTCTAGTATAAATTCTAATCTATTTTTTTTTCAGACATTACAAATAAATATTTGTTGATCAATTTGACATCAAATATGGCAAATCCTGTGATTTTCAATAACTGTCCTTGATCAAATCTTTAGAAAATTAATATATATCTGGTTCTATTTGAGATATTGACTTGATTTTTATATCAAAATGATCAGAATGCAAATATCTATAATGAGATATCATTGTCTTTAAGCTATATCCACATGTACAAAATCTAAAAAATTTGATTGCTAATTAGAGCATACATTCTATGGTTACGTCCAAACTGCTGGGAGTGAGTGCTAAATGGTGGTTAACAATCTACACAGATTTGTAAAGAAAGAATTTTTCATATTTAGTAAAATCATGTTTTACGATCGTTCCAAAGTTTTCAAACCTGTATTTAAAAAAAAAAATCCTGGCCCGAAATTGGTCGTTATGGATACGAAACTAAAGCTAGTGATCGCTACTTTACTGTGAAAGTAGTTATTTTTAGTGCTGAATCACTCACTCGCAACAGACAACATTCAAAGAGGGGCAGTGTGCTGATGGCAAGTTTCCTATTTTTCTCAATGGCCAGTGAGCATCAGCAACCAGTCCTATGTTTGGAGGACCTATTAGGAGTGTGACTTGATAAAAAATAGTGTTAAAATTGAAAAGAGCAAGCAAGCGCCTATAGCTGCAGCGCTAATGCTGCGTTTATTTTACCAAATGCGAGTGGCGAGTCACATGATTGTGACGTCACACCAACATCAAGAATATTGTTGTTGACCTGTGTAGGGTTAGATGCGAAAATATTCCAATTCCATGGCCTATGACATTCATGCGCAATGTAAGACAATAATTACTAGAATAAGGATACCCTTGTTGAAGGACCATTCTATTTTCAGTGTCCTCGATTATTTACATAATGTATACCTCACCACAAAGTTCTGCTCTTTTTGCTAGATAGCACTTTCATCTTTGATTAATGTAATTAATGTTGTGGGTGCTTTTATGGGGAATATTATGGATGTAACTTGGGAAGTTCAGAAGCACTGCGATCATAGTAGTGATTTGCGCGTTTCAATGATCTTGGACCTTGTGTTTTCAATGATCCTTGGTTCCATTAGACTGTCTGCTGCTGGTATCATTGAGCTTGTTCTGCGGGAATAGAGTTTCTGTGCTGGACTATTGTCAGTGCCCGTTGTGGGAGTGTTTCGCCATTCAAGGATTGTCCTTCTAGTCTCTTTCAGCCTTCTTGAGCAGGTTTTTCATTATTTTCACTGCTGACTCGGCTTGGCCGTTTCCCTGGCTGTACAATGGAGATGATGTTACATGTTTGAAGGCCCACAGAGTCCCAAAGTTCTTGAACTCTTCTGAAGTGTATTGCGGCCCATTATCACTAATCAGCATCATTGGTATGCCATGAGTGGCAAAGTGTACCTTGCAGGGCCAGATTACTGCTCTGGATGTAGTGTTGGTGTTCAGCTCGGTCACTTCAATGTAATCAGAGTAGTGATCCACCAAGACAATGTAGTGTTTTCCATGCAATGTAAAGATGTCTGATGATACAATCTGCCAGCGGCATTTTGGAATTGCATGGCTTTTCATCGGTTGTTTCGGTTGTGCACTCTGATGTTCTTGGCATGTGTTGCATGTCACATATGGTAGTATGTGACATGCAACACAAATGTTTGAATCCCTTCGCTGATCTCTGTTGCCACCATTCGTGGCCAGAAGAGGCTTGCCCTTGCCTTCCTAGTAGAGGCTTTGAATCCTTGATGAGTCAAGTGAATTCTGGCCAGCATTTCTGGTCGTAGAGATTTGGGGATGACAATGCATGTTCCCTTGTACACGATTCCATCTTGTGTACTTAGTTCATCGCGGAAGGTCCAGAACTCGCGTACACAGAGAGGTGCTGTTCCCTTATTTTCTGGCCATCCTGTCAAAATAACGTTCATCAAGACTTGCATCGTTGGATCTTGTCGTGTTTGTTCTCGAACTTGCTGCATCTGGAGGTCTGACATGTTGGCATCTGATCCATAGTCGATCTGTTCCAATACTGCCAAACTTGTATCAGTTGTTGCTGCTGTTACTTTACTGGGTGCCCGTGATAGTGAATCGGACACAAACATTTTGCTTCCTTGTTGGTACGTCACCTTCAGAGGTTACTTCTGATGTCGAAGTCTCATAAGCTGGAGTCCCTTATAGCTCACTTCTTTGGTAAACTCGTGACCTGTAAAGAAAAAAAATGCTCTCCTACCTCTTCCTGGTTGATCTACAAACTGTAAATAACATTCTTGATCACTTTCATACTTCTATTATATGCTTGTTACACATCTGACACCATGTTGTGGGTCCTTTTATGGGGAGTCAACACCATGCTTGAGTTGCTGGTAAAAGAATGCCTTTATTATTATGAGCTTGAATGGACCTACAAATGGATTCCTAACATATGCAAACGGAATACCATAACAATTAACATATATTCTTATTTTTGTGAACTACATTTTTGACTTAATGGAATATATGAAGAATACTCAATACATTTCTAATGTGAAAAATGATTATTACTTCCGGGAATAAAAATAGAACTCGAACATATTCCACCCAGCCTGTGTACTGCACTAGAAGTAAGTACTAGCGTCACCAGGAGGCGTAATAGTCGTTGGGGCAAGTTTATAAACCAGGAGTGGCACACATTTCCACCAGAAGTTCAGATGAAATGGCCAAATGAGTTGATCATCCGCCTGTCTCCCGTTTTGGTAGTTCGTGGGATTCGAACCCTGGTCGAGTCAAACCATAGTGACCTAGCTGAAATGTGGCATGCTTTGGTGCCAGGTAATGACTAGATTATAGAAGTATAATGCTCTTTATTTCTCGTGGTGGTGCATTATGTATACTTCGCCCTTGTGTTGCTGTAGTCTGACATGCTGCTTGTGCTTTCATAAGGTACTACAGGTGTTACAGCTAATTATGTGCTGCTGTAGTCTGTCATGCTTGCATTTTTGCAGTGCGTTGCAGTACTTTCAAAATGATCTGACGCACACTGCCAACATCATCTACATACCCACCTGTGATTTTTCCACACCATAAGACTATTTTTCGATAGTGTTGCATGTGCTGCGGTGCTTAAGGCACCACATCTGCAACTTCTACTTGTACAATTCCAACTTTTTGAAAGTACTGCACTGTGTTACTACTAATCTGTTGCTCTAGTGTGACATTCTGCTTGTGTTTTCACAAGCAATTATACGAGTATAATTATCTGTAAACTGATTACCCATGAACTGTGTCTGTTGTTGGCACCAGAATTACACTACACAACTAATGACACTCAACTACTCAAGTGACTGGTCAGGCCTCCTGACTCGCCTGGTGCTGCCACCTGAGCCCATATGCATGGAGCTGTGGTAGCGCTCTAAACCTGGGGGTAGCGGGGATATCCGGGGTAGCGACGAAAAGTCGCTATGCATGTGACCGGGGTATGCAAACCCCGGGGGGTAAAAGTCGGGTAAGCTACCCCCACTCCGTAGCAGGTATAAGGGTGGGGGTAGGGACCGACTCGGGCCAAATCTATCGAATGCGATCATATTTAACAGAGTTACATACCCATTAAGTGAAATTTGATCAATTTAACCCTAAATCCGAACCGTTATTAAGGCTACCGCAGCATTGGGGGCGATATTAATAGTGACGAATGTAAAGTAAACAAATTGCTACCGCATGGACGTCGATATCCATACTGTCCATCGCCGCCGCCGAATCGGCGGCAATGTTTTAGGCCCAAATCTATTGAATGCGATCATATTTAACAGAATTACATACTCAAATCGTGAAATTTCATGAAATTAACCCTAAATTCGAAGCAATATTAACGTAGCAGCTACATCGGTGGCGTTATTCATATTGTCGAATCGACGAATGCAAACAGGTACAGAGGGATTTCCCAAATCTATAAATAACTAGAACGGTAGCTACCTCCTCACTGCTTTGGCTCCATGCATACCCCGTGACCCATTTCTTACCCCCCAGCGATAGCTACCCCAAACTCGGTCCTGACCACATGGGGCGATAAATAATTCTTCATGCATACGGGCCCTGGCCTATTCAGCTGTCCTGGCTCTGCCCCACGCCGATACTGGGCATATTCGATTAACCAACTAGGGTCACCCTAGTCACTTTTTGGCGCATGCACACATCCTACAGACTCGGGTTGAATAAACGAATGTGCTACTCCTCCTCGGGGTGGAAAAAAATGGTGGCTTAATCCAAAACTTTTTATATACATATATATAACCGATATAACTACATCAAAATAGGATTTAAAGTATTTTATGATTGCATAGTTTAGTTATATTTCCATTTAATTAAACTGGGTTATTGCAACAACAAAACATGTAGGACTGGTACTGTTATCCTAGAGGACAGGACCAGCGCAAATGTGACATCATCGTTCCTAGCCCCTCCTTTTTGCACACATCACTTGTTTTTGTCGACTCCACTCGTGGTGTTCGATTTGAAATTCTAGCAACTCGGGTGACCCGAGTCGCCCAGGTCGTGTTAATCGAATAGGGCCACTGTGTTACTGCTATACATGTTTTGAGGTCGTGTGATATGTTGCTTGTTTGCACAGCATAATCAATGTGTTATTGCCGCTTGTGTGTTGCTGGAGTGTGACATGCTGTTTGTGTTTACACATTATAAGGCCTTATCGCTACTTGTGTGTTGCTGGAAGTGGAATATGACATGCTGTTTGTGTTTGCACAGTGTACACCATCTTACCACTACACACGTTTTGCTGTAGAGTAATGTGCTGTTTGTGTTTGCACAGTGTAAACACCGTCTTACCACTACACACATTTTGCTGTAGTGTGATGTGCTGTTTGTGTTTGCACAGTGTATACACCGTCTTACCACTACACATGTTTTGCTGTAATGTGATGTGCTCTTTGTGTTTGAACAGTGTGTACACCATGTTGCCACTACACATGTTTTGCTGTAGTGTGATGTGCTCTTTGTGTTTGCACAGTGTATACACCGTCTTACCACTACACATGTTTTGCTTTGGTGTGACATGCTGTTTGTGTTTGCAGTGTACACTGTCTTACCACTACACATGTTTTGCTGTAGTGTGACGTGCAGCTTGTGTTTACAGAGAGCAAGCTGTTCTGTGACGACTCGCGCCTGTCTAAGTTGGTACGGAGGGTGACACGAGAAGACGACAGAGACCGTCGGATAACCGCCATCAGGCAGCTCCGGGAGTTCATGTTGGTGCTGGAGAATGCTAAGGTTTGTCAAGTAACTTCTTCACTGATTTTATCATACATCAAAACACCTAAGTATTAAAAGACATCTTTTTTGTGTGTGTTTAAAAAAAAAAGAAGACATTCTTCTCTGATTCATAAATATATTAAATCATGTCTAAGCCGTGTGTGTCTATGCAGTGGCATAGCTCAGGGTAGGAGAGTAACTTTGTTTCCCACTTTCCCAATCGGGCAAGTGACTGAATTTTCTACTTGCCCGAGTGGTAAAACTACTTGCCAGCCAATTGAAACTGAAATCTGCTTCTGCAGATGAGAAAAATATGACTTTCCCATCTGGGCACGTCACCGAGAACTTCACCTGCTCGACTGAGTAAACTAGGTGCCCCGGGCAACCGGGCAGTCGTTATTGTCCTACCCTGTAAAATAAGCTTATCGGGGAGCAGGGGAATGACCGCTCCCTCTGAGCATTCTTCAAAAGTGGTGTCTGTTCTATAACCCTTTAGTTTGATTGTGTGATAAAAGTTGTATCTTCCTTGCGGTTTTATTTTAAGTGTAAAATAACGATTATGTACTTCCTTTAAAACTATCTTCCTCGTGTGTTGATGTTAAATAGAAAATAATAATGTATAATGAATTAAAAATTATATGGTGTGTGTCATGGTGCCTTTATGTGCTCCCAAACACGTAACTTTAGAACCTGGCTACGCCCTGTGTGCGCTCATTCATTCATTCATTCATTCATTCATTCATTCATTCGATCTTTTTGAGTACTTTAATTATTATATCTCGACTTAGCTACATTAAATATGGATAATTTCAGCTTCTTGAAGTCATTGTACCCATCAATCTTTGTAGAATGGTACTGTAAAAAACAGTGATAATGGATCAAATCTCACATTTACATCATTCATAATTTATCATTACGTGTTGATGCGTCTTATACATGGTTTTGGAGCTAGTGTGAATCTTTGTAGAATGTCGCTGTACAAATCAGTGATAGTAGATAAAGTCTCACATTTATGTTATTCATAATTTAACAATACATGTTGATGCGTCTTATGCATGGCTTTGGAGCTGGTGTGAAACTGGGTGTGCTTATTTACAGGCCATTACCAAAGTGTCGGACAACCTGCTCGTCGTTCTCCAGGATATCTTCTATGAGAAGTAGGTAACTCCTTTGGAGTCTGTAGTATGCATCCTTCAATCACTATACTCAGTCCACTATACAAGCACTACAGGCAAAGCGGACTATCGACATAACCAGATGGGTTGACCGAATGAGTTGAGCACCCGCCTCCTGTTTTTGTAAGTTGTGGGATTCTAACCCCCAGCCGAATCAAACCAATGACATAAAAAGTGATAATTGTCACTACCTAGCCTGGCGTTCGGCATTACTAGGATATGGCAAGGAGCAGTGGAATGAGGAAGACCAATTGGCCATGATTGAAATTTCCCCTGCTTAATCAACTAATGTACATGCCACCTAAAAAAAACCACAGGAGAACGGGGATGAATTCCGCCGCCTTAGAAAATGACATCAAATATCTACTGTGAACATTTTCGAGCAAAAATCAAAATGCTACATTTAAGCTCTCAAGTCAGTACCTCAAGCGGAGTACAAAGGCATCTGTTCCGCTGCAGGATTTTCTTTTCCAAAGGCAATTGATGAAAGATTGTTGATTGCACCAGTGGTGGGAGTATGACCGTTGTCACTGATGAACACTTGTGTTTGTTTACAGAACGTTCCACGAGGTGAAGCAGGAGGTGGCGCGCTGTATCGGGATGGTCGGCACGGTGGCTGGGGCAGATGCGCACAGGTGACAGAATGTACTCTGTAGTACACTGAAACATGCGTCTCACGATTGCATTTAGACGCATGCGTAATGCGGTTTGTAATACATTCAGATATACAGTTTGTAGTGCACATTGTGATGTGACATTACACATGTAATGTATAATAGTTTGTAGTGCACATTGTGATATGACATTACACACATGTATAATAGTTTGTAGTGCACATTGTGGTGTGACATTACACATGTAATGTAAAATACTTTGTAGTGTACATTGTGATATGACATTACACACATGTATAATAGTTTGCAGCGCACTCAAACAGTTATAATTGCTAAAGTAACTAAGCAGATTATCAACATGGATTTGAAAAACAGCTGGTTACACAAACCATTCACCAGATGGTTCTGCGGTGAAGAAAGACTGGGGCTCCTACTTCACTACCTATGCCACACGATAAATAGACACGACTGAAGTATCCCAAACGGAAACTAACTTGCAGTGTCATATTGCCAAACTAACTCATGGTGTTGTGTTAATTACCAAACTAAGTTACGGTACCCTGTTACCAAATTATCTTGTGATGTCCTTCTTACCAAACCAATTTAGAGTACTCTGTCGCCAAACTAATTAGCGATGTCATATTCCCAAACTAACTTATGGTGCCCTATTACCTCCACTTGACATCCAGTGAGCAGGTGGCCAACGAGGATATTGAGAAGTAAACCCTTGACTCTTGTTGCACTTCCCACCAGTTGGCTACACTGACACCTCTCCTGTTGGAGCGTGCCTTAATGTTACATAAACTGAACTGTTCAAGTGTTGGAAGTTGTGGGTTTACAGTTTTCAGCTCAGTAGGTCTTCTGTAGATATATAACTTGTTGTGTGACATGGTTCTAAAGATTGTGGACTGCAAGATCTTCATGATATGTTTAGTTGTGTGCGCGCATTTTAATATACAAGAATTTCTGTAAGAATTTAAAGTATATGCCCTCTTTAAAAAAAAATCTACCAGACATTCGTCAAGTGATTAAGCGGGTTAAAGATATACGGTGCTGGTTCTCGGAGTGAAGATTTGTTTGGTAGCGAACAACTGGTGCGACTGTTTGAGGCTAATTACAAACTGGTGTTGCAGGTATTTCCAATGGCTGTTTGCGAAGCTGACTGCGGCTCACACAGATGAGGCGAAGATCCTGCTACTCTACGCGCTTCTACAGGTATATGACAATCACATGCCTAAATCCTGTTCTAAAACAATCTAATTTTGAAAGAATTCAGCCCACTAGGTGTTGTAAGAAGCTATCCTTAGATGCTTTAACCTACCACTAGGTGTTGTAAGAAGCTATCACTAGGTGGTGCTTTAACCTACCACTGGGTGTTGTAAGAAGCTGTCACTAGGTGGTGCTTTAACCTACCACTAGAAGCTGTCACTGGGTGTTATAACAACCTGTCACTAGGTGTTTTAATAACCTACCCTGAGATGCCTGTTTAAGCCCAAGGCACACCTACTTGGATCAGGTCCGGACGAGCCCCGACCCGTGATCCGGCGTGGTCCGTGGCAATCCGGCGTCATCCGTTGGTGATCCGTGGCTGGTCCTTGGTGATCCGGCATCATCCGGGGTCGGCCCCAGATATTTTTTAATGTTTAAAACATCCGGGGCAATCCGGGGAATATTGCAATCCGGGGAATATTGCAATCCGGGGTTAACCGGCATCTGTGTGATCCGTGACTCATCCGGGTTGTCCGGGGGTCGTCCATGTCTCATCCGGAGCAGTCCGGGTCATTTTATACTCCGGGCTATCCGGGAGTCGTCCGGGGCTGATCCAAGACTAATCCATGGCTACACTGGGTAGTCCGGGGGTTGTCCGTGCTGTGGTCCACAGGTAGACCGTGGCTCGTCCGGGTAGGTGTGAGAGCGAGGCGAAAACGACCAAAAATAGCGATTTTATCCGGGGGTGGTCCGGCTTAAAATCCGGGGCTCGTCCGGGTAGGTGTGACTTGGGCTTTAATGCTAGAGTCACCGCACTTTTTTTTTTAATGGTGGGGGGAAATTTGTTTGTTTTACTAGAATATTTAGCTTATGCCTGTTTAAATTTATTTCAGTATGGGTAGCAGATCGTCTCAGTTGATAGCCGCGTTTACAAGCTTACAATTGCTTATAATGGATGATTAACTTGTAATATATGACTTACATATCTGTTGACAGCAACAGTTTTTAGATGTCTATCATAACTTATAATAGATGATTTACATCTCTATTGACAGCAGTGGTTTATGTTTCTACTATAACTTATGATAGATGATTTACATCTCTATTGACAGCCGTGGTTTATGTTTCTACTATAACTTATAATAGATGATTTACATCTCTATTGACAGCAGTGGTTTATGTGTGTACTATAACTAGATGATTTACATCTGTATTGACAACAGTGGTTTATGTTTCTACTATAACTTATAATAGATGATTTACATCTCTATTGACAACAGTGGTTTATGTTTCTACTACAACTTATAATAGATGATTTACATCTCTATTGACAGCAGTGGTTTATATGTCTATTATAACTTATAATAGATGATTTACATCTCTATTGACAGCAGTGGTTTATATGTCTATTATAACTTATAATAGATGATTTACATCTCTATTGACAGCAGTGGTTTAAAATAGACGATGCACTTGTAATGACTTTCTACTCTTTATATGAATTTAATTGACATTGATCTTCCTTATTTCATAAACAAACAAATTAGACGCTGAAACAAGATGAAGAGAAGCAGAAGCTTATGGATTTCATGATGGTGAGTAACAAAATGCGCTTTGCCCAGTTTTGTCCCTATTTTATTTATTTATTATTTAAACAATTTTATTAGTAGCAAGAATTTGCTGTATAGATGTGGTTGCGGGAATGAATTGCTTGTTATTACGTCGTTCTCGGAAATTGTGTACCGTGACATGGAAACCAAAAGTGAAAACATTCCAAATAATAGCAGAATCCATAGTTATGAAGGTTTATATGTTGTGTATATGTCAATTTAAAATGATTTCCCCCCACTTTTTGATCTTATGCAAATTGATGAAGCCATTAAAATTAACCGTGTAACATCCATCCATAACATCATTTTAACACACACAACAAATTCAAGCAAGATTTGATTGATTACAGTTAAGTCAAAACAATTGTTTCTTACAAGAAAAAGTTGAAAAAATCTTTTGGGTCGATATGCAATTTTCATATTTTCACTTTAGCACAAAATCATAATGAGCATACTTTGGATACATTTTATGGGATGGATTAAATACATGTACTATTGCTAACAGGCGTAATACACAGTCAACGATAACCATTTGACTTACTACCCCTCAAAACGAAGGAAAATTCATTGGCAATATAATGTGGGAAACCAAATATGTGATGCACAGTTTCTGAGAATTACCCATATTTGTAATGATCTTAGTCCGCAATACATAAATTGGTCGTTCTCAGACACTGTGTACCACATACTTGGTTTCCATGTTACATTGTTAATGAGTAAGCCTTTTTTCGGGGGTAGCAAGTAATTTTGCATTAACTAGTTATTGTATGGCAACCAGAAATGAGAGTTTAGTATATGATGACTCTAGAAGAAATAATAATGTCTCAAGATGGGCTTCCGCAGTGCCCAGGGCAAAGGCGTGAAGTACCTTCGGTGTTGGCTGGTTGGTCTGAACTTGCTGTGTAATGGCACGTCTATCGTGTGGTAACTACAAGCTTCCACCTATTCCCCAGATGATCATGTCCAACTGTCAGAGCATCCTGGAGAACGCGGACCTTCCGGAGATGCTCATCGCTGTCATCGACGTGATTCTGCACATTGTGCGCATCCAGCCAGAGTCGTTTAATAACCACTTCATGGTACGTAGTGTCCACAGTTAATGAGGAAAACCGCTTCAGGATGTGTGATGTGTAAGATCAGGTGTTTATTGAAGTCATGGCATATCACGCAATATGAGCCATGTGGGAACTACTTCAAGGTACGTGGTGTTTTGTAAGACTGGGATTTATTGAGGTCATAGTGTATCACACAATGATTAAGACCGGGGTTTATTGAAGTCATGATGTATCACAGTATCAGCTGTGTCATGTATTGTAAGACTGGGGTTTATTCAGGTCATGGAGTATCACACAATATGAGCCGTGTGGGAACAACTTCAAGGTACATGATGTATTGTAAGACTGATTTATTGAGGTCATGGTGTATCTCACAATATGAGCCGTGTGGGAACCACTTGAAGGTACATGAAGTATTGATAACTATGATTTATTGAGGTCATGGCGTATCACACAATATGAGCCGTGTGGGAACCACTTGAAGGTACATGACGTATTGTAAGACTATGATTTATTGCGGTCATGGCGTATCACACAATACAAGTTATGTGAAAACCACTTCACAGAGTTTAGTAAGGCCATGACGGATCATCTAGTATGACTCATGTAGTAAGCATTTCAACGTGCTTCATGTAGTTAAAGATGCAAATTAATATGGTCATAGTCCATTGCGAATAGTGTAGCAACCATTTCAGGTTATGTCCAGTGTAAGACTGTGATCTTAATGCATTCATGAGGTATCATCCAGTATGAGCCAGGTAACAATCACTTCATGGTACATTACAGTGTAAGACTGGTATATTGAGGTCTCTTATGTATCATCCAAATTAGAAATTGTGTAACAAAGACTTGAGGTTACCCTGTAGTGTAAGATCAGGTGCTTAGGGGCCGTTCAATTATTGCCTAATGCTATTTTTGTCAAAATTAGACACCCACCCCTTTGTAATGCTCGATAACGCTTGGACCTATGCCCCCCCCCCCCCGCGTCTGGCCACTCCCCTAAGCGTTATGTGATATTTGAATCCCCCCCCCTCCCCCCTTAGTGGGGCTGGAGTCTGATCTGATCTGGCTGCTCCCCTAAGAATTACTTAATATTTGAATGGCCCCTTAATGGTGCTGGAATCGGATCTGGCCACTCCCCTAAGCGTTACGTAATATTTGAATGGCTCCTTAGTGGTGTTGGAATCTGATCTGGCCACTCACCTAAGCATTACGTAATATTTGAATGGCTCCTTAGTGGTGCTGGAATCTGATCTGGCCACTCCCCTAAGCATTATGTAATATTTTAATGGCTCCTTAGTAGTGCTGGAATCTGATCTGGCCACTCACCTAAGAATTACGTAATATTTGAATGGCTCCTTAGTAGTGCTGGAATCTGATCTGGCCACTCACCTAAGAATTACATAATATTTGAATGGCTCCTTAATGGTGCTGGAATCTGATTTGGCCACTCCCCTAAGCATAACGTAATATTTTAATGGCTCCTTAGTAGTGCTGGAATCTGATTTGGCCACTCCCCTAAGCATTACGTAATATTTGAATGGCCCCCTTGGTGGTGCTGGAATCTGATCTGGCCACTCCCCTAAGCATTACATAATATTTGAATGGCCGTTCGTAGGTGTTGCGTGCCAGAGTCTGATCTGACTGCCCCACATCTGCATATCCCCCTAAGTGTTACATCATATTTGAATGGCCCCTTAGTGTGTGTGGTGTGCCGGAGTCTGAACTGACTGCCGCACGTCTGCTTGCAGGACACTGTTGACATCCTGGTTGGGTGGCACATTGACTCGACCCAACAGGAGTCACTGACGACCTACACGTCTGAAGCGCTCATCTCATTCCACCACTTCTGGGTGTCCGACCTCACCTTCTCAATCACTCTGCTGGGGCAGTTTCTCGAGGACATGGAGGCCTACGCCGAGGTGAGGACCCTGCGTCACTTGACTTAAAAATTGATACTTGTCGCTTCCTAGCCAGACGTTTGGCATTATTAGGATAGGGCAAGGACTGGCTGGCTCTGTGTCAGGATAATATGATGGAGTGGGATATCAAGTCATGGTGCTGGCAGCTGGGTCTCCCAGAGGGGCAGCACTATAAAGTCAACATGAGTGTGCACTGTCACCAGTTGGTACCCGTCCTAATATTACCATAGATGTTTCCAGGATGTAAAACTCAAGCAACCAACCAAGCAACCAACCAACCAACCAACCAACCAATTAGAACAGGGTAATACTAGACCTACTCGTCTGAAATGGACACAGTTAACGAATGTCTAATAACACCGACAAACTTCGTTTGTCTGGAGTTTTTAATGGCGGCTGATTACTTTAATGACTTTATAGATGGCAGGTGACCTATTTATAAGGGATGAAAAAATGGTGCAATTTCTCGGATTTCTGCCAAAAAAAATTATTTTCACCGATTAACTTAGCAAAATGCTAATATATATGACAGTAATTGGTTAGTTCGAATCCCATTCTTATATGACCCTAGGTGTTGCTAGAACTTAAAACTAAGAAGAAAGAGTTTGGCATAGGTGATAATGCAGTCACAATAAAGACAGTTGAAACCTGACTTCCGGCATTTTCTCGCCATTCCCTGACAGTGCTAATCCTATGAGGGCAAGTACACATTTTGTGGAAATTCACCATTGGTGTAATAACGACGGCATGGTTCTGTCAGAACCTGCTAGGTGGTGCTAAGGTCTCGGCCAGGGTCCGCATTCTTTGCTGGATACCACTTTCATCCCTGAAATGTATAAACTGCTGGTTCCCAGTCAGTAGCTGGTCCAGTCCTTTTTGTGTGACAATTGGAGCTGTGTCTGCCCTTCGTGGCTCTGAGCCGGTGTCCCTGTGATTTGTCGGCTGACTGACACTTTGTTTCTTACGCCGCAGGACCTGAGTCTGGGCCTGTCCGGCCAGGCGCTACATGATGACGACATGCCCCCGGCAGAGGAGTGTGTGGGCAAGATCGCCAACCTGCTCAGGTGAGTCGTGGTTCTTGGCACAACCCAAAGGGTTACGTAGTTATGTGCCACCAACCTGCTGAGGTGAGTCGTGGTTCTTGGCACAACCCAAAGTGTTACGTAGTTATGTGGCACCAACCTGCTTAGGTGAGTCGTGGTTCTTGGCACAACCCAAAGTGTTATGTAGTTATGTGCCACCAACCTGTTCAGGTGAGTTGAGGTTCTTGGCACAACCCAAAGGGTTACGTAGTTATGTGCCACCAACCTGTTCAGGTGAGTTGAGGTTCGTGGCACAACCCAAAGGGTTACGTAGTTATGTGCCACCAACCTGCTCAGGTGAGTCGAGGTTCTTGGCACAACCCAAAGGGTTACATCCTTATGTGCCACCAACCTGCTTAGGTGAGTCGTGGTTCTCGGCATAACCCAAAGTGTTATGCCCGGTACACACCTACCGTATACGATTCGCGCACTAAAACTGGATGGCCGACGCAACCCGTCACGACTCGGTCCATCCCGTTTGCGACTTAAAACTGATGGCAGTGGGTGCTCACATATACCGATCGGGTGTGCGCACATATACCGTCCGTTTCGCGACTGCGTTCCACGAACCTGGTGTATTTAGCGCGAACTACACTCGCATCAGCGCCTCCTAGCAGTTGTTGATCGGCCGTCGGTCAGCAACGCTAGATGGCGCCAAGTTGTTTTTTATCGCTGCGACTGGCGTCGGGGCCGCGAACCTCTTTGAGCCGTTTAAACTGAGCAGCAACATGGCGCTGCGTTCAACTGCTCAAAAGAGAGCCGTGGCTATTGCGCTTGCTTTGCTTGTCGTACGCCGTCGCCGACGACGTCGGAAGATTGCTAGAAATGTGTGGGTTCGGCCACACATCGCTCAAAGATCGGAGCTAGGAGCATTCAATGCCCTGATGGTTGGTCTACGCAGGGACGAGCCACAGGCCTTCACCAACTTCAGCCGTATGCCGTCGGATCAGTTCGACGAGTTGTTGCACCTGGTAGAGGGTCGTATCGCGCGCCAAAACACCCGATATCGAGCGTCGATATCGGCTGCGGAGAGGTTGGCCGTCACGCTGCGATTCCTGGCAACTGGTAAGGACTTAACTTTATTTTCAACATATTTGTCTCCCTGTCCGATCACGATATCGTTGCTCTGAGCTCACATTTAAATATATTCAAATTTAAATTAACCGAAATTTAAATAAACCGATATATCTAACCAAATAATTTAATTTTGTTTGTAGGTGAATCCTTCCGGAGTCTCAGCTACCTGTTTCGTGTGGGCGCAACCACCATCGGCCAAATTGTCCCCGAGACCTGCGACGCCATCTACCAGTCGCTGAAGAACGAATACTTCAAGGTAAGATTGTTTTATATGGATTTATTGAATTTCACACAACTGTAATAGAATACTGTAACAAGTATAGAATACAGTAACAACAACTCTGCCACAGCAGAATCAGAATCAATCTTTAGCACTGTGCGTACACACAGTGTGAGTAAAATATAATGGAACCAACTAAAACTAAGGTAGTATGTAAGGTTAATCAGATTGCAACATGCTTACGAATTAAATTGACCCAGTAACGGGCCTTTGAGATACATCTTTAAACGCGACTAAAAAAAGTTAACCAACTTATTGCAACATGTTTACGATTGAAAATGACCCAGTAACGGGTCTCTTAGCTACATCTTTAAACGTGACTAATGGAACCGACTACAGAACGTTAACCAACTAATTAAAATGTATAACTCTGAATATTGATCCAACATGTTTACGAAAGAAAAGGACCTAGTAACGGCCCTATGAGCTACATCTTTGTCTTGAATAGTGGAACCGACTAAAAAACGCTAACCGACTAATTTATTTTAATTTTCATACTCGGAATATTGATCCGATTCCAACATGTTAACGAACGAAAAGCCACCACCGGCCCTATGCGCACTGGGCCTATGCGCGTCGGTCCCCGATGGTCCGGGTCTGTTTTCACTGTCCGCCTGCGGGGTTCTGTTGCGCGCCGCGTTTCGCGCCGCGATAATTTTCATGTTCCCGCGGAAGCAAGCCTGATCAATGTCATTCTGCACTACCATCAACACTTCTGGATCAGTGATGGTTCGTAGCCTATTGGTAACATGTTTGCCGAAAGTCGTAAGCGCGTCGTCTGGAGCGGCATGTGTGTCTTCCAGGTTCTTGATAATCAGGTGCATGAGATCGTCATCTCCTCCGTCGCCCTCCCATCTTTTGCGTTTTTTTTGGTTCACCCAATCTTGGCTGGACATTGGGGTGCTGGTGTTGGTGCGGAAGGATCCTACCTCTGGGGGATCGTCGGCGACGATACTCAGATTTCGCGATGACACACTCGGGGTATCGGCGTCAGTCCCTGTCTCCTCGTCAGCCGTCTCGTCACGGTTTACCTGCGAGCGTGAATAGAGAAACAATTTAGTTTGTCGCCAAAAACTTGTAACTTTATTTCTTATTTTCTTTATTTAAAGTGTCGTTGTATTTTTGTTTTTGCAGACCCCGTCGAGCCCGGAGGAGTGGAGGAAAGTCGCTGACCAGTTTCAGGCTAGATGGAACTTCCCCAACTGTATCGGCGCCCTGGACGGGAAGCACATACACATCAAACCCCCAGCACACTCCGGGTCGACATACTACAACTACAAGCACACGTTCAGCATAGTGCTGATGGCCCTAGTTGACGCCGACTATCGGTTCATCTTTGTAGATGTGGGATGCAACGGCCGGGTTAGTGACGGGGGCGTGTTTTCCGGATGCACCCTTCAAGAGGCTCTGGAGAACCACACCGAGTCGTTCCCACCCCCCCAACCACTACCCGGGGATGATCGGCCTTTGGGGCATTACATTGTGGCGGACGATGCCTTTCCCCTCAAAGATTACTTGATGAAGCCGTTCAGCCACAGAGACATGCGCATGGATCACCGGATCTTTAATTATCGGCTGTCGCGCGCCCGACGTGTCGTTGAAAACGCGTTCGGAATCCTGTCCAACAGGTTCCGAGTGTTTTTGACGAACATAGCATTAGCGCCAGACAAAGTCGAGAAGATCGTCATGGCGGGCTGCGCCCTACACAATTTCCTGCGGGAAAAGATCGGCACCACAGCAACAGCTGACTACGAAGACCCTGCGACGCACTCGGTTACTCCCGGGTCATGGAGAAACGATCGCGTGCTACGTCAGGCGACATTCCCATCGGGGACCAACTCAACGCAACGGGCCAAGACACAACGGGATTACCTCGTCGAATATGTAAACTCAGCGACAGGGTCAGTCCCGTGGCAGTCGGCCATGATCTAGACTGTATATATGGCTTAAATAGTGTACAACTTTTGGACTACCAGCAAGACTTCTCGATCTGTGCTCATACGTAGTCTATATTTGTATATTTTGTAAATAAAATGTGTATAAATTGTAAATAAACCATTACTTTATAATTTTGAAGTTTTAATTAGATAATTAGATAAGTATCGTTACCTCAGCACTTTCTTGACTGCATCTTGGCGACGGTAGTTGGTGGTTGCTGACACTCTGCCGTCGCTGCAAATGTGGTGCCAGGAACGACAGCGACGTCTGGATCCATTTTTGACGGGCGGTCAGACGCTTCCCTGCAGAACCCGAGGCCGCTTGTTTCCGAAAGCGTGTGTATTGGGTTCTGAGATTCGTCATGCGTTTCTGGATGGACGTCGCTGTAAAAACAAATTATACCCGTCTTGTATTGTATTGTATTGTATAAAACTTTTCGGCATGTTGACATACAACGCGAGCCGTTTCACGATTATAACAATTTTGTGGGTCATTTAGCTGATTATTTATGGCCATTATGGCCGTTCCGCGATTACGTTTCGCGATTAGAAAACAGGTAATTTGCAGTAGCCTTTGTTGTAAACTTTTCAACGACACAAAAACTGGCTTTTTCGTGAATAAGACAAATAAAGAAAGAACATTTATTCTCTCCTGATGTGTTACTGTTACCCCGCTAACTTTGACTTGAAAACCAATGCCCGTTCGACACAACAATAACCAATAACTTAATGTAATTTTCATGTGAGAGCGACGACCTAGCAGAAGCCATTTTCAACCACCGGCGCATTTCAGAACTATGATGACAAACAATAAATACTATATTATCAGGAAAAACGGGCGTACCTGACTGTCCAATTTCTGCGGAGATCGCCGCCAACGCACCAACTTTCTTCACTCGGTTGGAATACTCTTGGCACGACACATCAAACAGACACGGCAGAGTTTGCCACATCTCTACCATTGCTACCTCCGCCTCATTCGTCCAGTCCGCCATTTTGCATCGTTTTTGTATGGACACGGTCACATGACCCTTCCCGGCCCGGTGATTGGCTGATGCGTTAAAACCCCGACGCGATCGATCGCCGACTAGCACACACCTACCGTATACGATACGACTGACCGCTCACATATACCGATTCTCGAACGGGCCGATTCGTTTTTCGAATCGGTTGCGATTCGAGTTGTAAGCCCTAAAACTTAGTTTTATACGCGAATCGCAAGCGTCTAGTGTGCGCGGGGGTCGCACACCTAACGACTAAAACTCAGTTTTACGGGAGGTGTGTACTAGGCATTACATAGTTATGTACCACCAACCTGCTTAGTTGGGTCATGGTTCTCAGTACAACTCGAAGTATTACATAGTTATGAATCGCCAACCCACTCAGCCATTATGATAAACAATATTTGTAATAAATTCTCAACTCATTCATTAAAATATTTTAATTGTATTTAATCCCCGCCTCTGCCAGTAGATGCAATTTCGTAAATTTACTTCCGGTGCTAAGAAACCATCGCATTGTCCCAATTCTGTTTTGTTTTCAGAGTTTTCACTACTGTGATGAAGAGTCTCGGTGAATACTTCACCCCACTACAGGGACCGCCTGTCACCACGCAGTACTTAGTAGATGTAAGTGGTGAACCTATTTTCTATGTATATAATGGTTAAAGTTGCATAGTCCGATGGTTTTGAATTTCTGCTATTTTATGAGATAAATACTCCAGATTGATTATTATAATATACAGCGCTTAAGCTAAGATTCCTTACACGCGGTATGCGAATGCGGCAAAAAATCGAAACGCCTTGAAGTCAATGGGCTACATCCCTTATACGCGAATGTGGCAACTTGATCGGTCCCTGTAGCGATCGGTGCGGCACGCGGTATGCGAATAGAAACGTCAGTCGCGCTTGTCCATTAGTTTTAGACTAGGAGAGGCGACTGATCATTACGGAACGGTCACACACAGGGGTGCTGAGTGGAAACATCTGGTAGTGGTGGTGGTGGTGAGACGCTTGCCGCTTACCGCGTATAAGGAATCCTCCCATTTGCATACCGCGTAGACGGAATCTTAGCTTTATGGTTTAAAGTAACTTTTATCTTTAAACGCTAACTTTGGAGATATTTGAAGTGAAAAGATGCCAAATTAATTTTAGAAAGCAGGTACAAATTCTGATACCATAGGCTTCAACATTAACAGGTTGTATTAAATTCGCTTAGTATTCCCTTCTATGTTTAATAAGTGGATCAGTATCTAAGTTGGATATCTAAGATCAAATCTAGGTCAATGTTTTGCTTTTGAAAATTGGATGCTTTCATCGGACTATGCAGCTTTAACTGAGTCCCAATATGGGCATCTCATGTACTGCTAACATCTCACTGATGGCTGATTCAGGCATTGGAACAAAGGGGTAAAAATACTTCATTGAGGATGCCTTATGGTTGTGTGAAGTACACTTCTCCCTAAAGCTTGAGAGACCAGCTGTGGCAAACTGGCTGGATTTTAGCGCTGATATCACCGTCTCAGGCTCCGATTCATAGGTAGAGAACCTGCTTCCCGTGCATGACGTCGTGGGTACGATCCCTGGTTGAGTCAAACCAAAGAAATTAATGCTTGTCGATACCTTGCCTGGTGCTGTGAGGACTGATTGGCTCAGTGTGAGGATAATGTGACTGAGTGGAATATCAGGTTATGGTGTCTTATGCTATCTAAGGTGGGCAGCAAAATTATGAATCCACCAAGAGTGCGTGTGTTGCCTCAAGCTGGTCTCCGTCCTGATATGAGCTTAGATGTTGCCAGGATGTAAAACCCCCCAACTGGCAAGCAAACAAACGATATGACCCCTCAGTGGCTAAGACATGGCACTGCAGTTAATCGGTCATCACCACCCTCCTTGTTGGCTGCATGCATTAATTGTGCCATCTCTATCGAAAGGCGCTGATAGACAAGTTGTTTCCTGCAGAATCTGGAGCGGGTTGTCCGATGTGTCAAGAATGCAAACGAAAGCATGTACTCAGAGAGGGTTACCACAGCAGGTATGTTAATATTATGTACATAGACGTGTGTTAATGTTGTGTACACAGAAGCAAGTATGTAAACATTGTGTACACAGAGGCAGGTATGTAAACATTGTGTACAGGTATGTAAACATTGTGTTCACAGAGGCAGGTATGTAAACATTGTGTACACAGAGGCATGTATGTAGACATTGTGTACACAGGGGAAGGTATGTGATCAATTTGAAGCTAGTCTTATTCGCAGATTCCTTTGTGCAGGCAGGGAATATCAACAACTATCATAATGTCTAGACTAACAAGAAACGTGAACAAACCGCTTTAAGACAAAAGACGCCCTATTTAAGAATGACGGTGTGCACACGCGTGCTGGTCTGACCGTATTAGTCTCAGATGCTGCCGCCCCCTGCGCCTTGTGCTAACTGACTGTGCGTGCTGCCCACAGCTAACCAGTGCGTCGAGGTGCTCGTGTGCAACCTGCGGGCCGAGTCGCTGCAGGCCATGGACGTGGTGCATCCCTTTATTCTCGCACAGCTGCACGTGAAGCGTCGCATGTCCAACCACTACATCCAGGCCCTGCTCTCCGTCACGCACAAGGTAAGTGGGTGTGGAGTAAGAAAACTGAATACGCGTGTACCGTCTACTGGTGCTGGGTGTGGGGGAATAAGAACACTGTAAATACACTGGTACCGCCTACTGGTGGTGGGTGTGGGGGAATAAGAACACTGTAAATACACTGGTACCGCCTACTGGTGGTGGGTGTGGGGGAATAAGAACACTGTAAATACACTGGTACCGCCTACTGGTGGTGGGTGTCGGGGAATAAGAACACTGTAAATACACTGGTACCGCCTACTGGTGGTGGGTGTGGAGGAATAAGAACACTGTAAATACACTGGTACCGGCTACTGGTGGTGGGTGTCGGGGAATAAGAACACTGTAAATATGCTGGTACAGCCTACTGGTGGTGGGTGTCGGGGAATAAGAACACTGTAAATACACTGGTACCGCCTACTGGTGGTGGGTGTCGGGGAATAAGAACACTGTAAATACACGTACCGCCTACTGGTGGTGGGTGTGGGGAAAGAACAACAATATAAATACACTGGTGTACCGGTGGTAGGTGTGGCGGAATAAGAACACTATAAATATACTGGTTTCGTCTACTGACGGTAGGTGTGGTGGAAATGGAATAATAACTTTTGCAGGTGGTAATATGTGCCAGTTATTATGTTCTACCGCTATTCATCAAGGATAAGAAATTTCCCTTTTCTCTGGTAGATTTCCTATTTTTCGTGGGCATGTGGGTCATTTCCCCCGATATGTTTAGTGTTGGAAGTTTTCCAGAACTCAGATTTCGGCATTTTTTTGCTGTTGGAGGGGACTATCAAAGTATCATCCCTGATTAATGTTTTGCATCTGGTACCAGCTTGCCAATGACAGCATTGTAGCGCTAATAATAGTGTATGTTCTACCGCGGGTAATGGCCTGCCAGTGGTAACATTGTACCACTACTACTCTACTGGTGTTAGTGGTATGTATGTTCTACCGCTGGTAACGGCCTGCCAGTGGTAACATTGTACCACTATTAATCTACTGGTGTTAGCCGTGTGTATGTTCTACTGCTGGTAACAACCTGTCAGTGGTAACATTGTACCACTACTACTCTACTGGTGTTAGCGGTATGTATGTTCTACCGCTGGTAACGACCTGCCAGTGGTAACATTGTACCACTACTACTCTACTGGTGTTAGTGGTATGTATGTTCTACTGCTGGTAACGACCTGTCAGTGGTAACATTGTACTACTACTCTACTGGTGTTAGCGGTATGTATTTTCTACCGCTGGTAACGGCCTGCCAGTGGTAACATTGTACCACTACTAGTATACTGGTGGTAGCGGCATGTATGTTCTACTGCTGGTAACGACCTATCAGTGGTAACATTGTACCACTACTACTCTACTGGTGTTAGTGGTATTTATGTTCTACCGCTGATACCGGCCTGTCAGTGGTAACATTTTACCACTAATAGGCTACTGGTGTTAGCGGTGTGTATGTTCTACTGCTGCTACCAGCCTGTCAGAGGTAATATTTTACCACTAATAGTCTACTGGTGTTAGCGGTATGTATGTTCTACCACTGGTAACGGCCTGCCAGTGGTAACATTGTACCACTAATAGTCTACTGGTGTTAGCAGTGTGTATGTTCTACCGCTGGTACCGGCCTGTCAGAGGTAACATTGTCCCACTAATAGTCTACTGGTGTTAGCAGTGTGTATGTTCTACCACTGGTAACGGCCTGCCAGTGGTAACATTGTACCACTAATAGTCTACTGGTGTTAGCAGTGTGTATGTTCTACCGCTGGTACCGGCCTGTCAGAGGTAACATTTTACCACTACTAGTCTACTGGTATTAGCGGTATGTATGTTCTACAGCTGGTAACGGCCTGCCAGTAGTAACATTGTACCACTAATACTCTACTGGTGTTAGCAGTATATATGTTCTACTGCTGGTGCAGGTGTAAAGATTTCAAATTCCCCCCATATTCAAGTTCCCCCCCCCCGGGAACTTGAAAACGTTTTCAAATTCCTCCCTGGGGAATTTGAAAACGTTTTCAAATTCCCTCCCTCGTTTTACCTTCCCCCCGCCCCCCCACATTTTTGGGGAATTCTCTTTATTTTTGTTATTTTTCATGACAAATATTATAATATACAGAGAATAGCATAATGGAAATTATTACTAGTACAATAAAACATATTTAACCACAAATGACACAAAAAGTCTCCAAGATGGTTAAGAAAAAAATATTATAGGTCTGAAATTTAAAAAGTTTTTTAAGCAATTTTAAATTCCCGGAGGGGGAATTTGAAAATAGGGGGAGGAATCTGAAAACTGTTTTTAAGTTCCCCCCCCAGGAATCTGAAAACGTTTTTAATTTCCCCGGAGGGAAGTTAAAAACGTTTTCAGATTCCCGGGGGGGAACTTGGGAAGGGGGGGAAGTTGAAATCGTTACACCGCTCTGTTAGTGGTAACATTGTACCACTAATAGTCTACTGGTATTAGCAGTGTGTATGTTCTACTGCTGGTGCCGGTCTGTCAGTGGCAACATTGTACCACTAATAGTCTACTGGTATTTGCGGTGTGTATGTTCTACTGCTGGTACCGGCCTGTCAGTGGTAACATTGTACCTCTAATAGTCTACTGGTGTTAGCGGTGTGTATGTTCTACTGCTGGTAATTGTCTGTCAGTGGTAACATTGTACCACTAATAGTCTACTGGTGTTAGCGGTGTGTATGTTGTACTGCTGGTAACGGTCTGTCAGTGGTAACATTGTACCACTACTACTCCACTGGTGTTAGCGGTGTGTATGCTCTATTGCTGGTACTGGTCTGTCAGTGGTAACATTGTACCACTAATAGTATACTGGTGTTAGTGGTGTGTATGTTCTACTGCTGCTACCGGCCTGCCAATGTAAATAATAAGTCAGGCAATACTAATTGTGTCAGGGATTCCATAAGGGGTGTGGGGGGGGGGAATCCTATGTGCCAAAAAACCTACCCCAACTTTTAATTATTTGTTACTTTTGAAATCTTAAAACAGTTGGAATTTCAAGGCCAAAATATGTCCAAGTAGATGCCAGCTTGCACCATTTTAATCGTAGGTTTAAAAAACAATTCCCTGGGGGGGGGGGGGAAGCTTGCCCCCGGATCCCCCTAGTTTTTGTGGGATTTTTTACTTTTGTCATTGAGACCCCTGTTGTGTACACTCTCCTTAATGACTGCGTCTTGTTACAGGTGATTGAGCAGGTTGGCATCCAGCTGCCCGTGTCCTTCGTGAGCGAACTTCTTGCTGCGGGGTCGCTGATGCTGCAGCTGCGGTTTGCGCAGGGTGTCGAAGTGATCAACCAGCTCATGTCCGTCTACACGGCACTGATGGCCCTCAAAAGTGTGCCCCTCCTGGAGGAGGCCTACAGGTGAGTGTCAGGGTCACGTGACCCTGTAGGTGTGGAGGCATGTCAATCTCGTGCTGACCACTCCCTGGTGATTATCAATGTTGGACCTGTTCTGAAAGGTTCGTCCCCATAGCGAATGACCAATCATATTGTCTGTTGTAAGATGAATGCAGGTTACTTGGGTTTAAATTTGGATAATCTGTTGTTTAAATTTATTTGTTATATTGCTTGGTTAAATCAATCAATCTGTCATCAATCAATCAATCCATCCTAATTCAGAACTCTCCTTATGGTATCGCTGCAGAAAAAAACCCTAGCGGGCTTCCCCTGTCATGTCCCTTGTTCCTGCAGGCACATTCTGGGTGACCTAGAGATCGCCTACACCGTCTTACTCGAGAGCTGCAAAGCGGAGTCCCGCTGTCAGCTTGTCACCTCAAACCCCTACCCCGACGTCTCCTTCACCACCAAGCAGGCCGAGATCGTCATCCTCTTCGACATCTGCACCCTCGCCGAAGTCGGCAACACCAGGAACAACCTCATCGGGGTACGTTCCAGCTGTGGCTTCTTCTGTGGGCAGACATTGGGTGGAGTCACTTCGAGTGCGCGTCATCCAGTTGCCGAAAGGATGCGGTGGCCGAATCGAAACCATGCGGATGGTTGGGAGTGTCGAAACCCATCCGAGTCAAACCAATGACTTTACAAAATTGATACTTGTTGTTACCTAGCCTGGCAGTCGGCATTATTAGGATAGGGCAAGAACTGGTTAGCTCAAGGATACTGTGACTGAGTGGGAAATTAGGTCATGGTGCCCCAGCCTGGTCCCCCAGTGAGGCAGCACTATAAAGTCACCATTAGTGTGCACTGTCACAAGTTGGTATCCATTACAAGTCGGTGACCGTAGATGTTGCCAGGATATAAAACTCAAACAAATGTCATCCAGTTGCTTGTTTCCATGACTCGGCGTCCATACTGAGAAAGGAAAGTTGCGTATTCATACTGACATTACCTTGTTTGTAGATGTGGGCGTTGACCCCGTCTATCTTTGAGCTGCTGACGGTTCACCTGCTGCCCACTCAGCGCAAACTCAACGGGCGCCACCCGTCTACCCAGCATGCACTGCTCCAGACACTCTACTCCTACAGCACAAGGTCAGTCAAGGGCATGCAGTCTCAAATAGGGAGAGGAAGCTTCAACTGGTCATGAGATACCTTAACTGGTCATGAGATACCTTAACTGGTCATGATATACCTTAACTGGTCATGATATACCTTAGCTGGTCATGAGCTACCTTAACTGGTCATGATATACCTTAACTTGTCATGAGCTAGCTACCTTAGCTGGTACTGCGATATCTTAACTAGTCATGAGATGCCTTAACTAGTCTTAAAATACCTTAAAGTTGCACAATCCAATAAAAGCATCAATTTTGTCAAACCAAATAGATTTGATTCTACATATCAAACTTAGGTACTGGTGCACTCATTAAGCAGATATTGCTACATATTGCTATATGCTGCATATAAGTCAATATAATATATATGTCACTGTTAAAGTCTGTGATGTCCTACATTTCAAATTGCACACCAACATATATTTTGCCTATTTTAAAATTGTATTTCAAATATCTCCAAAGTTAAATGCATTGAAAATGAAAGTTACTTCAAAATAAAGTAAAAAAAAGATTAATCAACTTAATATATTTATCTAACAAAATATTGCAAAACTCTAATCCAGAGGATTGTGCAACATTAAATGATAGTCATGGAAGGGCCACCCACCAGAATAATGTCCAACAAGTCAAATTCAGGATACACTGAAGCCAATGTAAGTGAATGTGAAACTCTTTGTAATTGCTCCTTGGCACCCACTGTAGTTTGTGGTTTGGTGTACATTGACTCTTGTTTGTGTTCAGACATAACCATTTCATATCGAGCAGTGCGCTCTCAAGGCCCGCTTGGTGCTGGAGTTTGCAGGGATGAAAGATCTCCGCGATTTCGCGGATTTCCGCGATCTTTTTATATTGACCAATTAGCATTAAACAAAATACCAACAAATCAGGATATATATGACAACACTTGGGTAGTTTGAAACCTTAGATGTTGCTAGAACATAACCCCAAACAGGAACGAGTTAGATATGGGCAACAATATAGGCAAAACAAAGATAGTTGAAACCTGACTTCCGGTATTTTTCCGCGATTTCTTGACAGTGCTTATCTTATGGGGGGAAATCCGCGTTTTCACTGAAATTCACGGTCGGTGGTAATAATCTCGGATTAATTTCCGCGTTTTTTGTTGGAGACCACTTTCATCCCTGAGTTTGGTTACATTGATTCTTGTTTGTGTTTAGACATGATCACTTGATATCGAGCAGCGTGCTCTCAGGATTCTGGCGTTTGGTTAGGTTGATTCTTGTTTGTGTTTAGACATGGCCACTTCATATCGAGCAGCGTGATCTCATGGTGCTGGCGTTTGGTGTACATTGATTCTTGTTTGTGTTTAGACATGGGTCACTTCATATCGAGCAGCGTGATCTCTTTTTTTTTTTGGTAAAGTATTTATTCATCTGAATATGACATTTGTCAGCGCCGGAGCACTGGTCTTACGGCCATCTTACTATTGGAATTGACAGTCTAAATAATCTAAGTTTGGTCAGTGCTGTATTAGTCACAGCACCGATCCTGTAGAATTAAGGGAGTGGCTCCTGCTGTATAATGTACAGCACCAGTCACTGTAGTTCATGCAAAAATGGGGAGCAGCACTGAGTAGAAGGCGTATACTCGGGGCAACTCAAACAATCGTTGTGGGTTACATTTTTTCTCTTATAAAGCAAGCTAAGTTTATAGGTGACAAGACATTTTGTCTGTCTTATATAATGTTCAATGTGTTTAAACAGATTGATAGTTGTGTAGGATGTTCGGTGTGTTGATGGTTTGTTCATGATGGTTAAGGGTGGTGGCAGGGGAGGGGGTCCATTGGGGTGGGTGGTAGGGGGGGAAAACCCACAGGAGAGCAAGCGAGGATGCGGGGGGGGGGCAGGAGCTCAGGGCTTTGCTAGTAATTACTGCAGTAGTCGTTCAAGGGCCTGAATAACCAGGTGGGCTCTATATGCATTTTTGAAGGCAAGTATTGTTTGTGTTTCTCTGACTCTGATAGGGAGGTCATTCCACATGACACTACCTTTGTAGATTGGTGCTCCGATATATTTATTTGTTGAAGGGTGTGGTACATTGAGCAGAGTGGAGGCTCCTCTTGTTATTCTATTTGTGCGGTCAATGAATTTTTCGTCTTTTGCGCATTTGTGCATTAGTGCCATCAGGTGTAGGTCCCTTTGTTCTGAGAGAGTTTCCAATTTTGCTTTCTTGTGCAGTTCAGCCACATTGAGTATCTTGCCTTGGTAAAAGGTTCTCAGTGCTCGGTTCTGAATTCTTTGCAGTTTGATCTTTTGTTGTTTTGTTAAGAGCTCATATATGATGTCATTGTAATCTATAACAGGCAATATTGTAGTCTTGTACAGGAGCAGTGCAGTGTTTTCACTTACAAATTTCCTTAATTTGCTAAAAGTTGTCAGTTTTAGTGCCAGTGTTTGATTCAGTCTTGCCATTTGTCGGTTCCCATTTAGAGTGGATTCAAGAGTTGTGCCCAGGTATTTGTAGGAGTCCACTTCATGAAGTAAGGTTCCACCCATTTGTAGTTGGATTTGAGGGGCTCTTGTTTTTCTCATTTTCATCCCATAGATCACATACTCTGTCTTGGCACTATTTACTGTTAGTTTATTTTCATGGCACCATGTATTCACCTTATCTAGCACCATGTCTGTCTGGGCTGCAGCTGCCACAATATCTCTATTGTGTACTGTGAGTGCTGCGTCATCAGCAAATAATGTAAATGTTGCTCTTTCAGATACTAGTGGTAGGTCATTAATAAAGATTAGGAATAGCAGGGGTCCTAGGGTGGAGCCCTGTGGCACCCGGTCTTGACCCTACGGGTGGTGGACTCATTGTTTAGTTTTGTGCACTGCATCGTGTTCTTGAGATAATTTGTGAAGAAATTATATGCTTTGTTGCCTAGTCGAGCTCTTGCTATTTTCTGCATCAGGATCTCGTGGTATCAAATGCCTTCTTGAAATCAAGGAAGACAGTGATTGTTAGTTCACCTTTATCCATGTTGCCCAAAAGTTCATCCAGTAGAGATGCCAGAGCTCCTGTTGTGGATTTGTTTTTCCTAAATCCATTTTGCTGGTAGGTCAGATATTTGGATGATTCAAGGAATGCTTTAACTTCGTCATGTATAATCTGTTCAATAATTTTTCCTGGAAGTGGCAGGATTGAAATTGGTCACAGTTCACTGCAGTATCTTGGGTTATTGGTCTTGGTGCTGGAGTTTGGTTACATTGATTCTTGTTTGTGTTTAGACATGGTCACTTCATATCGAGCAGTGTGATCTCATGGTGCTGGCGTTTGGTGTACATTGATTCTTGTTTGTGTTTAGACATGGTCACTTCATATCGAGCAGCGCGCTCTCATGGCCCGCTCGGTGCTGGGGATTGGTGTACATTAATTCTTGTTTTATGTTTAGACATGGCCATTTCATATCGAGCAGCGCACTCATCACATCCCATTCGATGTTTGAGGGATCTGTCTTCACGAACGTGAATACAACGACAGCGAACCACTTCAGCACCTTGCTGACGGTGCTCGCTGCCTGCCTGGCCGACCCAACGACACCCGCAGACACACGGTCAGTGTTTGTAGACCTCCACATTAACCGCCTAATTAGAAGCGTGCTAGGTACAACAGTCACTTCCTTTACAATATTGCAGTCTTATGAATGAAAAGCAGCACAATGAGACTTGGCTTTGAAATCAACAATTTGACACGGTCCTGGGATTCGAACCCCGCATTTTAACTCCTGCCAAGTCCAACTAATGACTTGATAAATATAGGATAGGGCAGGGAACAGTTGGATGAGGAAGACCAATTGTGCATGATTAAAATTTGCCTTTTAGTCAGTGAATTTAAAACCAACAACAATGAGAGCGAGAGAGTGCGATTTGGCTTATTAGTACACGTGCAGAAGTAGTGCTGTTATATCGCTTTATAATCACTCACGACCTTTGTATTATGATAGCTGTTTTAACAATAACAGGCCGCAGACTCTCATGACAATTATTAATGGAGCTATGATATTTCGAAGCTAAATGCTTTCAATAGATATTTTGCTTTTGGAAAGAAACTTTGAAAAGCACTTGAAGTGATCTGGAAGGATTTAAGTAGAGTCAGGATCATCTTAATATAATATTGTCTGTAAGCTGTGTGACCTTGGTGCCTGTGTCTGCTATGTGTGACCTTGCTGTCTGTGTTCGCTATGTGTGACCTTGGCACCTGTGTCTGCTGTGTGTGACCTTGCTGCTCATGTTCGCCTTGTGTGACCTTACTGCCTGTGCCTGCTGTGTGTAACCTTTGGTACCTATGTTTGCTGTGTGTGACTGGCGCCCATGTCCACTACGTGTGACCATGGTCCCTGAGTCTGCTATGTGTCACTGGCGCCTGTGCCGCTATATGTGACTGGCGCCTGTGTCTGCTGTATGTGACCTTGGCGCCTGTGTCTGCTGTGTGTGACCTTGGTGCTCGTGGTCGCCTTGTGTGACCTTGGTGTCTGTGCCCACTATGTGTGACCGTGGCGCCTGTGCCCACTATGTGTGATCTTGCTGCATGTGCCCATTATGTCTGACCTTGCTGCCTGTGCCTACTGTGTGTGACCTTTGGTGCTTGTGCCCGCTGTGTATGACCTTGGTGCCCATGTACACTACATGTGACCATGGCCCCTGTGTGACGCCATTTCAAATGTGCCCTTCAAAACTTACCCTGTGTGACCTTGACGCGTGTTTATCGTTCAGGACGCTGTGCATGCACTGGGTGTCTGAGATGTCTGAAGGCCTGGTGAACAGCCAGCACATTCTGCTGTGTGCCGAGTTCCTGCGCGTCGTGGCAGTCTTGGTGCAGCTCGGTTATGCGCAGGAGTCGACTGTGGCGCTGTGTGTGTGCGCATGTCTGCAGGGCGTGCTGATGCGCACCGAACGCTGCCCCGCCCCCACCGTGCAGCAGTGCGTCGACCTCTGTCTGTTCAGGCTCACCGACAGCGTCGCCAAGGTAACTGCCAACAGTACCCTTCCAGCCGGTGTAGTCATTCTTCTGCAGTCATTCTAGCTGTCACACTGACATGCCAGTCTCGACTGCACTTCCGTTTGTTCTTTGCTTTTGTCATGATCACTGCGACATTAACATTCCAACCGGACGCGGTGACCGAATTGGTAGAACGCAGATATCCATTGTGGAAGATCGGGAGTTCGATTCCCACTAGAGACAAACCAGTGACTTAGAAAATTGATACTTGTCGTCTCCTAGCCATGCGCTCTGCATTATTAGGATAGGGCAAGGACTGATTAGGTCAGTGTCAGGATAATGTGATTAAGTAGGATATCAGGTCATGGTGCTGGCAGCCTGGTGTCCCAGTGCGGCAGCACTATAAAGTCACCGTGAGTGCGCACTGTCACAAGTCGGTAACCGTCCTGATATGAGCTTAGATGTTGCCAGGACGTCATGATTACCAAATTAACCTGCCAATCTCTAATGTAGTATATGATGGTTACTGGTTACAACTATGTCATATTCATGACGAGTGAATTTATATGAAATGGACAGGGTAAATAAACCATCAATAGAAAAAAATCAATTTAATAGAACCTGTCACTGCTGAACCCTCTGATATTCACCATTTTTATGTTCTCGCCAAAGTTAAATTAGCACATTTTCACTTCAGTTAGGCCCTTTCAAATAATATTTACTTCAAACTAAAGAAACAAATATAACGATCAACGTTGTTGTGGGGAGGCACTATAGGTATGATAACTGATTATGGTGGCGAACCTTATACAAATTGGTACTTATCGCTTCCTAGCCAAGCGCTTGGCAGTATTAGGATAGGACAAGGACTGGTTGGCTCAGTGTCAGGATAATGTGACTGAGTGGGATATCAGGTCATGGTGCTGGCGGCCTGATCTCCCACTGAGGCAGCACTATATAAAGTCGCAATAAGTGCGCACTCTTGCAAGTCGGTACCCATCCTGATATGACCGTGGATGTTGCCAAGACGTAAAACCCCCAACCCCCAACGATCCTGGTAGTGAACCAGTGTGCCTCAGACTGTTCTCCCTTCACAAAGCGGTGTATCACGTGTAGGCACCTGTATGTATGATGTACATTGTTGGCGCGCAGTAAGGTGGTTACTTTTCTCAGGTGAGACACGCTTACATGGCCTTCCTGAAGTCCCTGCCCATCAACGTGACGGCCAGGTGAGATGGTCTTTTCATTGCCTTTAATTGTTACTCATTGCCTTTAATTGTTACAGTTCTCTGGCGTAGTCTTTCGGCCGACTACACCAGAGACTCTGAAACAACTACCATGTGTCCATGCGGGTCAAAGGTAAGATCTACCGTGCAATCGTGCTATCCACCCTACTATACGGAGCTGAGGCCTGGACAGTGTACAGATGATAGGTGAAAAAGCTGCATGTCTTCATGATGCGACATCTGCGTTCACTCATGAGGCTAACCTGGAAGGACAAAGTGACACATAAGGAAATACTCGAACGGACGGGGCTGCCCTCGATGGAAGACCTCCTGATCAAAAAGAATCTCCAGTGGACTGGACACCTCATGAGGATGTCATCAGACAGGCTACCAAAGCAGATCCTCTACTCTCAACTATCTTCTGGTTACAGAAAGAGAGGGCGCCCTCGTCTCCGGTTCAAGGATACCATCAAGAGAAACCTGAAGCTGAGACACCGACTCATGGACATCACTCTCACAGCAGAGAGCTAAATGGAGAGCGGCAGTCAAGTAATGAAAGCAGTCTTTGTCCCATCGCGACCGACAGAATGATGATGATGAGGAGGAGGAGGAGGAGGAATTGTTACACACCCGAAAACTCTGGCCTTTTCTTAGATATGGGTCGTTCTCAGAAACTGTACCACGTTATATAATTAATGATTAAGCTTTTTGGGGGGGGGGGGTAGCAAGTCAAATATAGTTAGTTTTTTTAGTGATGCATTTATTTACCCTGCTCATAACGGATAAGTGTGTTAACACTTGTTTTCACCGCTGGGCAGCACGAATCCAATTTAATTTAAATCTTCTGAATTTAGTAATAATTTTGGTTTTCTTGCTTCCTGCTTATGGCTTGTAACTGTTTAACAAAAATAGTTATTGTTGCCTCTGTGTATTAAGTATGTTAACAATACTACATGAATTCTATCTATCCCACAATTGAGTAACAATGTACATTACATACCCCCACTTGTTCCTGAGTCTTGTTAATTAATGATGTACATGTAAGTAATGATGTACATTACATAACCTTGCGCACATGTGAGTAACACTGTACATTACATACCCCGACTTGTTCCCGCATCTTGTCAATTAACGACACACATGTGAGTAAAACTGTACATTACATACCTCGACTTGTTCCCGCATCTTGTCAATTAACGACGCACATGTGAGTAACACTTTACATTACATACCCCGACTTGTTCCCACATCTTGTCAATTAACGACACACATGTGAGTAACACTGTACATTACATACCCCAACTTATTCACGCATCTTGTCAATTAACGATGCACATGTGAGTAATACTGTACATTAAATACCCCGACTTGTTCCCACGTCTTGTCAATTAACAACGCACATGTGAGTAGCGATGTACAGTACCGACGGGTTTGTTTCAGAACTTGCATGTACCTCGTGTCGAAGATGCGCCACGACAAGTCTGGGGAGGCAACACGCAGCATGTCGGCTCTGTGGGCAGCGCGTCGCGGCCACCAGTTCGTCAAGGCGCCCCCAGTAACCTTCCACTCACACAACTTCCGCGCCATCATGGCCTACGTGCTGCACAACATGCCCACCAGGTGACGCTCCAGTCTTTTCATCTCATGTTCGATGCATGGCACAAGTTTGGCAGCCGCCATGCTTTATTTAAACTTTACCAGACGCGCAGGCCTAATCAATAGAGTGCTGGGTTCCTGTGCGTATGGTCGGGAGTTCGAATCCCAGCCGAGTCAAACAAATGACTTATAAAATTGATACTTGTCGCTACCTAGCCTGGCGTTTGGCATTAATAGGATAGGACAAGGACTGGTTAGACCAGTGTCAGGATAATGTGACTGTGGGATATCAGGTCATGGTGCCAGTGGCCTCGTTTCCCAGCGGGGCGGTGCTATAAAGGCGCCATGAGTGTACATTGTCACAAGTCGGTACCCTTCCTGATATGACCTTAGATGTTGCCAGGATGTAAAACTCCAACAACCAACAACAACCAACCAACTATTATTTCAACTTAAACCTGCATAGTCTGATGAAAGTTTCAAATTTTCAAACCAAAACATTTATCTATATTTGTTTCTCCGACATGTTCAACTTAGATACTAGTGCACTTTATTAAGCACTCGTTGCTGGGTAGAACGATATAGTGAGTCAATTTAATAGAATCTGTTACTACTGAAGCCAATGGCATCAGAGTTTTTGACAAGCACGCCAAAATTAATTTTGAATGTTTGTACTTCAAATATCTCCCAGGTTAGTCATTTAAAATTAAAGTTACTTCAAAATAAAGTTTGAGTTGTCGTTGAGGATAATTCTGAGTGCTGTAAAAGTATGGCGCTATATATTTGTTGATGGAATAATGTAAACTAATAAGACTAATACTAAACTAAGGTAGATTATAGCAATCAATTTAATATATTTATCTTGAAAAATGGCTGGAAGACCAGTGCTTCAGCGCTGACAACAGAACTTATTTAGCTAAATAAACATTTTACACCCCCCCCCCCCTAAATTGACACACCAGGGCTGCATTCAAGTCTGCTCCGTGACGTCTTTTTGGCCTATATATGTTCAGGGTGTGCCTCGGAGACGTCTCGCTTTTCAGACAGGAGGCAAAAAGCGGCTCGAAAATGGCTGCCAGATTCAGTGGTTTCAGCCAATCAGAGCTGTTCTTTTCAATTGCAAATAATAATAATTCTACAACACGACACACCATACCACCAGCTAATTATGAGCTAACTGTGGTGTTTCCTGTGCAGCAAACTGAGCAGTCATGGTTGGTTGGAGCGGATGTTCTACGTGTCACACCGGCTGGACAAGGACCCAGATCGGCGTGAGGACTGTCTGTCTCTGACCCAAGTGGTGAGTGCGGCTTCACTGCCTGCTTGTAGCTAACGTGAGGACTGTCTGTCTCTGACCCAAGTGGTGAGTGTGGCTTAACTGCCTGCTTGTAGCTAACGTAAAGACTGACCAGCTCCACCCAGGTGGTGTTTGTAGATAATAACAACTGCATGTCTCTCATCCACATGACCATAGACCAGGGGGCACGTACATAGTTAATTAGTGGTGATTACTTAACGCCGCATCGGCAGCAATGGCCATAATCATGGCGAGAAGTGTTCAATTTTATTGTGTCGTATTATTATCGGGCCACCGCCTTTACACAGAATGTAAAAGCACACAATCAACTATGTGTTGAGGGACATTTTTAAAGTTAAAAGCTCGCAATTACAAAAAAATTGCAACCAGGAAAGGTAAAATTCTAGATAAAGATATCATTCTTCTTGAATTGGTGAAATTTGATTTGATGAACTATATGAGGTGCCATAGTCCTGCCGCCCTCAAGAAGGCTAAAATTACTTCTTGTTTCTTGTTTGCATTGTGAAATTATTGGCGCAAGGTCATAAAATCTATGCAATTTAATAATCTGTTTGAGTGTCACTCACATGGATAGATAGAGTTTCTCAATTAAAGAAAACTGTAATGTATTTAGACTCATAGCCCACTTATTATAGAAGAGGATTATAAATACATATTAAGCTAATAAAATAGTTTTTAGCTCATTTTCGCAACCTTTGTAACCCACATGACTCTGCTCATCGGCTATCTGCCTTCTAATCCTGGCAGGTGGACCAGAACGACGGCCAGCTCTGGTTCTGGGCGGTCTGGGAGGCGGCCCAGTTCTGCATCATGTCGAAGCTGCGCACACCACTTGGCAAGCCACATGACACCTTCACCACCATTGAAAGCGCCATCAAGCGGTACGCTGCCGGAGTTCGGGGGAAGGACTCCGATGAGAATACGCGCCACGTGGACGATATCTTGGGTAGGTGCCATGTCATTCAGCAAATTAGAAAGCATGCCTTTATCAGAGTAATGTATGTCTAATGACTCATGACTCACAGAAACCATATGCATCTATCTGTTATTAGTGAAAGGATAAGGGTGGTTCCTATAGCAGTGCTTACAAAATGAGCCGACGCACACCGCTGGCGTCGTCTACATGCTCACCTGCGACCTGTACTTTTTCCATAACGTAGACTATACTCCATAGTGCTCCGAGTGACAAACGAAACCGCCATCTGCAGCTTCTACTTTTACAATTCCGACTCGCTATCTCACAACTTTTTGAAAACAGTGTAAATGTAGATAGGTATTCTGGGAGTGACTCGAGTAAAACTGGCCGCCTTAATGACTATGCTATGAAGTAATAAGTGTCAGTCGACAGTTTCAGAAGGCCCCAGAATGCTGTAGAATGAAGTAACAAGTGTTAGTAAACAATTTCAAAAGGCTCCAGAATGCTGTAGAATGAAGTAACAAGTGTCAGTAAACAGTTTCAAAAGGCTCCAGAATGCTGTAGAATGAAGTGACACGTGTTAGTAAACAGTTTCGAAAGGCCTCAGAATGTTGTAGAATGAAGTAACAAGTGTCAGTAAATGGTTTCAAAAGGCCTCAGAGCCTACAAGAGCTGCTGTGCTGAAACCCTGCTGGCCTTGTGGTTGCAGACACGGGCGTGCCCAGCTACGTGTGCCAGCTACGCGTGTCGCTGCTGCTGCAGTTCATGGAGCACCTGGAGAAGCTGTTGCACAACGCGTACGAGGGCTGCGCAGTCGCCATG
Source organism: Branchipolynoe longqiensis (assembly GCA_030323885.1). Taxonomy (NCBI): domain Eukaryota; kingdom Metazoa; phylum Annelida; class Polychaeta; order Phyllodocida; family Polynoidae; genus Branchipolynoe; species Branchipolynoe longqiensis. The sequence goes on along the minus strand of CM059192.1, from coordinate 64,395,650 downwards.
GTTGCCCCACCCAAGGTGATGCTCAGACTCCCCACTGTCGTTAAAGCTGCATAGTCCGATGAAAACATCAAATTTTCAAAACCAAAACAATTATCTAAATTTGATTCTACATATCTAACTGGTGCACTTATTAACCATTTGTCGTAGCATAGAAGGGAATATTAAGGCAATTTAATAGAACCTGTTACTGCAGAAGCCCATGGTGTAGTTTTGGCATGCTTGCCAACAAATTTAGCACGATTGCACTTCAGATATCTCAAAGGTTATCCATTTTAAATTAAAAAAAGTTTCTTCAAGGTAGATTATAATGATCAATCTAATATATTTATCCCAGAAAATGATAGAAACTCAAAACCATCGGACTATGCAACTTTAAGTTAGTTATTGAACATGAAAATGTCTGCTTTCGATTAGTTATTTATTTATTTAATTAATTATGAAGACTTTCGTTCATTTAATTATTGAATATGAAAGCGGTCTCCACTGTCATTAAATGAATTTTTGAATATGTATACATGAAAGTGTAGACTCCACTCTTGTTAAGTTAGGCATTGAATATGAAAGTGGTCTCCAGTCCCATTAAATTAGTTATTCAATATGAGAACGTATATGCGTCCCCATTTGTTAAACTGGTTCGTGTATATCAAAGTTGTTTCCACCTGTTAAATCAGTTATTAAATATCAAAGTGGTTACTTGATAAAATTAGTTATTAGATATCAACGTGTTCCCCATTTGTTAAATAGGTTTCTGAATATCAAAGTGGTCTCCATTTGTGTTAAATTAGTTATTGGATATCAAAGTGGTTGCTTGATGAAATTAGTTATTGAATTTTAACGTGGTTTAGACTCATTCAATTAATTATTGAATATGAAAATGTAGCCTGCTCTTTTCTTTCTTATTTTTTATTGAGGCTGTATTTATACTGTCCATAGCATATACGACCGGGTATGCAGGCTTGTTTTCAATGCTGGCCAGCTGTAGTGCTGTAGTGTTGGTGTTATCTTATCACACAGTAGCTGCTGATAAGGTATTTGATTGCCTGCATTTCAGTAGCAGATAGTTGGTTGGTACGGTTAGTAGCCTATGTTAGTTTTTTTAAATTTTCTTGGCATATATGTATTTGATTTTTTCTACTCTTACTACTAGACTAGCCTACTCCTATTTGCATACCATATGCTTGCACGTAGCTGTGTGGTGTGCCATCTGGCTACTTTTGGCATGGTTACCTTCCATTGGGCGTCCCGCTGGTGGGCCGTGACATATCACATGCCCCTTTGCAGTGCAGCTTAGTGGGGGTTTCCTAGCCATATTTTGCACATATATTTTTTGTATGTTTTTAGGTCAGGAATTTGTCATTCCTTTACCGTTTGGGCATTCCACACAACAGCAGCCATTTCCAGCATGCTTCTCTCATAAGCTTTTATTTGGCTTCTGGTATGCTTTAGTAGTGGCGTATTATTTGCTCTACTAGTCCTTTGTGGTTTTGTTTGGAGTTTATTGTTTTGACTATAGCTATATGCTAATTTTTTCAAATGAATTATTCTCCTATTTTCTAGTAATTTCACTTTGGTTGGTTTGTGTATGTCATAGGTGGGGTGCAGATTGTCTACACTTAGGCAGATTTTTAGGGCTCTCTTCTGCAGTATTTGCAGTATTTTCGCACCCATGTAGTTTAGATCTCCATAGTCAAAATAGGGGAGCACCATGCTCTTGAAGATTTTTATTGACATTTCTTGTGTCATGTAATCTCTTAGCTTTGCAAATAGCCACAGTTTGTGGTTTACCTTTTGGATAATTTTATTTATACATAGGTTGTAGTTTAGTTGGCTGTCCAACTCAAGGCCTAGGTATTTGTAGTGGTCTACATTTTCTAATGTTTGGCTTCCTAACTTGCAGTGTAGTTTTCTTTCTGGCATTTGTTTATGCGAGAAGAGAACTGTTGACTTGCTTGTGTTGATGGTTATTTTGTTGGACTCACACCACTCATCCAGTTTTAGTTGGAGCTTGTTTAGTTTAGTTATTACCTCCTCTTCTGTGGTGGCATTTGCATATATGACTGTGTCATCTGCATATAGTTGGAGGCATTCGGTTTGCAACCATTTTTCAAGATCGTTTATGTAGATTATAAAGAGTACACCACATGTGACAGTTTGGTTGTCTGATAGTGTATTGTCTATTTTTGTTTTCTGTTGCCTGTTATTCAGGTAGCATTTTATTCAATCCATAGTGTTGGATTTTATGCCCATGGTTTTTAGTTTTTCCAGTAGTATTTTATGGTCTACTGTGTCAAATGCTTTGCTGAAGTCAATGAAGGCTGCTCCAACTAATTGTTTTTGGTTCATTGATGCCAGTATGCTATTGTCTTTTATGTGGAGTGCAGTTTCCTGAAGCCCCCTTGGCTTTCGTTTAGTATATCGCTTTTTTCCAGGTGTTCATTTATGTGTTTATGTAACACTTTTTCAATGAGCTTGCCTGGGGTTTGAAGAATTGATATTGGCCTGTAGTTTCCCATGTTTTGTTTGTCTCAATCTTTGTGAATCGGGGTGATGGTTGCCATTTTCCAGGCTGCGATAAAACGCCCCTGTTCAAAGGAGATGTTGAATAGGTCTACTATAGTGGCCGGGATGGCTTGGAGTGCCTCTTTCAGTATTTTGGTTGGTATTTCATCTATTCCACTTGGTTTATTCGTGTCTATGTCAGTTAGTAATTTTTTTACTTCTATCATCTCTATTTTGCAGGTGGGGATTTCATTCTGCGCAGTTCCTGATCTATTTTCCCATCTTTTAAAAAATGTTCTGACAGCTTTTGCCCTATTGTGGCAAAGTGTGTGCTCTTCTTAAGTTAGTTATTAAATTTGAAAATGTAATCTTTGCTCTCATTAAGTAAGTTATTGATAATGGCATTGTAATGGATATCACTGTATAGAACACGCTATCAGGCCTCTGTAACCATGTACTGTGACGGACGCGGAGGCCGAAATGGTAAAGCGCATGCTTCTCGTGTGGAAGATCGGTAGTTCGATTCCCGGTCTAGTCAAACCAATGACTTACAAAGTTGACACTTGTTGCTACCTAGCCTGGCACTTGGCATTACTAGGATAGGGCAAAGACTAGTTAGCTCAGTATCGGGATAATGCGACCGAGTGAGAAATTGGGTCATGGTGCCGACAGCCTGGTTTCCCAGTGGGGCAAGACTATAAAATCGCCATGAGTGCGCCCTGTCACAAGTCGGTACCCGTCCAGATATAACCATAGATGTTGCCAGGATGTAAAACTCCAACAAACAAACAACCATGTACTGACCTCCTTTATTGTGTGGTGCGTCACCATCTGCTTGTTGGCAGGCGGTGCGCACCTTCTTCAGAAACAACCGCGGCACCTGCCAGGAGTGGCTGACTCGCGTGCGCCTGCCGCTCACCCTGGTGGCGCTGCACAGCCATGACCCTGCGCTCGCCGTCAGGCAGACGTCGGAGTACCTACGAGAGCTGCAGGAGGCCGGCGCCACCGCAACGGCCGAGTTCGACCACGTGGTGATGTGCATGGTGCAAGCGCTCGTCAAGCTGCGCTGCCCCGAGTCGATCCTGGGGCTGTATGCCTGGTGTAGGGAGGCGACAGGCCGCCGCCTCGCCTGGGTGAAGGCCATGGCAGACCTGGCGCACGGCAGGTGAGTGTCCGCATTGTAGTTTATACTTACACTTATACTTTTACTCGCACTGTACACATGGCAGACCTGGCACATGGCAGGTGGGTGTCCGCAACATGCTTTATACTCACTCACTTATACTTATACTCGTTTCACTCACTCACTCACTCACTCACTCACTCACTCACTCACTCACTCACTCACTCACTCACTCACTCACTCATCCACACTACCACACACATTTACTCGCTCCTGCACTAACTTCCTATTCACACTGTACATCTGGTGCAAGGAAGTAACAAAACCTTGCTTCAAACGTATAAAATGACCGATGAAGTGTACCAATTTTCCATGCTTGCTATGAGCCATCATAAGGTCAATAAAATATGAAAAAAACTCACTTACTAGAATTAAATCTATATTTTTCGAGACTTTCTAGTTTTAACTGCAGAAGGTATTTGATCCCCTGGAGAGGCTCTGCACCCGCAGTGGTTAAACAAGGCAATAGCAGATTTCTCAGGTTGCAGATGTCTGGTTAACAAGTGCTTATGTTATCTGATACTCACAGTAGACTTGCATGAATTCTCTCTCTATATATAGACAAATATATGCTTGGAGCTGTAGTTTTGAGATCTCGCATTGTGTCGCAGGTACGAGCTAGGTGCGACTGAGCTCAAGTCCGCCCTGCGCCAGCACATCATGCCTGACACGAGCCTGGAGGAGGTGCGCGACAAGGACCGGTCGCAGTCTCCCTGCGGCTTGGTTGCCTCGCCCTGCCACAGCCCGAAGGCGTCCTTCCTGGTGGATGGGGTCCCAAAGCTGTCCATCCTGAGTAAACAGAGCTCACGCACGGATGTTTTGACGTCACCGGCTCCGCCCCCAATTGAGGCGTCCACTCCTGACGCACTCATAGGCAACTTCATGGTCGACCAGGTATGTTAGGTGGAGAGGCTACCGATTGTTTACTGCAGACACTCATTACAGATGCCCAGATGGAGTTACGTACAACCATCCTATTGCGTTTGAGCTGAATGTTGCCCCCCTGCAACTACCCCTGCTACATTTGGTTGCCCTTACAACCCTCCCTCTGTGTTTGAACTGAATGTTGCTGCCCGTATAACCCTCCTGCTGTGTTTGAACTGAATGTTGCTGCCCGTACAACCCTCCCTCTGTGTTTGAACTGAATGTTGCTGCCCCTACAACCCTCTCGCTGTGTTTGAACTGAATGTTGCTGGCCTTACAACCCTCCCGCTGTGTTTGAACTGAATGTTGCTGCCCTTACAACCCTCCCTCTGTGTTTGAACTGAATGTTGCTGCCATTACAACCCTCTCGCTGTGTTTGAACTGAATGTTGCTGCCCCTACAACCCTCTCGCTGTGTTTGAACTGAATGTTGCTGGCCTTACAACCCTCCTGCTGTGTTTGAACTGAATGTTGCTGCCCCTACAACCCTCCCTCTGTGTTTGAACTGAATGTTGCTGGCCTTATAACCCTCATGCTGTGTTTTAAACTGAATGTTGCTGCTCTTACAACCCTCCTGCTGTGTTTAAGCTGAATGTTGCTGCCCTTACAATCCCCCTCTGGGTTTGAACTGAATGTTGCTGGCCTTATAACCCTCCTGCTGTGTTTTAAACTGAATGTTGCTGCTCTTTCAACCCTCCCACTGTGTTTAAACTGAATGTAGCTCCTGTTACAACCCTCCCGCTGTGTTTAAACTGAATGTTGCTGGCCTTAAAACCCTCTCGCTGTGTTTAAACTGAATGTTCCTGCCCCTATAGCCCTCCTGCTGTGGTTGAGTTGAATGTTGCTGCCCCTACAACCCTCCCGCTGTGTTTGAACTGAATGTTGCTGCCCTTACAACCCTCCCGCTGTGTTTAAACTGAATGTTGCTGCCCTTACAACCCTCCATCTCTGTTTAAACTGAATGTTGCTGCCCTTACAACCCTCCCGCTGTGTTTAAACTGAATGTTGCTGCCCTTATAACCCTCCCGCTGTGTTTAAACTGAATGTTGCTGCTCTTACAACCCTCCCGCTGTGTTTAAACTGAATGTTGCTGCTCTTATAACCCTCCCGCTGTGTTTAAACTGAATGTTGCTGCTCTTACAACCCTCCCGCTGTGTAAGCTGAATGTTTCTGCCCTTATAACCCTCCCGCTGTGTAAGCTGAATGTTGCTGCTCTTGCAATCCTCCCGCTGTGTTTGAACTGAATGTTGCTGCCCTTACAACCTTCCTGCTGTGTTTAAACTGAATGTTCCTGCTCTTATAACCCTCCCTCTGTGTTTAAACTGAATGTTGCTGCTGTACAACCTTTCTGCTCTGTTCCCTAGGTGTGTGCCTGCTATATTTCGCTGGGCGCATGGGATGAGGTGCTTGACTGGCAGGACACGATCCAGCAGTACCGGACAGAGCACAGCGGCAGTCCACTCCAGAAGGCGTTTTACACACACGCTGACATCAACTTCATCAAGTAAGACCCAGCACTTCCACCTACTTCTAATAAGATAGGGCGCAGTGGCCTAATCTATTGAGTGCGGGCCTCGCATGTGGGAGATCAGGAGTTCGGTTCCCAGTCGATTCAAACTAATGACTTATAAAATTGATACTTGTTGCTTCATAGCCTGGCTTCTTCTTCTTCTTCGCCCGTTGAGGCGTCAGCGCCCATCCACACAAACACCTCCTCAGCCGTGTCGTAGATGAACGTGTCGCCTACCGCCCAACTTTGGGCATAGGCCACAAACAAGGGCTCTCCAGTTTTCCTGGTCCTGGGCCTTGAGTTTCTTGTTCGTGATTCTGTAACATTGTTCTTTTTCCGGGGTGGGGTTGTTGGCCCCACACCCAACCCCCAACCTGGAGGACCAGTTGCTGCTCTTAGTCTGTCCTCTACCATGAGTCCTGCCCGGCTTGGTTAAACTTGCCAGGGGACTAGCCCCCGCCGGTATAGCTCTCGATGGTCACGGAGGCACACAAGCCTCCCCACCACGACAAGGTAGCAACACATTGGGGTGTTCATAGCCTGGCACTCGGCATTAATAGGATAGGGCAAGGACTGGTTAGCTCAGTGTTAGGATAATGTGACTGAGTGGGATATTGGGTCATGGTGCCAGTGGCCTGATTTCCCAGTGGGGCAGCACTATAAATTCACCATGAGTGCACTGTCACAAGTCAGTACCCGTCCTGATATGACCTTAGATGTTGCCAGGACGTAAAATTCCAACAACCAACTAACTTCTAATTAATGGCATTTCGCTCTTCAATGAAGTTACCTTTCTTTATTAATAATAAATCTAGTTGAATGAAAGTCTTGTATTTGTTTTACATAAGGCCCAATGGCTTCTCAAAGGATTTATTATTATTAGAAATTTACCAATGATGAACCTTGAAAACAGTGTTGTATATGCTTTTAATTAGTAGCCTTCTACTCTTTAATAATTAGCCAATGATAATTCTAATGCAATTGTATTTTCTTTTAATTAGTACCTTGTTTTTCACAGAAGTTGGCTTTCTTATTCGTAATAAAAACCTCAAGGATAAGAAATTTCCAATTTTGAACGGAATACCGATTTTCTTTCCTTGGCCATATGGGTCATTTCTCTCATGTTCAACATTGTCAGATTTACTGCAAGTCAGATTTCTGCCTTTGTTTGTTTGTTTGTTTGTTTGTTTGTTTGTTTGTTTGTTTGTTTGTTTGTTTGAGGGCAACCCTGATCCCTAAAATATAGCAGCCTCGGGTTGTCCTTAGTAGTAAGAACCTACTGTGTGGATTAGGACTCGCTGTGTGAGTTGGAACCTGCAGTGTGAGTCTGAACCCACTGTGTGAGTCAGCCCGCTGTGTGAGTCAGTCTGCTGTGTGAATAACAAGCCTCTGTGAGATGGAACCCACTGTGTGAGTCAGTACCTGTTGTGGGTCAGAGCCCGCTGTGTGAATAACAAGTCTCTGTAAGTTGGAATCCACTGTGTGTCAGTACCTGCTGTGTGAGTTTTAGCCCACTGTGTGAGTCAGAACCCGCTGTGTCAATCAGAACCTGCTGTGTCAGTCAGAACCCGCTGCCCTCACAACCCGCTGTGTGCCTAGCGCGTGTACCTGCTCGTATTGCCCTCTGCAGGTGCTCAGTAAGTTCGAGCCCCATTGTGAGTTAGCTATGAGATAGCCTCGTTGTGTGAGTTGGAACCTGTTGTGTGAGTCAGACTCCGCTGTGATTCAGAACCTGCTCTGTGAGTCAGAACCTGTTGTGTGAGTCAGAACTTGCTGTGTGAGTCAGATTCCACTATGTGAGTTAGAACCCACTGTGTGAGTCAGACTCTCCTGTGTGAGTCAGAACCTGCTGTGTGAGTAAGACTCAGCTGTGTGAGTCAGACTCCGCTGTTTGGCTAATGCATGGGCCTGCTTGTGTCGCTCTCTGCAGGGCGCTGAATAAGTTCGAGGCGCAGGACTTCGAGGGAGTGCGTGAGGCGCTCGATCTGGTTCCGGGCGCGTCGCTGGTGGATCTGGCGGGCGACCTGCCGCAGGTTCCCGGAGATGGCGTGTGGAGTAAGCAGGCTGCCGTGGAGCTGGCACACCGCCAGCTGCTGCGGGCCGCCACCTACATGCTCACCGACCACCTGAGCACCAGCAAGACGTAAGCCCTGCCACCTTTAACAGACCTGCCAGACATTCCCATTTCGGCGCAATCATTCAGATTTTCTGGCTTTGATTCCACCGCTTCACGCAAAATCTCGATAATTCCGCGAAAAAGTGTAGCTATATATATATACATAAAATATTATTATATATATACCGTTAATATAATAAATATAATATGCATAATATATATTGCATAATATATATATTTAAAAATATATATTATGTATATTTGGTATATTAGATATATTATATATGTATGAAATAAATTTGTGTGATGTAATGATTTTATTTAGCCTTTAAATTTCTTACAAAATTCCGAATATTTAGTCCTCATTGTATAGGAATAAATATATTGACCGCAAAAGATAATTGTTGAGCTACTCCTCAAATTATGTATGCGTGTTGTTTTAACATATATTAATAGAAATTATGCATATTAGAATTTATTTAGTAAATTATTGTCATTCTTCATCAAATTGGTTATGTATATTTGTTCATCGGTAAAGATTATTGTATGTATAATAATGTAATTTCTTGTCCTTTCTCTGTGTGTGTGACCGTTGTATGCATGAACATTCTTTAAATGTAACAATTTCTGATCAAGATATGCGATATGCGAAACATGTTGGCATTATTAACTTATCACACATACATTGGTCGTAATGCTCGCATTGCGTTTGATTCGCGGCGGAGAAGGACTGCACCCCCCCCCCCCCCCCCCCTCTTCCTCCGACGGTTATGCATTACGTAAGCCCTCCGGCTGCCTCCAGCCACTCTCCCTCCGACCGTCGCCACACGCCATCAATTTTTCTCCACCCACCCACCCATTACTTACACATCTCCTTCCCATACATTACATTTAGCACACCATAACCTAATTGTTTTTATATGAAGTATCAAATTGCTGCATGTTTAAATCTTGAAGCTTTTTTGATAAATGATATTATATTTATTGCCCTTTAATTTTTTTTAAACGTGCGTCGATTGATTGGTTAGCTCAGCATCAGGATAATGTGACTGAGTGGGATATGGGTTCATGGTCCCAGCAGCCTGGTCTCCCAGTGGGGCAGCACTATAAAGTCACTTTGAGTTCACACTATCACAAGTCTGTACCTGTCCTGATATGACCATACATGTTACCAGGATGTAAAATCGAAACAAACCAACACACTTGTACAAAAAGACTTTCGCATATTAATTGTTTGCGGTGTGCTTTCTCTGAGCAGAACGAGTGTGCAGAAGGTAGTGGAGGGAGCCCAGCGTCTGTGTGAGGGAGTGTTGCGCGTCTGTGCTGCAGAGTGGCCTCCGACAGTGAATGCAGCCGCAGTGGCGCATCTCTACACCGCGACAACGCTCAGCAACATTCTCAACAACACTACCACCACATCCAAGGTATGCGCTCCCCTGCCACATTGTAATTCTAGACATTCTAATAGAAGTGAACTGATATAGTATTTGACTTAATAAAGGGTGTTAACATTGCTTTAAACCAGTCATTTAGAAGCATACTGAAGTGTGTGTGTGTGGGCTGGGGGGGGGGGGGGGCAGATGAAGGGTCTACGACTTCATAAAGGGGTAATATCTGCTACTAGGAGAGATATGAAATTGCAAAAAGGATTGAGATGGGTTAAGCAGATGGGTCCACCGTCCGTATTCTTCCCTATTTGTTATGGAATCAATCAGTGAATATGGAAATACGCATTTGTTTGTTTCCTTATGGAATCGCCGGTCTCTAGATACTTGTAGCAGCGTAGAAGGAATAGCGAGTCACTTCAATAGAACCTGTCACTGCTGAAGCCGATGGGCTTTACAAAGTCGTCCTGCATGTCTAAATTAATTTGGCATCTTTTCACTTCAAATATCTCCAAAGTTAACGTTGTCTTAGTTATAGTATGCATCGAAAGTTTTCTATGAAATATTATACATACTTATTCATTTTTCATGGTAAAAATGTTAGTGAAAGTCATTCAATTATATGGAAAATAGCTTTGACAATATTGAAAGCTGCGAGATCAGGTTCACAGGTCTGGTTGAGATCTAGGTCTCCAAGAAAGGAGGGAGTTCTGGGAGAAGGAGAATGGGGTAGTTGTAGTACCGCAAGAATGGGGCGAGATCAAGGACCTTAAGAAAGGGATGAGAGCTAGGACCTTTTTTTCTTGGAAGATATATAATCGATAAGTCTGAATAGTCTTGTTTTGACCATTAGACAGTTGGTTGATAGAAAACCCGAGCCTACACTTTTACCAACCCATGGGATGTTTAACCTCCCACACCACATAGACGTGATATGAGAGCAACTGGCCTTGACGACGCCGTAAATTATACACAGCGGTGGAAATCCAAATAGGCAGAGGTGATTGCATGGGAGATTGATTGATTTATTGCTGATGATTTAAGTCCATTTGAGCAGCTAAGGACATATTCATGACAAAAAGTTGTTCAATTTATTATTTCACTTTGGTTTAGTGACCAAATGTATTCATTGCATCTATTCTTATGTAAAAATTTGCACAAAATTCTGAAATTGTAATAGTTCTGTAAAATGATAGCAAAATTTAAATTAGGCCCAATTTTGAGGTGGTTTAAAATATATCACATCACAGCAAAATCTAGCTCACGAGATTAAAGCTAAAATTCCATATATGCGGTATGTGGCATGCCATTCACATTGGCATTCGTACAGATCAGTCCATGTAGCGATCTACTTTGCCGCTTTCGCATCCAGACATTTGTAAGCACCACCGTGTGTTCACATGCTTTTCCATTTTTTTTCATATTCACATACTGCATATATGGAATCTTAGCTTAATATCACAAGTAGGGTTGCCAACCCTTATGGTTTCACCATAAGGTGTACTATCTTTTATGTCCCATTATCACCATACGGCAATTCCGGTTTTTCATTCTCCAACATTGGCAACCCTGCAATACCATTAAAATAGTAATATTATATCAATCTTACAGATTATTTGTAAAAACATTTCTGGGCGAGTTTCCACCATCCCGCACCCCCCCCCCCCCCCCCCCCCCCCCCCCCCCCCCAAACCTCAATATAACATCCCTTAAGATCTTCCGGTTTTTCATTTTCCAATGAGACAACACTGCACAAGAGGCAGTACAGTTGAGTGCCCCATTGTTTGACACGGCTAAGCGGTGTTTCAGGGCTCGGTGATGTCGTGGTGTGACGACCTTGGGCTGATGGGACACGAACACGACATTGATACGATGCAGTCAGTGTTGAGCACACTGCGACTCAGAAGCACCATGTTTGAG